>CACRXP010000048.1:1387659-1492410 GCA_902702965.1 Spirometra erinaceieuropaei | reverse complement strand
GATACTGTGCAAGCCTGCTCAGGTCACAGTTCCTGCTCTTACCCTGCTGTGGAGAACACGGTGGACAGCGTTGGCAACGACGGCCAAAATGTTGTGTGTGTGTCACCGCATGGGTCTATTAAGCCACATGCGTGTCCACGAAAACCTGCGGTAGACAACCGCCGGCTGTTCCACACAATCACAACCTCCCTCACCAGCATCTCACCATACGCCAACATCACCCATCGCAAGCACCCAACCGCCACCCCCCAAGCAAGTGGCTCTGCTTCCATGCGGCTCCCCTGTTGCATGTGTGATCGGAGTTTAAGACGAAAATGGTGCGTCGTGCGCCGTGGCTCGGAAGGCATCCGATTGACGCCTCAACTCAGTCCACGCAGTCTGCCCAGTTGCGTGCTGTATGGAGTGGTGGACTGCTGGGCTGAGAGCCAGGCTGGTAGGGTCCCTTCTCAAGCGGTCTGTGACACTCTCATGCATGTTAGGGGCGTTTGCATCTGTGTGTGTGTGTGCTTTATGGGTAATGCCTCCCAGTCGACGACTGCTTGGTTACCCAACCTTGAAGGGTGACAGCCCAGGCTAAATATAGAGCCACGTGCCGCTCACCTAGGTCAAAAGGTCTGAAGACGTGCGCTATGCCAGTATCAGAAAACCATGGCCCTGGTATGCGGTGGCAGTTCCCTGACAGCTGGTCCCCTACCGGTAGATGCGCTTGCGCTCCCGCTGGGTATACAGGTGGTGGGCACGGCTGCCCAGTCATGCCCGTCCTTCTGAACCCTGTTAGGGTGTTGTTGTTGGTCAAAAACCTGGTTATTTGGTGTGTGGGCCAAGGGATGTGGAGTGGAACGCCAAGGCGCGGGCCCGACCGCGCCGCCCACACGTGCCCTCCCCCGCCTCCGTCTTGACACCAGGTCCATGTGGGGAGTGGGGAAGAGAGAGAGAGAGTACGGTAGATGTTGAGCAAGTCTACATTTACTATAGACTAGGTCACGCGCAAGTCACCGTTACCGCCCGAGAGAGTGATGTTCATCGACTACCATTAAATGGCAAAAAACAGGCTTCACAGTCGCAAATCAGCGTGGCTCCGGCTGTGACCTCGTACGCCGGAATCTTTATGCGACAAAGAGTGCGGTGAGAACACAGACAGGTTTGGTTCATGGCTCGGTCATTCTATCCTGCCGGCAACATGGAAAAGTCCCGAGACGGGGCGAACAGTCGGCTACCTCGAGCAGCTAATCACCCACAAGAATGCCCGCTGGGGTACCACGTGTAAAGTCACTGTCCCGTTCATTCCAATGACGATTCATGCTGGTCACGAGTCAGGGGACGGTCTATGGGTATCTTCGCCGCCTATGATGGGCACAAAATACAAGAACTGACTCACCTGTCGAACCGCTTGTGTACATGATTACTGCCAAATCCTCCGGCTTCGCCCGTTCCGCGGCCGGTGGCTGCCAGTTGACGTAGGGCTTTTTGAAGTCTCCAAGGCAAGACGTGGGTGCTTTATCGATGACCTTTTTGCCATGTTCTTCCATTTCGAGGATGTCGAAGATCTGTACGTGCTCTGGTACGGACTTTAGCCCCTCCTCAACGCTTTTGCGCGCTGTGTCAGAGAATCGCGACATATCATTGATTTTCAGACCCAGTTGCTTTTGAAAAACTCCGTTGGAGAAGTAAATCACGTATTTTACATTAGGAGAAGATTTAACAACTTTGATCACTCTGGAAAGCAGCTCGTCACTGGTGAAGACAACTCTGGCCTGATGAGATGGGCGGAAATTCAAGCGTTCGTAAGGGAATAAAATGCGCAAAAAAATTCCAGAAAACGATATTTGAACAATGCGGCTATTGCTAGTTCAATGACAGCGTCGTAAGTGCACAGAACTAAATTTATAAGTCGGAAGCAGGATGTAAAAGCCAAACCCTTTATGACAATAATAAAATGGTGAATAATCATGTTTTCCTACCACAAAGTGGGAGTAGAGGACCGTGTATTTCTACAGGTAGGGAAGAGGAATATTGTGCACCAGTAGTGCAGCATGACATGAGACACAAGTGGATTTCGTCTGCGTCAGTTAATAACACCAACATAGGGGAAGCGAATCTGCGGCGCGACGGTTGTCTGAGTAAGAGCCACAAATGCGCTCAAAGTTTCAAGCCGAGGATAGTGTGCAGAGGCTTAATCTTGCAGTTATGCTAAAACTAACCCATACAACACGACTGCAATTCAGACTTAAAAAAGCATTACAGAAAAGAGTTCAAGTGAACTGGCATCTCGAAACAAAACCCACAAGTAGTCCAAAAGACGACAGTAACAGTTAAAGAAGACTGCGAGTGTTTACGTCTAGCATCCAAACCTAAGATAAATTAATATCGTATAAGTCGTTGCGAATAACTACAAGAATAAGTCTCACAGATAAGGGAGCATGTCAAAATCGACAGGCAGGTAGGTAACAAATGGGAGGCATGAGACGCACCAGGAACACGGACCAAAAAAAATCCGAGACAATGTTATCTACTTTAGAAAACGGTAGGGCACGGGGAAACTGGACTTCCCGCATTACAGATGGCCTTGCTCTAAGTTCAAGGGGGTTACGAGGGTTCGGGTTGTGGGGCTATGAGTACATGAAAATATGTGCCGTATGGAATTCAGCGTGAAGTCACCTGCAGTAGGAAAACCCACACTTTTATGCCTGGCGTGGAAAACACCTTATCTTAATTGTGAAGTGAAACCAACGGTGTTTACCTGGGTCTCCTCAAGTCCATGAGCAACGGCTTCGTCACCAAGTGTAGCATACAGAGTAGCCAGAGGGCGGTTTAGGCGAAATGCGGCCTCCGCAGCATACAGCCACTCACACCTGGTTTCGCTAAAGATGATGAGGGGACTCTGATCAGCAGTGTTGGGACCAAGGAGATCGCGGAGACCGGCCGCTAACTGAGAGACACGTTGTTCTGCCTCGATATAGGTTTCCCAGAAGTAAGCTCCCATAGTCTGTTTGACTAGTTTTTTTCCATTTGGCAGGACCTGTTTAAGGAGTAATATTTTCGTAGCAAGATCATATCGCTCCAGGTTGATGGCTCTAGAAGGTTGATCACAGACATGCTAGCAAGGCCGCATATTAAGGGTGATTTAGCAGCGGGCATACGGCCCAGACTGAATCCTAGTGTGCATAAACTTGCTGCTGGTAAGTAATCACTAAAACACCCTTGTTCTGGTTTTGGAATACCAGAAAAGAAAAATCTGGCGCGAGATTTCAGATAGATGCCAGCGTGGCAGCTGCAAACTAAAACTTCTTTGAATTATAAAAGCATCGGTCCACCAAAAAATTTCTGTGGTGCGGGAGTAGCTTATCAACTGTATCTTGCGAGCCTATGGGTACTACGGCTTCATGAGGGAGTGATGCTGTAAATCAACATAAGGCAAAACTATGTTGTGTGCATTGAATAATGGGTAATCATAAGCCACGTTTGTCAGATAGCCCACGCAAGTGGGGGAGAGGGGGCAACGGTTGCAACTAACCTCATAATCGGTCTTTAAAACCTGCCTGGTCCCCAGAGCTAGTTTATTCGGCCACAGTTTGACGGTCCGCAACCAAAGGTCAGGCAAAGTCTTGCAACCAGGGAGAGCATCCGTAACCAGATGATCAATGTACTCCGCGGCTCGCCAGGGAGAGGCAGGATCGTCTTGGCGGACAGGCATGCTAAGAGTACGCGACTCAGCAGCATTGAACTTTTGGAAGCAGGAATCCTCATCTTCCGGAAATGTCATAAAATAGTTCGTTTTCCGAAATAAGTAATACACTGGGATTGTCAAGTATTCATATGAATAAACAAGAATTTTAATCACGGCCATAGCCAAAGTGACGTAAGCATTCGTAAGAAACGACATTTTCTCAAAACATGCACAACAAAATTTGAACCAGAATCCCGTTCTTCGGGCTCTACCCAACTACTCAAGCCACCCAATGAGGGCAGAGTTTCAAGGTCGTGTTAGCCCTGCTTTGCTTAACTTAGTCAAAGCTGTGATGCAATCCGTTGCCTGTTTGTTGTGAAAATATTGGGATGGCGCTTATAATAGCATAACTGAGTTCCCGAACCGTTATCAAGTTACAAAGGTTTTTGATGAAAATTTTGAGCAAAACATGCTGCCAATCTGCGAAAGGTTACAAAAATAAACTAGGCAGGTTTTCAAAAGGATTACAAAAAATACAGGCATAAACTAGTATGAACATGCATTTTAAAACTCGCCGAAAAACACATGTCGTTGCGCATCGATTGACTACTAAAATTGCGATCAACTTATGAAAATCCTCGTCTTCTGATTCATAATCCCAAAACAAGCGGCCCGGCAAGAAATATTCCAGTAAATGCGCATCAGCTTTCCGAATTCTGGTCTTGCTCCACTCTTCTGAACGCCTATAATGAAATGCGATCCAAAGTCAACATCACCTACAGAGGACCCAAACATCAAACCGAACGACAATATGGCATTATCTGCAATACATTGAGGAAGTCTTATAATCGATCAAGCACGGTGCTGTGGTGCAAGGTGTTGGTATTGCACACTGTCCCAAAGTCGCCATGCGCTGCAAGGTCATGAATATTAACGACTGGTTAAAGCCTGTGGAGCAACCTAGAGTAGTGCATCCCATCCCATTCGAAAACTGTCCTTGTAACTACGCAGAACAAACTGGACACAGCCCGGATTGCGAATACACAACCAGTAGCTGTCTGCGTGACGAGGTGACGGATTATCGTATGTGACCACCTACAGGTACGGAGTCAGTCATGAATTAAACTACGTGGCCAACAACACAATCTTCCACGCCGGAGACAAGAAAATCCGATAGTTGCGCCAGCCTGGGCCTCGGATTATAGCCCAGTCAATCGATTTATGGATGTGTCACCAGCGTGCAGAGCCCTGTGCAGTCGCCTCCAATTTGCACCATTGATCGATGGTTAGCTAGCTCATCCCAAAACTCACTTATTCAGTTGCTTTGATAGGACCCCGACGGGTCTTTAATAAAAAATTATCTATCTATCTCTGACGATGGACCCCTTCACGAGTTCGAAAGTTAAGAACAAGAATTTAGTTTAATTCTGTATAATTCACTATCTAAGGGATAAAGGCAAAGCCTTTGAAAACCATATTTACATATAGACAGATGAAGAACTTGCGCATATTTACAAAACATCCATGCTATTCATTGATATCGAGTAAATGTTTGACCGTCAAGCAAAAATTTATCAGGTCTTTTTTGAAGGTCTCAACGTTTTCCGCCAACACAATGCATTTCGGCGATTTGTTCCATCCTTCAACCAGCCGGTGGGAGAAGAATTTGGCCCGCAATTCGAGTTTGGCATATTATAGCATCACTTTGTTTTTTGTGGACTCGAAGCTGAGTCATTTGCGCCAGTTTGATAAAATCGCCAAACTGAAGAGCACAGTCTAGCCCTCCTATAGAGTAGTGAGATTCAAATCACAATGGCCTCCTGTTGCTCGAACGTAATCAGATAAGTTGACATTTGTTTGGATTGAGGTTAAAACACCTCTCATCACGCCATTGCTACGAGAAATTCAGATTTTTTTGTAACTGTGGCGAATTTTCCGGCTTCTCTAATGATTTCCACAATTTGAGATCATCGGCAAACATTACGCGCTCGCAGTTCAGACAGCTAAGACAGTCGTTCACATAAATTGAAAGCAGAATTGGACCCAGAACGCTTCCCTGCGGAACGCTTTAGTGAACGGATGCCCATTCCGATTTAGCGTTACCGATACACACACGCTGAGATCTGTCCGTAAGAACGTCGGCTAACCATTTCAGCAAATGTCCATTCACGTTCATTTCAGTCAGTCAGTCAGTCAGTGTATTTGAGGGAAATAGGCTTGCGCCTTTGAACTCCCTATTTGTACATAAAAATCGATAAACATGCAAAAATTACAGCATTAAGTGAATGCATACATTGATTCACATATGTCACTGGTCACATGGCTAAAAAGTCACATAGTCCGCTTGTTGCTGCAGCATATACCTGTCAAGACGACATTTAAATGTCTCCACAGATTGAGACATAACAACCGTCTCGGGCATGTTATTCCACGGTTCCACGACACGGTTGGAGAAGAAATATTTTCTCACATTCAGTCTACCCTGTGGCACACGTAGCTTGAAGGGATGTCCCCGGAGGTGAGTTGTAGTGGCGAGTTGGAAAAAGTTATCGCGCCGAAGGGCACAATCCAAGCCGCGCACGATACGGAAAGTTTGTTTCATGTCTCCGCGCAACTGCCTATAACTCAGAGGATAGAGATTAAGGTTAATTAAGCGGATCTCGTATGGCAGTGCACTTTGACCTCTTATTAATTTTGTTGCTCGTCTCTGCACCCTTTCGAGCAGATCGTAATCCTGATGCGTCCACGGTCTCCAGGCTTGAATTGCATATTCGAGATGGGGCCTAATAAACGTGCCGAAGACTTTGGTGAAGCAGTCTTCATCGAAAACTACGAATGCCCGCTTGATGGCATATAGCATAGAGGTTGCGGTCTTGGCCGCCTTACAGCATTGTGTAGAAGGCTTTAGGCTGTCTGCAACCCAAACTCCGAGATCTTTCTGAGTTTCTGCTTCTCGGAGTGGCATTCCGTTCAGATGGTATTGCCGCGTACTAGGGGTCTGATTTCCGAGGCGCAGAATGGTGCATTTGTTCAAATTGAAGGACAAGAGCCATCTGCTGGACCACTCGTCCAATCGACAAAGATCTTCTTGGAAGTTGGTCTCATCGGCAGCATTCTGGACGACTTTCCAGATTTTTATGTCGTCCGCAAACATGGCACAATCACAGTCCAACCCATCTACACAATCATTGATGAACAAGAGAAAGAGGGTTGGTCCGAGCACCGAGCCTTGTGGGATCCCACTCTCTATGAATGTGCACCTTGATTGCTGTTGTTCTACGCAGACGATTTGGGAGCGGCCGACAAGGAAATTTTCGATCCATTTGAGAAGTTTGTCACCGATGCCCATAATTCTCAACTTGTGTAGGAGACGCTGGTGCGGAACACTGTCAAACGCCTTCCGGAAATCAATATAGGCAACATGCACGGTGTGTTTTGCGTCCAGTGCTCGTGTCCAACTTTGCATTGTGTATGGCAAGTTCGTAACACATGATCTTCCCCTACGGAAACCATATTGTGCATTGGACAAGAGGTTGTGGGTTTCCAAGTAAGCCATCAACTCCTTTTTAATGATTTTCTCCATCACTTTGCAGCAGATTGATGTCACACTGACGGGTCTGTAGTTTGTCGCCTGAGCACGACTACCGATTTTGTAAAGGGGTGTAATGTGGGCCGTCTTCCAGTCTGTGGGAAGAATTCCAACATCAAACGATTTCTGGCACAGAAAGGATAGTGGCTTGGCCAGCTGTTGGGCAAGCTCCAAGAGCAGCTTTGCTGGAATCTCGTCCGGACCGGGAGATTTACATTCCTTCAAGCTTTTCAGTTCTTCCAAAATCGCTTCTTCTCGAAACACAATATTTTCGATAGTGGGATCTCTCACGTTCTCAGAATTAGATGGGGTAAAGTCTGGTTCTCTTGTGAAAACGGATCGGAAAAATTGAGAAAAGTGCTCAGCCTTATTTGTACTGTCCGAGATCTCCAAGCCGTCATCACCCCTCATAACAGGAATGGGATTCCTGTTACGTGTGCTTTTCCGCAAATAGCTGTAGAGCAATTTCGGATTTTTAACGGCTCGGTGGAGCAAATTACTCTCAAAATCCCGTCGCCTCCTAAAAATCAGACTTTTCACCTTATTTCTTTGAACTTTGTATTCTGTAAACGCTGCATTGTTGTTGTTCTCGCGAAATTTCTTCCATAATCTTCCTTTCTTGTTGATCTCCCTTTTGAGTTCTCGTGTTAGCCACTGAGGGCGGTTGGATGTCCTAGGCTTTGATAAGGGACAGTGGTTCTTCATTAGATGCAGTAAACGATCCTTGAATAAATTCCAGTCCTCGTTAACGTTTCCGGAGAAGAGAACATCCCAGTCTATTTGTGATGCCTCAGCTCTCATTTGGCGAAAGTCCCCTTTCCATATATTTGGTCTCGTATTGTCTTTTGTACACGGTTCAGAATGCAGCATGTACTCCCATAAAAGCACTGCACGATCACTTCGACCGAGCGGGGGTAGGTAGTACACCTCGTCTATACTGTCAGGATCTTTGGTAAAAACGAGGTCCAGACAACTGGCCTGTTGCCTTCCACGAGATCTAGTTCGAAACAGGACATGTTGCGTGACGTAGTTTTAATATAAGTCGACTGTGCGAAGCACTGTAAAAAGCCTTTCTGAAGTCGATGTACACGGCGTCGGCTGATAAGCCCATGTCGATTGATTTCACCCAGCTCACCATGGATAGTAGCAGGTCAGTGAGACAGGATCGACCACTTCGAAGGGCATGCTGATGCTAACTGAGCAAGTTGTTTTTCTCAAGATGTCGCATCAGCATCGTCTTAATTACCTTCTCCATCACTTTGCATCAGATACTTGTGAGATTCACTGGTCTGAAAATATTTGGGCTGTTCTTTCGCCACCTTTTTATATGAGGCAAATATAGTTGCTTTATTCCGGTCTCCATTAAAGTTCAGAAGATCTTGGATAACGGAGAGGCCAGTTGGTCTGAGGGATCATTCAGGACTTTTGCGAGTTCGCCGTCCGGAGCAGGCGATTTAGTGGGTTGTAGTTGACCCAGAGTTTTCCTTACCGTGTTGGTTGTGAAGGCCATCGTGCCAAATGTATTGTTTGATTTGACATTTGGGAAGTAAATTCTTTAATCAAAAGCAGGCTCCGCGGCATACAGCGACGCAAAGAGATCGAATAATAGGTTAGCCTTTTCTGGATTATCGGACAACGTATTTCCTTGGCAATCTTTAAGACAGGGAATACAGTCCTGGTTGCGTTTCGCTTTATTCACTTATCCAAATAGTTTGTGGAATTTTGTGGTATATTTTGGAGTATTTCGATTCAAATTCTGTTGTTACCCTCCTCAGCCGATTCCGACGTACATTCCTCTGTGTTTTAAAATCATTGAAATGCCCTCGTTTTTGACATCTGGCGTACTTTTTTCAACGTCTCGTTTTCAATCTAAGGTTCTTATTTATTTATGACGCCGCCCACTCTGGTTGGGAAGTGCACTGTTCCCTCTTAAGTGGACAACAGCTCTCTACCAAGTGCTGCATTACGGGCTTGAAGAAGAGCCAATCGCTTTCTGTGTCAGGTGCTTGTGTAGCATTCCAGTTCACGTTCTGTAGCGGACTTTTCTTTCGGGGGTAATTCCATTTCCATACATTTCTCTCCTCAGCAGCTCGAATTTCGGGGACAGAAAAATGACTATACGTCCGAGCAAGAATAGAGTTGTCATTTCAGCCAATGGGTGTGTGTGTTTCTGACCAATCCGAGAATGCAATTATCGTCCTTAGTGATGAGGACATCCAAGCATTTTGACTGCTATCCCTCTCGGAATCGAGTGTCCATTTTAACGTGTTTGGTAAGGGCCTGATCAGTGATCAGTTGAATACATTTCTGTTCAACGGAGTTTCCTGATCGTGTGCAATGCATCAAAGCCCATTCGATGTCTGGACAGTTAAAATCGTCAAGCAGCTTCATGTGCTTGTTTTGACAAATTTCTTTTTTCTCGGTGATGAATACATCGTTCGCATTCGTTCGCCGTCCCCCCCATGTGTAAACCAGGGCTATATGGAGGCTTGGATGGTTTGGCACTTGCAGGTAACAACTGAGTATTTCACAACCGAATTTCCTACATGGCGAAGACTCACCTCTGACGTGGTGGATGCCATCTCGTATCAACATCGCCATCCCCCACCTCTTCGTTGGTTTCGGTTCATTCGGATGAGCACGTACAGTCACGCAAATTTTATATTCCCCGACCTTTTTCTTCTTATCTCTCATTTAAACACTTCAGCCTGCTGTTAAAACATATCCGGATTGATAAACTCGCAGTTAATTCAAATTAAAACCGAAGTCAAAGATCTCCAAGTTCCACGAAAGGCGAAATATTTAGGACTTCAAAAACCGGGAACTTGTCTTGGAGTTAAAATCAAGACTGAAGGATGGCGAACACAATCTGGCTATCTTCAAGGGGAAGGTAGTTCGGAAATATATGCCGTTTCGTTGAACCACCTGATCAAGGCGCCAACACAAGTGAGCCCGTAGCGTCCAGTCATCTGACTGAAACAAGGCATGTAAATGGAACCAATCAGGTAACGGAAGAGCCTAGAGAACACGACGTCCGCGATAACGAAGTAATGCTCACAGCAGTAACAAATGCAACGGGAAATTCGGCTGGTGCTAAACTGAGGTGCTTGTACACGAATGCCCAAAGCCTCATATCGAAACTAGACGAACTAAAACTTTGCCTTGCTGAGCTGTCTCCAGATGTTTTAGCAGTAACTGAGACCTGGCTGTCCGGGAATATTAGCGATAACGAAGTAGCCTTGCCTGGATACCAAATTTATCGGAGGGACAGGGAACATCGTCAGGGTGGTGGTATCGTTGTGTAAGTGAATGACGGTCTGGCGGTGTCGGATAACACCGCCAAGTTTGCGTGCAGTACGGAAGCTATCTGGTTGACCATCAAGGCTACCGGTTCCCCGTGTCTCGATGTCCTCACTGTCTACCGACCACCTAGGACAGACCGAATCGCCGACGCTCAACTATTGGAGCAGTTGGAGAAATTTTCCAGTCGACCTAACATCATGCTCATGGGCGACTTCAACGCACCAGGAACAAACTGGAATACCCTCCAAGCGTCAGGTCCAAAATCGGCATTCGATTACCGCCTGTTGAGCAAAACATTACATGCGTGTCTCACACAACATGTAATGTTCCCAACGAGAACACGTGAAGGACAAAGGGCAAACTGCCTGGATCTGGTCTTTACGAAAACACCAGACAGCATAGACGAGATCGTCTCCATGCCGCCCCTTGGCCGAAGTGACCACGTAGTGCTTATGTGGGATTATTCGTTATTCTCCATTTCACATACTCCAGACCACAAAAGGCGTGATGTTTGGCGGGGCGACTTCAATCAGATGAGGGCAGACTTATCCGGTCTTGACTGGGGTTCATTGTTTACGGGAAGTGCCAACGATGACTGGGAGCTGTTCAAGAATGTCCTTCTGCAGCTCATCAACAACCACTGCCCACTGACTAGTGTAAGACTGAACAAACGCCCTGGGTGGCTAAATAGCAACCTCAAGAAAGAAATCAACAGGAAGCACAAATTGTGAAGAAAATACTGCGTCACTAGACAAGCTGAATGCTTCAAAACCTACAAGACACAGAGGAACAAACTGAGGAAGCTGATAATGCAGACGCGGCGGGAATTCGAGAAGAACTTGCTACAAAAAGCAACGCAGAACCCAAAATTGCTCTACAGCTACCTCCGACGAACTACAAGGAACAGACATCAAATCCCTTTGATAAAGACTACTAATGGCGTTGAGATCGCTGATAGTAGGGATAAAGCTGCGTATTTTTCACGGTTTTTCCAATCAGTCTACACAAACGAGGCAAGGTTCCTTCCTCCCTCCACAGAAGAACTGCCGACTCCAAGCGTCAATGATATACTCTTCTCAGAAGGCATTGTCCGAAGAGAATTAGAGGCATTGAACGGATCGAAGTCGCCAGGACCACACGAGATTCCACCCAAGCTTCTGAAGGAACTTGCCAGTGAGCTCTCTGTGCCTTTGTCGATGCTCTTTCAAACGTCATTTGACACTGGAACACTTCCTGTCGATTGGAAGCTGGAGCATATTACTCCGCTACACAAAGGAGGTAACAGGGCAGCGACGACAAATTACCGGCCCATAAGCTTGACATGCATTCTCTGCAAAGTTGTGGAAAGGATCATAAAGACTGAACTGATGCAATTCCTGGAAGTTCACGGCCTGCTATCGAAATGCCAACATGGGTTCCGAGCAGGAAGATCCTGCACGACAAACCTGCTGCAATCTCTCCAGAGCTGGACCCGAGCTCTCGACGACAGGCACGCGGTCCACATAGCCTTCATCGACTTCCAGAAGGCTTTCGACACTGTGCCGCACCAAAGACTCTTACATAAGCTGAAAAAATAGGGATCGGTGGCAACTTCCTTAAATGGATCGAAAACTTCCTTGTGGGTCGACAGCAGGTTGTGTGCGTCGGTCGGGGAAAAGCAGATCCGGCTATGGTCGATAGTGGTGCCCCCCAGGGTTCAGTTCTGGGACCCATTTTGTTCCTTATCTACGTGGACGATGCCGCAAGAGATTTAGACTGCGAAGTAGCAATGTTTGCGGATGACATGAAGATATGGAGTGTAATTCGGGGTCCTGCCGATGAAGACAGACTGCAGATGAACCTGAATCGGTTGGAGGAGTGGTCAAACCGTTGGCTCCTGCGGTTCAACGTTGCCAAATATAGCATACTTCGCCTAGGCAACACAGCCAGATCCGCAAGCACAAGAGGCTACTTTCTGGGCGGTGCAGCCCTACAAGAGGTCGAAGCCCAAAGGGACCTTGGTGTGCTTACGACGAGTTCCCTAAAACCATCCGCCCACTGTTCGAGAGTGGCAAAAACCGCAATGTCCGTACTGTACGCCATCAAACGTGCGTTTATGGACTTTGCCGAAGAAGCTTTCTCTAAGACATTCGGAACATTCGTCCGGCCGCATTTAGAGTACGGCATACAAGCTTGGAGGCCGTGGGCTGTTGTGGATCAAAACTGTCTCGAAAGAGTCCAGAGGAGAGCCACGAAGATGGTTAGGGGTCAAAGCTCCTTTCCTTATGCAACCCGCCTAGTAAATCTGAACCTCTTTCCTTTGAGTTACAGGCAACTTCGCGGAGATCTCTTGCAAGCCTTCCGCATTGTAAAGGGGTTGGATTGCAGTCTGGCCTTCGAAGACTTTTTTGAATTTGCTACCACGACTAACCTCCGAGGTCACCCGTTAAAACTGCGCACTCAGCAGGCACGGCTGGATGTGCGGAAGTTCTCCTTCTCGGTTCGGGTGGTCAGACCATGGAATGAGCTTCCCGCAGATGTTGTGATGTCACCATCTATACAAAGTTTTAAGAAGAATCTGGACATATTTGTGTTCCGAAATGACCAAGAGCGATGAGAAGTCGAGCTCACCCCTGTAACTCCTTCTCATTTTGCCCCCCCACTATGGGCGTGTTCGAACTATTTCAGCCCAGAACATCTATCTGTACACCATACATTTTTTACGTTGCAAATAGGGTACTCAAAGGCTTACGCCTATTTCCCTCAATAAACTGAACTGAACTGAACTGAACTATCAAATTTGAAACTTAAATCCCTATATTGTTCGCCTCGTCCTTGTTCTTAAGTTTTTTAGATTATACACTGGAATTCAGGTTTTTTTTTTAACTTAAGTGAAACGTGTGGGATAAGTCGAGAATATTTGTATAGCTCTGGCTTCAGACTTTTATTGATGGGGCTTCCATTACTTTATTATCCTCGAAAATTTATTAAGGCTCTAGAAGGTTATATAAGATTGTATGAAGCAATAGACCAACCTACACACTATTATGTTATCAGTGGCAATATGATACCTGCCATAATACCATTAGTATTGATCCGCATACTCCTTTTTGGATGTTAGTCCAGACACCTGTGATGCACAATCTAGGAAATGCAAAAGAACAAGGCAACCACATTTAAGCAACTGTCCAAAATCTGACAACCGCCAACTTGCAGGCATCCAACTTGATCAGCTTGTATTTGATTTACCCCCAGGCTGAAGCCAAGTCTCCCAAGTTTTGCGAAGGACGAAATGGTCGTGACCTCAAAACTACTAAACTTGAAACTCGGATCCCTATACCGTATATCTCGTTTTCTTTTTTAATGCTTGCTTATATTATGCCTTAGAACTAAAGCTTTTTAAACTTAGGACAAACTCTCAACTCGCGTTCTGTTGACTAAGCGTACACCCAAAACATGGATGAGTTCGTTGTAGATTGTTGCCTGTGTTCTAAGCAGACTGACAGCGCCCAAGAGGTGCTCTAATAAAACTGTTGTATTATATGTTATTCAGAGGCCAAACGTCTGAGTGATTTACAGGACTGATGAAGTCCGAGGGTGTGTTGACGGTAAGGAGTGGAAGGACTTCGTCACGTCCGCTCAGATGGTGTGCGGCTCCGAGGACAAGGAGACTGCGGCCCCTCAGTTCCGACAAGACAAACCTCCTAATGGAATACTCATAAATTCTAATGCACTGGCCTGTGTACTGTAGAAACGTCCTTATTCGACAGTAATGAAACTTGTCACCTGTCTGAAAAAATGTCACGAACTTCCCATAAAAACTCCTGTAACGTACGGGCTGCCTACCTCGCAATGGCGAGTGCTATATCGCATTTAAGAAACAGCCGACTTTCGAAAGAAGGAATAGTTCGGTCAATAAAATCTTATTTTTAGACAAGGGATGATTTTTATCGGACCCCATAATCGCCAAAAACGACCTATTGGTATATCAATTATTTGAGGCCTGATTCAATGGATGGTGGAGGAGGAAAATCTGAAATAGTGACTAGCGTGGAATAGTGACATATGCAGCGTATTAGTGCTTCGTTCCTGGTTCTTGTGCCTTTAAAATTACTGTAAATTGGGAGAGGGGGTAGAACTGACAAGTTGTCTGTGCAAGTTTGGCCCACAATTATTAGGCAAAAAATTCACTTTATGTGGCATTGAAAGGCTTTTGCTTGTATTGTCCAGTTTCTTTTGATTGGCATAAAGAGATTTCTGATGAGAATGACGTAATGATTGTTTGCAAGAACAAGTGTGTTCCGCGGGCCGCTGGTGGAGATGCTGACTGTGGTCTAAAAAATTAGATAACAGTTGTGAGCTGGGTTTGAACCATCCTTCATTTGAACAGCGAGCAGGGGCATTGTCCTGTAGCATTACATTGTCCATTCAATGTTGGTGAATGCCGTGGAAGCTGAAGGTATGCTTTAAGCTATAGACGGACACTTTACTATTGATATTCACTGTTGACCATTGCCAGATCGGTCGCTCTCCGAATCCGATAGTCAGCCAAACCATCAGGCGTCGACAGTTCGATACAGTGTGTTACTGTGGGAACTTCCTCCCACATATTACCACCTGGAGCAAATTTGGAGACTTGTCTGAGAGCAAGATCTCACCACAAAAGAAAATGCTCTTCCAAATTAAAATTTTGTGATCAATATACCATTGAGAATATGACGAATTCTGCTGGTCAGTTTCGTACTGTATCATAACACTCTGGTGATGGAGGCCAAGTTATATCATCTCTTTTCTTAATACACCCAAAGAAAACATTGAAAATTGTTTCCCAGAGAACAGTCCAACAAAACTGCTGTTCTCAGGTTCTCTGCGAAGTTGAGTGCCCCATTACGAATACTCACAATGTCATTAACAACCACGTAAGAGAAAGTAAACCATGTGGCCAAACAGTGTCTTACAAACTACAACGAATTACAGCAAGTTAAGGCATCCTTGGCCGACATTCTGCTATCACTGCAGGTGAAGTTCACTCCTGCCAGACAGATAATAACACTTCCCAATCTGCCACTGTGTACTGAGAAGAAGTGCAACGATTTAGTTTCTCAGTTAAGTTCTCAGACAGACTTTGCACAGGAGGTGGTAAGTACACAAATTTGTCTGTATACATATAACGGCTTCTAGGCAAAACCGCTACCTGTCGTTGGAAGACGAAATGCGTGTGATCTTGTTAAAAATCGCATGACTACTCTGCTCGGTCTCCCTCTCTGCCTCAGCTTCTGCTGGAGCGGATCGACAGAAAATAGGTCATTCTGCGGTTGTCCCCCCTATACAATCCTCTGCAGTAGGTCAAATTTTTTTTATTCACATCCTCAGACGCCATCTGGTCAAATCCGACTTTCAGTAACTCCTCAAGAGAGACACTTCGTAAAAACCCCATTGGCTGGTTCTACGGTGCCAGAAACAGGTACGGCGGAAAATTTAAACGTCAGGAATCCGCCGGGAAGTTAATTCGGTCAATTTGATTTAATCCCACAATTCAGAAATTGCGAGGGACAGCTGTCACCGAGGTCTGCCCAAACTATTTCCGGCTACGTTTGCAAATTTGCTATTAATACACCTTGTGCAACAGAGTCCATATTCATGATTATTATTATTATTACTATTATTATTTTCTGTTTAACTTATAAGGCAAATCCCTTCTTCGTCTCCAGAAAACAGCCCAACAAAATACTTAATATGCATGGTTATTATAATTTTCTGGCTATTCAAGTAAGATTACAGTTTTCTGCTTAACTTGTAGACCATTTTCTCTTTTGTCTACAGGATCCTGCCACGGCAATAGACAGAGATACCACAAGTGAGTTATAACTCCAGGTAGACACTCTGTTCCCTGTAAAAACTTCTGGTATACCTTTGCTGTTCTACAATTCCCCAATAAACATTTTCCTTCGCTATTTTCAATCATCTGACCTATATTGTGATATTGGTCGCTGCGCCGATCAGCATTTGTTCGTGTAATTAATTGGGTGGGATGGGGAACCCTAGATTGAGCGTAATTGTGATCAATCGGCTATAATAAGGGGTGGCACGGCACTCCACGGGCGTCCGGCGGTGGATTCAATATCGAAAAAGGGGACAAGAAAGGAGCGAAAAGGTGGGCCCCGTGCGCACTTTTGTCAGTGAGGGGGTTTGCGGGGCCACATTCGCCCATGATGCGCCGTGGCCCAGCCTTGTGGACCAAATCAGCCCAGTCGTGGCCACTTCCAGCCCAGTCAGGCCAGAGCGGGCTACGTTAGGCGGATTTTATCAGGATTGTGAATAGCCCTAACAGACATATAATAGTACATTTTCGTGAACGACGAATAAAACTGTCGACTTACTTTCTGGTCGACTGTTTAGACCCACGTTGCTGAATTCTGGCCACTGTCACATCGTTAATAATTCACCACAGTATGGTTTGACTATCACTGAATACCTTTGCTAGCGATTCACACGACAGTCCTTCGGCTACCAATTTTCATATTCGTCCAAAATCAACGTCCGATAGTAAGTGTTCCGATATTTACATCACTGAACTTGACATGCAAAAGTGACAACATGTAGCGGGTTTTCGATACACATTCGTTTGCGACTACTAATCCTCGGTGTGGCAAATCAAACTACTGCCAAGTTTGTCTGCTACTCCGTTTTATGACATAAGGCTACTGAATTCCAAAACGAAATTTTTGAAGTTTAAGGAGATCTTTGTTTTCTTAAACCAAGTTGCTTTTTTATTCGTGAATTCATGTGGTCGTTAAAGACGCAAAATACCACTTTTCGTTTCGAGAAGGAATTTAAGCAAAAATATCCCTGCTCCTACTAATTCTCTTGCATGCGCGAAACACAAAACACGAGGTTGTGGTATGTGATGCTAACTAACGCAAGCGATTACTTAGATAGCAGAAAGGGGCGGATTTCGCCTAATCCTGACCTGTTGTCCTTTCATAAAACAGATGTGGGATGAGTTCGTCTCTATAAAAAAAACTTCTGCACATCAAATCAATTCAATAGACAAAATTACCCGCACAAAATGCACGCGGTACCACCTAATCAATGGCCGATCACAACATTTCATGGGTCAGATCATCTGCTGTAACCGACGAAACCATCCGCAGACTCCATCTAATGGAAGCCAAAGCGGACCTCATTTGTCTGCTCTTCTAGCAAGGGGCGATGAGAACTGTGCAAAAGATGCCTGTTAGCAACGCACTGAACACTGAGACACTCTAGATGAAATTTACACGTCTGGTAGTCCTCACCAGATGGGAAAGCCGAGAGGTGAGTACGCAACGAGAAAACTCCGCTAGGGGCTTTACTGGCGGCAGAGTTGTGCGTCTTTTTGAGACAACATACAACATTGTCTAATTTAAGCCTCCACCCACATTATGTTAACCCATCTCAAAATCTCATCATTACGAACACTCCTGTTTTTTCGATTTCACGAAGTAGAACACGTCCCTGCCGATCATGCTGAACTTGTTTCCATACAACAACGTTTGGGTAGTTAGTGGTAATACCTCCAACATTTAAAGAATGTTCGCAGCCCCCTTGCCATATCTCATTTCTTTCACGCAGTTTAATTTTCCACCAGCATCAGCTCCTCCTTTTCTAAACAATGTCCAACGTAAACAGCATTTAAGAATACGCTCAGAATGGCTTCCGTCAACGCAAGATCAGTCATGAAAATGGCGAGTCAGTTGGGAACCCTAGATTGAGAGTTTGATCACAATGTTTTGCGCATTATATAATGTGTGGTTCACTTTCCATTTTCGACTCGTACTCGCCATCGACAATCCGGCTTATAATACCAAGACCGCATTGTCGTTGCTTGCCTCCATTATATTAGAGCCACCTGGACATTTGCCTGATAACCAGAAAACTACATCCTGTTTGAAAATATCTATTTCGTTCCAGTTTTCCGACAGAAAAGGTGGGAAGCGTTAGTTAGCTATATGCATAATCCCCCTGATATTCTGCCAATAAAAACCAGTCCGTAAATTTGTTAAAATAGTCGCAAAGAGTCCATTTGATGTCAAGAAACTTCATGGGTGACTTTAATCTGTCAGAAATTGACTGGAATACATGCACCTCTGCTCCTAAACTCCGAGTGTTCGTGGACATTACCCACTTTTCTAACTGGTCTCAACCAGTTAAATCAGCGATCGGAAATAATAGCACAATTGTCTTACAGCTACTTGCAGGAGAGCAGACGTAACAAGAACGCGATCCCTGTTGCATGGAGTGATGAGGATCTTGAGATATCGGAAGTGCAAGCACGGATAGGTATTTTTCTTAGTCCTTCGAGTTTTTTTCCACAAAATAAGCGAATTTTATGTCAAAAAGTTAGCAGAACACGGAAGCATCAATTTCAAAGATAAGTGTTAGCCTTGCATTTACCTGGATATTCTTAAGCAATTAACGCCTGTTTTTGAATCGAGTCTTCTTTAAAATCGCCTCCCATTACAAGGTATAATTTTTCCCAGTTTCGTTTGACAGTTTGGCTAAATAGTCGTATTTTGTAAAAAAACCCTTGTAGTGACTCCGTTCCAGATTATTTCTTTCTAGTTTTCGTAGTTAAATAACAGTAGTACTTGCTATTCAGTGCGCATTTCTGTACGTTAGCAGCGTTTTGATCCTTCAACCGTAACGAAAAACTTATCTCGTCTGTAATGCCCCGCAAAGCACGTGCTAAAAGACGAAAGCTTGCGGCCTCCCCACCGTCTCTGGATGCAAGAATTGTGTCTGAAGACATAGCAGGTGCCAGCATATGCTCTTCGCCTTCTACGGATATGGTTAAGTCACAAATCCATTTAGTACATGTAGAACCTCTGGACCCTTCAATCGTCCAAAAATACGCCTCTGCTAGTCGTAGCAGGCCATCAGCCGACAAAATACTCGATCAGTTGATATATGGCGACATAAACAGCACTCCTGAAAAAGCAATCGAACAAGCTTTTAAACGAATTGGGATAATAAGTTCGGAAACTGAGGAGAGAATTAAACGCAAGCATAATTTTGTACTGCGAAACATTCCGAGTCGCTTATCTGCTGTGGAGGGAGCGCATATGTTCCTACAAAGTTGTGGCTTGAGTTTCAGTGTCGCACATGCTAAACGACTGCGCTCGTTTAGCCGTAATGCGCCGATACTAGTTACCCTTTTCTCCATGATAGAAGTCGATTTTATGTTGTCGAGGAGGGCGATAACTAGAGAATTCTGTCGTAAATGGCGCAACTCCGTTTCGCCAGACCTCACACCACTGCAGCGAAGACTGAATAAATTAAAATCGGCAAAAAACAACACCAAGATAATGACATCCACTGTCAGTTTGAATAAGTCCTCTACACCACTATCTGCGGCCTCTCCACGTCACGACATAGTTAATACCGTAGGAAATTCGACTCCTCTTGATGCTGAGATCTTTAAACACACCATCACGACTGGTATAAACACGCCTCCACCAACTCCCCCAGCAACCTCTAGTAAGCATAAGCATGTGCCTAGGTCAAAGGAAAATCCAATTGCTGTCCCAATCACTCGGACACCCGATAAATCCAGCACCATTATCAAATCTTTTCCTCCACAATTGGCTAACAGTGCCTCAAACACACCGACTTAAAACGTAGCTTGTTTCCAACTGCCCCCGGCCCTCATATCGAGGCAGTTAGGCCGAATACGCCGATTTTCCCGCCGTTTAATAGAACTCTTACTCTAATGGAAGCAATGCGTCCCCCACCCCCTAACTTGTTTCATCTACGCCGTTTTACCAATGTATTCCTCATGCTAATGTCAATACTGGATCAGTTAACTCATCCTATCCTCAGTTTCGCTCCGGCGGGAATGTGTTGCAGTATTTGGCCGCGGATTTCCAGCCGAAAATAAGTTAGCTAACAATGGCTACCAGTTTACCTGCCCGTCATTTCCTCCCCCAAGTCCTACCCTTTTTATCCACGTCATAATCTTTTGGTGCAACGACATTTTTGCAGAACCGGATGGGTACATCCGGAACGTTTGCGCCGTGGGCAGCCCAGAACTGGACGATGTAGCCCACCTCCCTCAGAAACTAACAGCCTTACCCTTCAAACTTTTGTTTTAAATGCCAGATCCTTGCTTAATAAGATGTCCTTGTTTCAGACTCTGGTGTTCGTCCATTGTCCAGATATGATTTAAGTAACTGAGACGGGGGCATCAGCCGCTGTAGCTGACTTCGAACTCTCTCTCTCCTAGACTATAATTGCATTCGAAATGATCGCCAAGACAGCCGTGGTGGGGACAGTTGCGTCCACGTTAAGCAAACACTTACATTTTTGCCGCATGACCTCCCGCATGTTTCCGCAGTAGAAGGCAGCTACTGGCTCCAAGCTGCACTAACAAATAAGTTCGTCTTACTCGTTGGCTGCGTCTATCGCCATCCCAACGCCAACGACCATTTCGATCGTTTACTCTCACAGGCATTTCATGCTGCAGCCGACTTAGGCTTTAAGTATCAATTGGTTGCGGGTGACTTTAATCTCCCCGAAGTCCGCTGGTCTCCGCCTTCAGGCCCCAGAAAGTTCAAAGACTTTCTTGAGGCGGTGGATGTTGGGATGTGGACTCAGGTTGTCGATTTTCCCACCCGAGGCTCAAGCATAATTAACTTGATTTTTTGTAGAGGCTGCATACCTTCGTCTTTGTCATTTCTTGGCCCACTCGGGGGCTCAGACCATGACATAGTTGTTTCAACGTTGGAATTCGAGGCTGGCAAAACGTTGTCCCCAAAGTATAGCTTTTTCCGCAATTTCCGATCAACTCGCTCGACTGAATTATTAACACACCTTAATTCCTACGAATGGACTGATTTCTTCCTTAGTTCGGATGTAAATGTTTGCAATGCAAAACTGTACGAAATTTTGGATCCGCTTATTTCTCGTTTTGTCCCCCCCCCTCTCCGAAAGAAAATTATTAATGTTGGGGATGAGGTTTTCCTACCCTTACCCTTTCGTCGCAGATTGCGCAGGCTTCATCGTCGTTTGCATCTTCAGAACGACGTTCCTGTCCTGCTCTTGATTTGTGATATTTTTGTGCGGGCCAAGAGATTGTCTGAAGAAAAACAGCTAGCCGAGGAGTTCCAGTTAAGCGAAAATCATCCGTTAAATGTCTCGAAACTTTTCCCTACAAAAATACGAACTCACCGAAAGACGCAGCATCCCATCCTCCGAGACGCTCTCGGAAATCCCATAGTTGATGTCCAGTTAATCGCTTATATCTTCAATGATTTCCTGTCCAAAACGTTTATTGAAGACTCGACCACTCCGCTTCCGACCATCCAGCCATTGACCGGAGCAGTTCTAGAAACTATAACTTTCACTCTGTGGGATACGACTGTTGCGATTCGGCGTTTTCGTCAATCTAATAGTCCGGGCCCTGATGTTGTCCCAGTAAGCATTTTAAACGCCGATGCAAATACGATCTTCTCATCCCTCTTATGCAAGATATTTAATCTCGCTCTTGAAAATGAAACCTATCCTACCTTGTGGAAGGAATCACACATTTTGCCCATTCCTAAGCACGGCAAATCTACGTCATTTGATGACTTTCGGCCAATAAACACCTTCCCCGCATTTTCGAAGATCTTAGAGACATTGAGCAAAGATAAGATGATGTGTCACTTAACAGAGAATAACCTACTGAGTGCTGCTCAGCATGGATTCCTCAAAGCTCGATCTTGTGACACCTGTCAACTCTCTTTCTTTGACTATGTTCTCCAATCTAGGGACAATAGTTTTGCACTTTACAAAATATATTTCGATTTCACTAAGGCTTTCATTTTATGTCATCTTACCTGGGCACTCGTACACAACGCGTTAAGATTTCCAATACCATCTCCAATCCCACACGTGTGAGGAGTGGAGTCATTCAGGATAGTGTACTCGGTCCTCTTCTATTTTGCCTTTTCGTTAATGATGTACCCGATTTATTTCAGAATAGTAAGCCTTTCATGTATGCCAATGATCTTAAAGTTGCATATCGATATAAGCCGGCAGATCATAACATTGTGCTTCAGCTCCTACAGATCGACCTACAGGCTTTCGCCCAGTGGTGGCGCACATGGCGCCTTTCTCTTTCTTGGCATAAGTGCTCAGTCATGGTGGTTGGCGACGACCGCCAACCTCAACTAAGTATTGACGGTAACGCCATAAATGTGCCTGGGGTTATTAAGGATCTGGGCGTATCATACTCCAAGAGTCTCAATCTCTCGGAGCACTGTGCCTTGATAGTCTCCAAAGCACGTAGAACGACAGGGTTTATCCTCCGAAACTTAAAAACTAGAGACATTAGAATGCGCCTTTACAACATGTACGTTAGACCTGGCAGGAATACTGTTCGTTTTTATTTAGCCTCATGCGTGCTACTGAGCGGAAGAAAATAGAATCCATTCAACACTTTTTACTAAGAGAATTTTAACCCCGGAACACCGACATTTGTCTAACCAAGAACGTTGCCGGCTTTCGGCCCTTGATCCATTATGGCTCGATAGATTACAAAAGGGACTATTTTTGCTACTTAAGTTCTTATATAATCACACCTTTAACCCAATCACCTCTTTAAGACATCATATCCACCCACGACGTAACAGTCACCGTGAGGTCTTTTTATTTCTGCCTCTGGCACGTACTGTTAACTATCGTTGGTTCTTTTTTGTAAATGCAATTGCTATTTGGAATAAACTACCCATGAGTGTGAAAACTCTGCAAAATTATCCTTTATTTAAGAGAACTATTACTGGAGTTTTGCACTCAGAAAAGCTCCCACAAATTTTGTATGCTGAATCCATTGATCGACTGTACCGTGGCGATGGCGTTTGTGGTCTCTGAACACTATGGCATGGCCCACCAGGGGCAATTTCGTTGGCCATCAGCGGCAGTTGTTCTTCGGCACTTATATCTTAACTATCCCCAACTTCATGAAAGGAATTGACGTCTGATCATCTCCGATACCGTGCAACCCCTCCTTCTTGACGGTCGAAAGTTTGCCGCCAGCAGTTTTTTTTCTCCTGAACATTCCAAACCATAAAACCACCATCAACTATATTTTTATTGCTTTTCCACAGGAGTTTTTTTACTGCTGGTTGGATTTGTGTTTAACGCTTCCCTGACAATGCCTGTAAACTGGCATTAGATAAAATTATTATTATTATTATTATTATCAATTTCTCAAAATATTCTATTTGGAGAAGATGCGAAATTTTAGTAACCAAAAAACCTGTAGGAATGCAGATCTGGTCTAAACGAGCTTTCAGAAAATCTGCCCTTTAAACTTACTCAAAAACTGTCTAAGACATCGCCGGCTTTGTGTCGGAAATCATTCAGCACTGGAATTCCTGCCATGGATTGGAAAACAGCCCACATTACACCGAAGCACAAAAGTGGGTGGTCGTGAAATTGCGGCCACTTAGAGAGCCATCAGCCTGACATCAGTCTGTTACAAAAAAAGACATTGAGAAATTATTCGGAAGCCCACAACTTTCTCTCCAACAAGAAATACGGCTTTTGAAGGGGAAGGTCGTGTGTAACGAGCTTGTTTTACGCTGTCCAAAACTGAACATGAGCACTCGATGAAAAATACACCGTGGATATTTCATGCATTGATTGTACTCAGCCCTCGATAGTGCTCCGCACCAGCGTAATGGATGTACAAAGCAAACTTCTTAAATGAGTGGAAACTTTCCTCGTCGGTCATTCCGAAGTAGTCTTTGTAGCGAAACAGCAATCAAAGCGCGGGGTCATAGAGTGTAGTTCTACAATGTTCAGTGCTGAGGCCGATGGCCCTCCCCCTATTCATTAATGATTGTGTACAATATTGGACTGTGAGTGCGTCATGTTTGCAAATGACATAAAACTCCCGAAACTCATTCACCGTGATGCCGATGAAGCGGACTTCAAAGAAAATCATTGTCGACTGAAATTGTGGTTCCACACACCGTTCCTGTCGTTTAACCGGAACAAATGCGTCACGCTGCGTCTTGGAAATCAAAAGCAGGCCCATGATACACATTTCTGTCATTTGGACGCAATGCCGCTCTGGGAAGCAGAAACATAAAAAGATCTGGGCATCTGGATAGGGAACACCGGAAGGCCTACTAAACACTGCTGTAAGGCGTCCAGACCGTAAATCCGGTGCTGTACGCCATCAAGCGGGCATTTCCAGTCTACGACAATGATTGCTTCTCCAAAATCTTTGGTACGCTTGTAAGGTCGCATCTTGAGTACATGATCCAGGCCTAGAGACCCTGCACGCAGCAAACTAAAAGGGTGTAGATGCGAGCCACAAAAGTTGTAAGAAGCTAAGGAGGACTGTCATACAATACTTCTCTAAATATATATCCTATGAGTTATACCAACTTGATACAGACGTTTCGTGTCAAACGCGGTTGGGAACGCGCCCTTCTGTGTAATGACTCTGTCCAACCGGCCATTACGACCAACGTCTGGGGACACCACTTCAAACTGCGTGTGACCCCAAAAAGATTTGATGTGAGGAAGGATTTTTCTTAAACCATGTAGTGAGACCATGCAATGACCTGCCCGGGGCAACTGTAATGTCTCAGTCTGGGATTATATTTAAATATCGCCTTGACAGGCATATCCTGGAGCGCCAAGCCGGCTACATGACTATATAACCTCAAAACGAACTTCCTAATGCAAAACTAAGTCTTCTACCATGTGAGGTTGCAAATTCTTTATAGTCTTACTAATTCTACCTATTTGTACGTGACAAACAGGGGGTTCTAACGTGTGAGCCCATTCCCCCCAAATACACAGAACACCGAACTGAGGACTCAGTTAACCCGGTCACTTGACAGTCTTCCAGGCCACCGCTTTCAGAGACCTGTGATGGATTCAAATGCGTCGAATGGTTAATAATGAGGAATCTGCACTGAGATAGTCGACCCAGGCACCAGTCCACAGCCCGTCTGCCGCTGTCACACACATGACCTGGTCTCACACAGAACATAACAGGATTTCACACAAAGGAAGTGGACGGCCCCTATCACACATGCGCGAGAGTGCCATAGCGACCACATCAAGAAGGATCCACTGCAGCCTGACTCTCAATACACCAGTCGGCCATCCCACGCTAACGCACACTGGGCTGATTGGGTCTGTGTTAAATCGTCAGTTGGCAACATTCGGAGTCACGGCGTTTAGCTCCTTCAACGTCTATAACCACGTAGTCATTGTCAACTGACTTTCAGAGCCTGCATCTCTCTCTCGTCGGAAATCTTCCGACCCGCCGTCTCGACGGTTTATCTAACTCATCAACACCGGCCCAGATCGTGGTCATCAGCATCAACCTCGCAAATTGCGTTTTACACTCAAACGCAATTTGGTGAATTTATTCATTATCAAGTAGCCGCATACGTTGAGGACATATTTTGGAAGCTAAGTCCTCTGCAGAGCCTGCTCTTACATTATAGGTTTGTAACTCTCTCTCTCTTTTCCCTGTTTAAGCAAACTATCGAAAAAATGTGGAGAAATGACCTGCGCTTGCCGATAACTTAAACATGCTTGACGAAAAATTATGACGAAGGCATCTAGGAAGAAGTTGAAGAGACCAGTCAACTCAATAAACAGTCTTACCTGAAAATGTACGCATTTTCTGTCCTAAATATATGCTTAAATTCTTAAACCGGAGGCCTAAACATACAACCAAGGCAGATGAGACAACTAAACGAGTCATCGGCGCGTTTGTGAATACGACAAAGACCTAAGAGATCCTGTATTATACAATATCGAGGAGAACCTGAGAACGAGCACAAAGAATTCATGAGACGTTATACAATGTGTGGGACTTGTGAGGATAAGATGCACTGCCCTAGAAGATCCTAGTGAATACAGAACATCCGCGTATACAAGCCAAAACTAACATATCATCATGGTGGTTTCGTTAGCACTGTTGTTGTACACAAAATTAGTGTGGAATGCATGAAGTTCAACACAGACAACCTAACAAGTGCAATAATGGAGGTATAATAATGCGCATCCATCTTAGCCGCCGGTGTGAGGAAAGCCCCCACCGGACATAAGAGCATCTTTCGCCCCATCTGGACGATATTAGTCAAGTTGGCGTACATCGTGATTGCGTTTAAATGCGCCTCCTGTGCCTACTAAGATTACGTCTTTTGAAAACCTGTTCCAAACGTCAGTCATTCTCCACGAGAAGGAACACATAAATACGCAAAGGTGTAACAAGGCCGCTGGAGGTTTGGAGACTTCCCAATTTTATGGATTGTCTTTGCAAATGCGAAGAAGACTCGGAACTGTAAGGCCCAGTCTCACTTTTCTCCAATCCAACAGACCTGTTCAAGATCTCTTCAGGTCTGTCTGCGTACCGAGCGAAATGATTAATGTTCAGCAAGTCGGCATTTATGTTATAAGGATTTCAGGATCTGCACAAATTTTCTCCTCTCAAGTTCGAGCTTCGCTAGTGACCTACAATCCCTTACAGCGAAAACGAAAACCCCTGGACGTCCACTGAGTTGCCAGCGGACGACTCCCGGTATGATGAGTCCGCTCGATAACGTCTGCTACCGCCAAACAGCAGATCCACTTCTGCGTCTATTTCTCTTGACATTTCCTCGTTCTTCTTCAAATGCCACCTAAAAGTGCGTTGACATTCGTACCTAAACATTCCAAACGTAAAAACGGATGGGTTAATGAATCAAATAAGGGTTTAACAGAGGGAAGCAGAGAGCACTTCATAGCACACGCCGCACGCGATATGCACGCAATAATAGCGATGAGCATACGCGTGGGATCACTGATAACTTAAGCGCGCCAGCCAATGATTGTGGGAAATCGATAAACTCGCCGTCCAATCATGTGACGAAATAGCCCAATCGCAAGATTCCCGCAATAAGAGCGCATCAGGTAGCTATTCAGTACTACTAGGGTTATGTGCCATTCTTTTAAGTCCATTTCTAGAGACTAAAACAAATTTTTTACTTATATAAATGACATATTTTATCACAGAAAAGCATGAAAAAGGGAAATGGGTAGCGTACTGCAGTCACACGGATGTATCTATTGAATATCGGTCTGACGTGCGTTAAAGTGCCCTCCACGTGGCCGCATAAATGACCCACTTAAACAAGACCAGTATTCAGCCTAGAGATGAATGAATTTCTTTTGATTCTAATCGGCCGGAAATGTATTGTACAGGGCACACATCCTACATTTAACTATACGAAAATAAAATTTGTGCGATATACGACAGAGTGAATTCACTACAAAGGGCAATATTTCTTCAAACCTGCGCGGTTAAAATTACAGAGGGTCTCGCTACCATCGGCTCACAGTGGTGTACTTGCTTAATTCTTGAAGCTTGACAGCGAAGAAGGATCCAACCTGGTAAAGCCGCGCGATGTTGTTTCGAAAAAATATTTTGCATGTTTGAGCGTGCACGGTGACCTGAAAAGAGAACGCTTTTGGAACCAATAACGCTGCACAAAGAGAAGCCCGGTGGCGTGGAGATAAACTGCACACTAGCTAATTAGGTATCATTTGGAGCATTCGATACTTGTGAGGAGTTTCAGATAGCAAACTCAGCAAGTCGAGCACGGATGCCAGTCTGTGCTAAAAGGCGGCTCCCCGACCGGGAGTCGAACCCGGGCCGCCTGGGTGAAAGCCAGGAATCCTAACCGCTAGACCATCGGGGACACGCACTAGCCTGCATCATATGCACATTAGACTTCAGTTGAATACAGCTGAATGGACTTCTTCGATGCGTAGAGTGCATGCCGCCTGCATACGCATAATCTAACTGCGTTCGTCATCCACGCCATGTTGAGGCTGATACGGATGCTCTGAAGGGGCAGGTGATTATTATGGAAGATGAACATCTGCAGAAACGACCATAAAATTGTTGCACCGCTACGAGTGCTTGTGGACAAGGCGGACAAAATTGTCGTTGCAAGAACATCCAGAAAATCTACCTCCGGTATCTGTAAAGTAATCCTTTAACCTGAGAATATATAAACTGGAGTTGGGAGACACTGCGCACTGTTGTGAAAGCTGGGGTCACGATCTGTGAAATCCTTCGCACAGGACAGGCCCGAACGAAGGGAAATGCAGTTCAGTTCATTTCGGTTTTATCAAGGGAAAGGTAGGCGAGCGTCTTTTAACTCCCTTTTGGTTACAATAACATCATGAAAAAAACAATGTGTAAGACGGGTGTCACAGAAAATCAAGTCAAACCAATCAAATCTCGATTACCACTGAATAATGCTGCAAAAACCCAACACCTGCCAACATGCCCGCGCGACCAACTGACGTTCAGAATGCACATTCCATTGGCCGGGCATGTGCCGTCATGTGAACTCACCAAACCCACTGATCCGCACACAGATCGTCGCCACCATCGGTACTGTCTCATCGCATGATCCCACTCGACCACACGCACTTCAGTGAAAGTTTTCAGTTTAAACCACAGTACAGACACAGTATCATCACCCTTTCCTCCTGTTCATGCCCGCGCAGACCAATTCAACACGCGCATCCTCCCCTCCTAACATCCTGCCCCTCATCTGCAGCAGACATGCGATCGGTACGATCGTCGCCGATGTGAAGTACGGACGTCGCATGCCAGAGAATACACATCCTTTCGTGTGGCACGCGTATTCGGGCACTTCCTCATCACCCACGCATGCAATTAACCCTCACCGTCCCCCCGTCAGGATACGCTATACAGGATAAGTAGCGATCCAGTAACATGTCATAATAGAATAAGAGTCCTTTCGCCAAATGGTTGCGTCATCAAGCGTCAGTTAATGAAACCGAAAGACCCGCTGCCACGACAAGAAACGCCTGGAGTCGTCTATAGGATCTGCTGCAGTTGCAGACAAAACAACTACATCGGAGAAACCAGAAGACAGTTCCGAACGCGATTGGCCGAACACGCTGCAGCGGTGCGGAAAAATACCTCTCGCTCTCAAGTTGCGGCTCATTTGACGGGATCCGGCCACGCATTCAAATTTTACGAGGCCGAAATTCTCGCAAGAGGTCAAAACAGCGTGAGCCGGGAGCTGCTTGAGTCATGGTTTAATGGCCTCCAGGCCATTAACAAGTGCAATGATCATCCCATTCCATACTCGGTGCTGAGACTTTGCCTACGCGAAATAATTGGCCACGCGGCGAGCGCACAGATGAACACCTTTCTCAGCACCAGGTTCAGCGCGTCAGATGGTCGAGCAAGCATCACACCAACATCAAACGTACGTGATGAAATTGCAGAAATTATGGACGCGAATGTCGCCATCACACCACGTGCAACGATCCCTGATGAAGGGGGGGGGGAGGGGAGCCGTGAATATTCATAGGTATGCGGTAGCATGGCTACTGCATCCTATAAATACTGCAGTCCCTTATGCATGAACCACCCGTATTCGTTTTGTCTTTGATGATGGGTTCGAGCAGGGATCCGAAACGTCAGGCTAATAAAGCTCCTGTCCCAGCGATCGTGTCTCCTTCTTCAGTACTGCTTCCTGGGACTCGTCTCATCGCTTCTATTGACAATGTGAACTGTCTCTTGCAATGGTACATGTCTTCCCCGCGTGCAGCGTACACCTGCAGGCCATACGTCAGGACACGTCTACCACCTTCTGAGTGATGGAACCTGCTCACGTAGATGTGGAGTGCGTGACCTGTGTCATGAAATGTTGGCCGAAATTCTGAAATGCGCTTTCGATTAGGATGAATTACTTAGATGGGCTTGTAACACTGACTAACCTGCAGCATATTCCTGTGGTAATTCAGACTTGTCAAGATGTCAGGTTTTGAATAAACTTCTTTTTGACCTCCCGCAGAAACTACACTCGGTAAAAAATGACCACCTAATTAAGAATGCATTTTTCACATTGTTTTCCGGTGGTCTTATAAATTCAAACATGTTTTATAGAAAAAAATGTAAAAAGAAATGCTTTCTTTCACTCGTTTGATAAAAAATTTCATTTTGTTCACACTTTGATCTCTAAGAAATGTTATTTTTCGGTTTTAAAAAAGTTTTTAATTATGTTCATACATGCAGTATCGCACATGCCCGTTTACCAGTGCTCCTCTAGAAATGCACAACATAGTCGGCATCCATTGCAAAATTTCATCAACTCTCTATGGTATCTTCTTAAAGGTATACAGGAGTATATGATACTCCCTATGCGGAAAACATACCTCTTGTAGACTGAACTCGCTAAACGCCAATGCAACGGCTGATCTGGCTCAAAACTATTCAAAAATTGAGAAACGTTTTCGAAACCTAAATATACACTTTCTTCGAATATAAAATGTAAAGACAATGTGATTTTCTACCAAAAGAATAAAAGCGAACACGCTTCATAAATGTTTTCTATAAAATATATTTGTCTTTATAAGACCATCAAAAATCGATGTGCAAAAGTATGCCGCCGAAGTAATTATTTTCTAAAGTTGCAAAAATCCCCATAATTATGTTTCAAAGAGACAGTGGCGAGCGAACGTTCCTTTCAGTAACTTCTCATCAGGCCAAGACAGTTACATAGGATGAGATACAGTGAGTGAAAAAAAAATCGATAAAAGTTAGTTTTTAAATTCCAGGCTGGGCAAGAGAGGAAGGGCGCAGAAGGTTGTATGTGGTTCAGGCTCCGCGCTTACCGTGGCCAAAATTTGACTAATCACATACAACTTTCTGCGCCCTTCCGATCTTGCCCATCTTGGAATTTAAAAACTAACTTTTATCGTTTTTTTTCACTCACTGTACCCCGTCCTATGTAACTGTAGTGGCCTGATGAGAAGTTACCAAAAGGAACGTTCACTCGCCACTGTCTCTTCTGAACATAATTATTTTTTACCGTGTGATTTCAGCAGGAGGTCGAAAGGAAGATCAATCAAAGGCCGAAATCTTGGCGCGTCCAAGATACCATAGGACTGTGTCGTATGATAATCAGTGTTACAACCCCACTTAAGTAATCTTTCCAAATCGAAAACACATTCCAGAATTTTGGCCAACATTTCATGAGATCAGTCACGCAATGTTCATACTTAACTATGTTCAATTCTTAAATCGGCCAGCATCCTCATGGGCTTGAGTGAAATTCTACAAGAAGTCTTCTGTTATATTAGCACGGATAAGGGAATAATAAAACTGCGTTTTCTCATCTTTTTTACAGACAGTGCTATGTCTCGAGAGAAAGACGCTGAAAATTGTTAAGGGAAACGGGACAAAGGTTTGTGCATAGACAATGTGAGGAACGGTGACAGTTTAACAATGGGGAGTAAATACTTCCGCATATAAGTGTCGCTAAAATAAGACCCTGTAGAGCTCCTTCAAGTATCTGCAACTCAATCCATTATCCTGGCAGGACCTCGTCCGGAATCGGTTGGCGCCGAGCATCACCGTGAGAGTTGGAGTCGCAATCTAAGAAAACCATCACAAACAGGCTCAAGGGCTATGAGAGACAGAGAGGAATTCGCTTTATTTTGAAATCATAAATTCAAAATTTTCAGCAAAACATAGGCTCTATTCACTATGGGCAGCAAATAAGTTAATAGGTTATTCCAGAGTCAAGAATTGTAACACATAAGGAAAGATAATTATGAGGACAGTTCAAGTCTTAGCTTCTGTATATCAGTCTCTTCAGATCACACATACATATACAGTTTTGATGTGTATAAAAGAGTATATAGGATTTACATCGGTACATTGGCATGTATATGGAAAATAGTCTTGGTACTACGGCAGATGCGAACATTTACGCTCTTCCTTATTTCCGCCTCTGTGTTCTTCATTTACTGGAGGTTACTCTAATTAAAACCATAATGGGTGGCTACAACAGCGTAAATTTCCTGTTCCTTCAACATTTTCTGAAGCTTTGCTTTCTCCTGTGGCATCAGGACTTTCAACCGGGGCTAAGGAGCGCGTTTAGGAATCATCGGGGGGCATGATTAAAAATATTCCCAAAGACTAAAACCATAACCCGAACATACGCAAAGTAGCCAGATACACGGTACAACATTATAAAAGGAGAGATCGACCCGGTGAAATGGCAGGTATGCAATCTTCCGCTGCGCATCCCCACGAGACAACATCATGAGGGTACAGCCAATTGGCCCCAAGGGAAATTGAATGGAATCTCTGGATTGGCTACTCTGTGGACAAAAAATTCTAGAAATTCTGAACCGCGAATAGACGGGGTCCATACGAATCCATGGGTTGATTGGCATTCCGAGTTCAGGCTCATTGAGACTAACTTCCCAATTACTGCTTCCATGCAGATTCCAAATACCTCTGCACTGAGCTTTGGAGCATGGATAGACGCTCCGTAAGTAGTTTAGGGGAAGTAATTGGACGGAGAGCACTTGCGTGATTTCTTTCTTGGCTCATAGATGGATTCTGTGGAATATAAGACTGGACTTCAATTAGTCTTCATCGAAAACATGCATAAAAATATTCGTTTCCTTGCTTATTCTTTAAAAAACTACGTATCTTCCAATTTTATACTCGAATGAGGGCTATAATTCGGTTTTCAAAAACTTTTTCTAGTTCCCGAATAATTATGAACGGCAGTCTGAATAGAAAACTCTCTCGCCATCAATAATTTGAATCAAGAAGCAGCTTGAAGTTGAGGAAATAAACTTTCAATTATCTGAAAAGTAGTCAGTCATAGTGTAGCAATAATAGTTAGGAGGTTCAGATTGCTAAAAGTTAGCTCCCCGACCGGGAGTCGAACCCGGGCCGCCTGGGTGAGAGCCAGGAATCCTAACCGCTAGACCATCGGGGACACGCATCAGCCTGCATATATGTATACTAAAGTTGCATACGTCTAAGCGGACGCCTTCATCGCGCAGAGTGCATGCCAGGCGGCGCGCGCATAGTCACGCATCTGTGCCAGCGCAAACCTAATAAATAGGCAGTGTGAACGACAAAGTTATTTGTTGGCGACTTTTCAGCTACGGCTTTACCAGACATCTTCGTTTCTTCGCGGAAATTTCGTGGCACTCTGAGAGGACCTGTGCCGCAGTCGTTAGATGTTAGTTCCTGTACGAGAGATCGAAAAAATCAAAGTAGCAGGAGAAGCGTCGACCGAAATTCCCCTTCCCCTGCAACCGAGGGTTGAGTCTGGGACGCCTGGGGGAAAACCGGAAATCCTGACTGCTAGGCCATCGGAGACGATCTCTCGTTCAGCGCATTTCGCTCATTGCAGTAGTTAGTACAACGAAGCCACATGTCAGTCGTGTTGGATTTGGACTCGAAAACTGGTGCCGTTCCTCCTAACTCTTGCCACCTGTTTGGAGAAATATTTCAGATTCTCTGATGCAGTGAGCATAGAATATCAGAAAAGTCAAATATACGCTCCAGCGGTTGACTCACCACCACCATCACCACCACCACCACCACCACCACCACCACCACCACCACCACCACCACCACCACCACCACCACCACCACCACCCCGTTTGTGATCGGTCTGCAGCTCGAACATCACGAGTGGCAACGTTCACCGCGTGCCCCACGAAGTAAGTGCAACATTGTGTATGCATTATTTTGCGCTCACAGTTCAACAGTTGGTTTCGATTCTGCACAAATTACGTGATCCACAGCATGATGGAACGCACATGTGTGAGTCACCTCCTCTCCTGCATTTGGATTAGTGGCATGCGTTCATTCAGGAGCACTTTTCGCCATTTCGCTGTTTTGTTCGACTATATTTTCCTTTTCCGTAGAAAACGGGCCGCTGGTACCAGACAAGTGTTTGACATGAAAGTAAAGTAGACGAATGCATCCTGAAAGAAATTAAACTTTCAGTTTTGCGATGGAGATCGGTTCTATGGACCTCGCGTTTGGTAGCAGTTGACAATAAAGTGATGCATCCCACTAAATAAGGACACGGGAATAGAAAATCCCTCTTCGCCTCCCATTATTTAGGTGGCCTTGCACCAAATCCCAGATAGATCAGGTTCATGGTTTGGAAGCGGGAACTAGTACCTTGCCTGAATTTAGCGCAAGTACACCGCATCTCAAGCCTAAATCGTCCCTTGTTGAGCGCCTGTTGTTCTACAAGACTCGGTTTCTCTCTGGACGTCCCTTTCAGACTGAAACCTAGCACACAACACGCCGAATTTTGCTTAAATTGGTAAAACCCAGTCGCAGCACCGAACGTTGTGTTCATGAGATAGGACAGAAGCATGCAACATCTCGGCCGCATTATGCTCGATCAAATTTCCCGCCATCGGAGTGAGTTGTGAGTTTATTTTTATCAGGTTACTTGATGTATGTGAATTCGTACTTCAAACAGGGAGTTCCTTCATCAGCGCAAGAACGGATTATTTTTTTATATTTAAATTGATTTTTGTCGAGATTAGACACCGCCGTTGCGAACGATATGTTATGTGGGGTAGATGTGCTAACTCATGAAATGTCAGCCGAAATTCTCAAATTCGTCTGCTTTTCTAAAAACCAATTTAAGTAGAGTTGTAATATTAACTGCCACGCATCATAATCCCAAGACATTTCAATTACTTCAAATGGTTGTCATGGAAAACACGCATAAAATATTCATTATTTTACTTATATGGTATAAAATTACGTCTTCGTCAAGTAGTATACTTAGGGTAAGGTTACAAGTCAGCTTAAAAATGTTTCTAGTTATAGGATTTTTAAGACCATGAAATGCCCGTCCATAAAACATCGTGTCTCTGCATTTACTAATGTTGCTTGCAAAATTTACTATATGGCTCAAATCCACTGCTAAATTTTATGAAACGTATATTGTCTCCTCTTATTGGAGTATAGAGTGAAAATGGAGAGCTTGTATTTTGGAAAACCTAAATGCAAGTGTAATGGCAGGCTGGGTTCAAAATAGTTCGGGAATTGGGGAGGGGTAAAAGTAGGGAATGCAACCCCACTGAGTAGTTAGTCACGCAGCATCTTGATGCGTTTGAAATGCGTTTGTTTGTTTGGGGTCAGAACCATGTCACCGCGATTAACTGTAGTGAACAGAGGCCACACACCGATGACCTCTCATTCTGCCCCACTTGCTGGGCCGATTCAAGTCTGCTGAATGTCAGATTGTGTTAATCCCTGGATTAATATTAAGAATCTGCTACTCGTGTGCTACACACCTGCCTCTTTTTCAACTGACAGACAGCAAACTCCCTTCGACATCTCTTCCATTTCAGCATTCTTTTTTCCATGCTGTTCATTCCGTGCCCGCCTCGTCCCGGTAACTTGATCTGCAAGTCTGTTGTAGGTTTGGGAAAAGAGAACGGAGAGTGCCTCCCATCTCTGGACGTCCTACTTAAACGAATGCCGGATGGCAGAATTCCTAGAAGTGTATTTCGCAAAAAAACTTTGGGCGGAGCAATGCAGGGATTTCTACGGCTTTGTACCGCTGAATCAGAAACGAAGCTTCGTCTGCTGCCTCACCCACCTAGCTGGGAAGATGTGTACTCGAGATACGCTTGAAAATTTTTTCGCCACTCTGCGAAAAAACGGCCTGCCTGAAAGGTTTATCAGAAAATATAGGGAAGAACGCCATGCAAAATCTGAAACGTCGTCGCTAAGAGAAGAAGTCATTTCCAACACCGCGATTGCGAGAGGATCCGCCGAGGGAACTTCCACATCATCGCTTGAACGCTCCTATCGCGCGCACTTAACCAGCCATTAAGAAAAGTCTAGTTTTCATATGCACTCCGCTTCAGCTTCTTGAAGACAAGGATAGACTGTCTTTTCAGACCTCCTCAATGTGCATCTACGCCTTCACTTGCTCCTATGTGGTAGGCTATATTGGTCGAACAACTAGGCGCCTATCCAAGCGGATGCGAGAGCACCATCCTGCCTGGCTAACCTAAGGTGAGAGAAAGTCCATCTGTAGCGCAGCTGTGGTTCACTTGGTTGATACCTGTCACCGGGGTAGACGTCAACCAGCCATTCCGAGTCGTCTATAAGGTGCCGACGACACACTCCAAGTTCCTGCGTCAGCGGATACTTGCGACGTCAGAGGCAGTGGCCATACTGTTAGTCAACCCAACCTTATGCTCTCATGAAGCGCGAAGTCTCCCCTGAACAATGACGAACCCAGCATGTATGCGCACACCTCCTGACACGTCGCGTTACAGCGACGAAACTGAGACGTGGCTGATTGCTAGACACATCCCCCACCAATGGTAGGGGGCGCTCACCGATCGTTCATACGGAACTCACTTGTTTTTGTCGGTAATGCCATTCAGCCTATATATCATGCGCCGCTGTGCGGCTGCTGGTTGAGCTCGAGAGAGAGACCTTAAGGCACAACGGAAAGAGTGAATTCCGTATGAACGATCGGAGAGCGCCCTCTACCACTGTATATTCCCGATCGAAAACCGACAGGGCAATGGGCTCGTGGCGCAGTGGTTAGAGGCGTGGACGTCTAACTAACAGGTCGCGAGTTCGAGGCTCGGGTGTTCCACACTTCGGGCTTGGGTATGACTGGCTGACGACGGCTAATAAGCCAGAAATGGCTATTCCAGTCGCCCTTGTCTTTGTCGGTAATGCCATTCTGCCTACATCCCCCACCCTTCCCCTCCCCAAATCTCTGACAGAACTAGACTCTGAGTTCTGTCCTCTCAACGCCCTCGATCCTCTCCCACATACTCACTTTTATCGGCTGTTTAACTCCTCAATCTCTACCTCCCTTCATGTTGTCTTTCGATTCTGATATAAATTCAAGTATGTTCGATAGAAAACATGCACAAGATATTCTCTTTTGCACTCATTACGTCCTACCCAACTTTTCTGCTTGAAGAGAGGATATCTTTCGGATTTTAGAATTCCCGCATAATACTTCCGACCAAACCTGCCTTTACACTGAATTTGGCGTTTCGGAACTACATGCTGTATGCATTCCACCAAAGGGATATCACAAATCTCTCTGCGCTGTTAGGATGAGATGAATGACAAAACCAGGCGAATGATGTTAACCAGGAGGTGTGCTTTATAATTGGTATTGAGTTACGTGCTAATGACTTACTGTATGAATGAGCATTTCGCGGTCTTAAAAAAACTCCCAACTAGAAAGTATTCTGAAACCAAAAGTCACTGTCTTCTCAGGCAGAAAATTTTACGGAGGCATAATTTGGTACCAAATGAGTTGAAGAAAAAATATTTTCGTGCATATTTTATGTAAAATATAGTTGCATTTATAAACGCATAAAAATCATTGGGAAAAGTCATTTCAAGTAAGTGGTCAATTTCACGGAGTTTAGCTTTAGCAGACGGCTTAAAAGAAGCGCATTCAACGTTCGGTATTCCACGGCGACTACAACATCTTAGAAATACGCTGCACGATTATTTCATATTACAACAACACTTAGATATTTTTTTCGAATCGAAAGCATTTTTCGGTTAGCATTTCGTGAGACAGCACATCTTCTGTATTCTTATGTATTCGTCCGACTTCTCTAGGTCCTGCGAACCGGATTTGTGAGCGTCATCTGCCTATTTCTATCTGCCTTCTATTTGGAATATTCTGTTTTTAGTAAATTATGTCCTCCAGAAGGAGTGCTTACGTTGAGAGAACCATTGACAACTCCGACACTCTTGCCATCTCCTTGAAACTCTCTGTGGCTCAGACAAACTGCGTTATATATTGTCCACTTTTCACTAGTGCAAAAACGTCACTTACAGGAATTGCTGGCAGAAATTGGACAATTCTCAGGTTCAGGTTGAAAATGCATCATTTCAAAAGACATATGTGTTGATGAATTACACAGCGCCGTTGTAACGTATGCATCTGAGTTCAGCTCAAGAGGACGCGATTTCTTCATTAAATGAGTGAGAGAAATCGGTTATGCGTTATCTCGGGGTCAACTTGTTGGTTGTGTGCATGAGAACCCCAAATCAATAGAAAGTATGTGCTAAAGTCAATTTAAAAATCCCTGTTTACATGACCTTATCATCAGCAGTCAGAAAACGTTTGCCCTGGACGGAGCTGCCCTCGCGCCGCATCTGATTGCATGTCCAATTCCCTGGTAGTGCAGGTTGCTACGCACGCGGTTGGAATTCGAGGTGTCAGCAATTTGATTCCGTCCCCAAAATTCCTTATTTCCAGTAGTTCGCAACGGCAAAATGCACTGACTACTTAAAGGGGCAGTCTGCTTTGTGCGGGAATGCAATATTGGTAGGAGGGAGACGTTGGCTCCCGCCGGTTCATACGCATTTGACGCTTGGGTTATTTTCATTTAACCCTCCCCCTCCCCCCTAGTCATCCACGATGATTGGCGAGACACTCCAAGTTCACCACGCTATTTTGGGGCTCAAATGAGACAGCCTAGGCCTCCTAGGCTGGATACGCGAGTCGTTTTTTCCACCGTTGTTTTGCCAAGATTACCGTCTTTGGGGAATCCGGCAAATAATAAAAGCAAGACTGATCAGTTAATAAAATCAATCTTTAACCTAACGATGACTTACGCTGTCAACATAACATTTCACGTAATTTTCATATGTGGCATATTTCATTGGTCCGAAAACATGTGCACGGGACGGACTAGGACCGCTGGTCCCTCAGATCGGCGTAAAGTGCCCTAAGCACCTGACGCTTCAAGACCTATCTGTCGACTGTGAACATATTTGATATTTCCATGTTTATCCCATGCGTGTGTCATTTAATGCAGTAAGAACTACGTTTCTGTTAGAATATCAAGGCAAATATTTTAAAGGTTAAAATGGAATTGCGGACGGAAAACCCGGCATAATCCGTAGTTCATTTACTACCAACTCTTCTTTTATATTATCTAGGGGAATGTGGAACTCACACAGCCTGTGCGATCTTTTTCATCTTGTGCATGCTCCAAGTTCCGGTCGTTGCCTTATTCATGAATCATGCGATTTGGGTAACAAACTAATTTATTCTGCCTTCAGTGCTTTTGCGACTGAGAACGAAGCCGTGAACGGGAAGACGCTATTCTAAACCCTTCTCCATCGTCTAGAGGAATAATTCGTCGAATCCGAATCCCCGAATAAAAATTCGTTACACTCGCATTCGAGGTTTCGGAAATACATGCTGTATGCATTCCGTCAAGGAGATATCACAACTTTCTCTGCGCTGTTAGAATGAGATGAATGACAAAACCAGGCGGTTTTCGTTTCCCTTGTCCATCGTTCAGAGGAATGATTCGTCTAATTATTCCCGGCAACCTCAATCATCTTCCGGTGCGTCGTGACCGACGATGAGCTTCCTAATAGGCTTCTTTCCATGGCTATGAACATTGGCGATAAGAAAGGACCAAAATTTACCTCGGACTATACTAATGTTACTGTTCGTCTTGTAGATCAAAATTCTCATGTAGGACTCTGCCACCGCCAACTATTAAGTTGACGGAACATTGCTACTAGCACATGGAGAGTAGATGTGTTGGATGGGTTTAAACCACCGACTCCTTATTTACACCTCGGAACGTGTATTCCCGACAATTGCGGCTGGATTTAGACTGGACCACGAGACTCAATGACTCTCCGTCTTCTCTTACTTACAATATTCAATGATACAATACTTAACCACTCTTCTATGTACTCAAACATTTCTCATTCTGATGATCTTTGTCTGCATCTGCAAGAAGAACCCACATGAAGCAGGCGAATAAACTATCAAGAGTTTGAAAAGCAGACCATTAAACTAGCTATTGTTGGCGGAAACCAATCTCAAGTTGGAGTTTCGGGATCTGCAGTAGCTAGACCTTTAGCGGGTCTAGTCAATCAGTAACGTGATCTCACGCTAAGACTAAATCGAGAAAAGTCAAGCAAAATGGCCGCGTCAGAACAGACTTGATCGTCAAAACCGCCTAGGAAAGAACAAAGGCGGTGAATGAAAAGTCATTTAGTTAAATCGAAACTCATATCAGTTCGTGGCTCTGCGTAACCGCTTCATGAACACCAACTTAAACAAAGGTGGATAAATGCAAGTCTAGAAAATGCTTAACAAGTAGAATAACTATAACGGATAGTATGTAAACAAAACTATGACAAAGGACTAACAAAGACCCATATTATACTTTTGCATTTGGCTAGAGTTCCGCTGAATGAGTGAATTACTAGGGTAAAGGACGATGAAGGGAGCGGTTGGACGTAGTCGTCGGTTGTTGGTGGCAACGTGATGGTCGATTGTGCTAATTATGTTACTGGAGAGGAGACTTCATCGATTGTACCTGGTTAGGGAATCGGCAGCATCGAGATCATTCGCCGACTGTTTCCGGATGATCCTTTACGCACTCCTTACTTACCTCAAAGTTACAGTCGCCTTGGGTGGAAGAGGGCACTTAATGTATCACACATCTCAACCAACTGCCGCGGTGGTCGACACGGCTACTTCGCGCAACTAAGCGTGCCATACACGACCTGGTATTCGCTTCGTGTGTTAGGCTCATGAGTGGGCGACTCCGATGTCATATAAGTATGAATGTCATGAAGATCGCATTGAGGAAGCTTCACTGTAACCAGAACTCTGCCATGAAAAAACGCGTTATTACATCAGTTGACGAACTTTTGAGTTCATGATCTACGAAGGGTTGAATTTGTAATGCCAGCCTCACCCTTCATCTTTCAACTACGTCATCTAAGCCTCTAAGTCCGTTGATAATGCCGCTTGGTACAGTGAATATCGGTGCTGAATGTTTCTTCTAAGCCTCTACGTTGTGGAAAAAAATGGGATGGGATTAGTTGATTTTCCGGTGGACAATCGTTTTTCAGGAATAAAGGCGATGTTAATGACTACCAAAATAGCTCGTAGGTCGCGCCTAGCCCTTGAGTTTAGATTATTTGTGAAGGACACCGCAATCAATGCGGCCCCTCTCGTAAAGAGGAGAAGATGCATTTTTAAACTGGAGATTAGTATTAGGAAATAGCCCTTCCGTCTAATTTTGCAGCCGGAGCAAGGCGTATTTTGATTTTTGAACATTTTCGTCAGCTGACATGTAAAGTGCGTGGCCGATCTCATGAAATGTTGGCTGAAATTCTGAAATTCATTTTCGATTAGGAGGAATAACTTTGGTGGGGTTGTAATACTGATTAACATGCGGCATAATCCTATAGCATTTCGGACTCGCCAGGATATTAGCTTTTGGATGCACTCCATTTTGTCCTCCTGCAGAAACCGTACCCGGTAAAAAGATGACTACATAAGTAGCATGCAATTTTCCTATGGATTTTCGATGGCCTTAAAGAGTCAAATATATTTTACAGAAATAGTGTGCAAAAATAAGCTTTTTACTCATATTGCAGAAAATACCATTTCTTTTGCATTTTATGCATGCGGAAAGTGTATATTTAGGTTTCAAAAAGTTTCCAATTATGATATGTTTAAGACCATGGATGTCCATGCATGCGAGACCGCATATGTCCGATGAGCACTGCTGCTCATGAAATGTACAACACAGTTCGGATCCATTGCGAAATTTTATGAAATCCTCGTGGTATCTTCTCAAAGAATATGTGATTTTCCTTGCGCGGAAAGCATGCAGCTTGCTGAGGGAAATCGTTGATCACCGATGCAGTGGTAGATCAGGCTCAAAAATATACGGGCATTGAGAAACTTTATTAAAACCTAAATTTACACCTTCTTCATGCATAAAACGCAAAGGCAATGTTATTTTCTACCATATGAGTAAAAAAGCTTATTTTTGTACATTACTTCTGTAAAATATATTTGACTCTATAAGACCATCGAAAATCCATAGGAAAATTGCATGCTACTTATGTAGTCATCTTTTTACCGTGTATGGTTTCTGCAGAAGGACAAACTGGAGTGCATCCAAAAGCTAACATCTTGGCAAGTCCGAAATGCTATAGGATTATGCCGCATGCTAATCAGTATTACAACCCCACCTAAGTAATCCCTTCTAATCGAAAACGAATTTCAGAATTTCGGCCAACATTTCATGAGATCGGTCACGCACTGTATTTCTAGAGACTCAACCTGCAAAAATGATATAAAAGCCAGTAATCTTACATTGCACAAACGCAAACATTGACGAGAGCGCCTGTCCACGAAAGAAAGCATATTTTTGTGACTTGTGGTCCATATCATGCGAGCAGCACAACATGTTAGAACACAAGCGCCTCACAATAATAGGCTTGGCAAAATGGATGATCATTAGCTGGAATCCATCTACGTCGGAAATGACTTTCAAGTGCTTCTATCGACTGTTACCTATTCGGTAAATAACTTCAATGGAAAGTATGTTAAAAATGCGCGAGAAAGAGCTCGGAAATTTCTGTGAAACAAGTCAAAAGCGGGCCTGAGTGCAGCTCAGTTCACGTCGACTCCTGAAATTTTTTTGAACTTCAACTCATCCAAGGCAGGATTGGTGAGGAAACATGTTTAACAAAAAAAGTTGGGGGCAACATGCAGAATTTAATGATGCAATAGAATTTCCTGACTCCTTATTCATCTGCCCTCGGTCAATGCATGCTTTTGAAACTAACGGTTTGCGAAACAAACAGTCTGAGGCGATCAAATGGGAAGAGGACATTGACGTCAGTGGAGGTCGATCAGTCACATGGATGGGCATCTTAAAGGAATAAATTGCTGTTGGGTAGCGAGTTTGGTTTAGATTGAATCTTCTTCCGGCGTGATTACGTCTCCAGCGCATGGCACACCAGTGAGTCTGTGGTCGTGAGTAGTTGGACCAGCAATCACGAAATGTAATGGCCTCATGGCATTCCCCAGTCTTTCGCCAACTTCGCTCAGTTGAAATCCATTCTCGGAAAGTAATGTCTTGTACATTCGATCAAAGGAGTTAGCAGGTTCATAGAAATGTGAAAAAATGATGTACGGTTCAGCGTTGGTATGAGCCACTGCATAAAAATCGGAACTGACACCAACTGGTAATGGAGTTAGCCGACGGGAAGTTTTGCGTCAGCTTAAACAGACTGGGGGTTCTCGGCAGTGAGCAAGTGAATCAGATGTATTTCTTGACTCATTTCAGCGCATTTATACTGACCTTCAAAGGACCTTTCGTTTATTTAATGCAGACCTGTTGAAATGCTGATGTGTAGGCCACCAATCTTCACCTAGTTGGCCACAAATGGCGATTAAGTCGGGAGAATGATTGCATGCTGAGGCAGTGCGTTAGTCGCCAAATGAAAAAAAAATATTGCCAATCCCTTGCGCATTTAACCCACCGAGCAGAGGAAAGGGATGTGGAAAAATACGTTCACATTTATTAATCTTTGTACATTTAAGCTTTGGTGTAGTGTCGAACACAAGACACGTCGCCCACTTTCAGAGTCTGCAAAAGAGAATAGAAAGGGATTTTAGAATGAGTTCGCTGCTGGGCGAAATTTATACGAAACAAAACACCGAGAACGCGATGATTAAATGGAAATCACCACCTCCTTAAATATCTGATCGTTCTTTCTTCAGTGAGTTTCGTGCTAGCAAAATTTGAATTCCGATCTCATTAATAAATCCTACAAGGGCATTCTATTACTGCAGCCATGGCAATTACAAGCCTCCTCCTTGTGAACTTCCAGGGACAATCCCATTTCCTAAATTTGCGCCTCATGCATTTCCAAATTATCCTGGCTCGCACAGAGGGCTGGCTCGGGTCGCCTAGTCTGCCTGTAAGTCACCACTATAGTGCGTGTGGCAATCTCCAGCTAGTAGATACCGCGGCGCTGGTTGCACTGCCCTCTTCACCGATTGGCGGTAATCCAACGAAACTCAGGTGCAAGCACTTCGGCTGACACTGGCCTGATGCGAACGCTTGCTGCGACTGCTTGCTGAGCTGCGTGTATACCCTGTAGCCGTCAATATGACTTTCCGATCTGGCTCCCTTTCCTGCTTTCTGTTTTGGGATCTTCGAATTTTCCACCTTGGTACTTGAACAATTCTACGAAATCGCTGCCGGTGCAGTTACAGTTAGTTGGATAATCTGAAATGAAATTCCCTCAAAGCCATATATGGTGTAAACACACTCTGCCCAGCAACCGTTTAAGGCACAGGCTAGTTTATGCATGAGGTAGTTTTCCCTGTTTCTTGCAGCCGTTTAACGGGCCTTTTCCTGGTATTATGTCACTCGTGAACTCAAGACGACTTCATATGAGGGGGGCGGTTGTCCATTCTTTCTCTGCAAGATTGTTACATACAAAAATGCCTTATCATCTGCGCTTTAACGAAAAAGCACAATGGCCGGTTTTTACTCACCATTGTTAAATTGTTACCATCCACAACGTTCTCAATGAGCATGGCTTTGTCTCCTTTCTGATCAATTGTCAACTTGTTGCCATCCAGTTTCATGACCATCTACAAAGTGTATGAATACAAATTTATCGTTCTTTCAACTAAGTAATTTTGAATTTGTTCCGCCATCGTAAACATTTACTTGCAAATATCAATGATAGTACCTCATGAAGATCAAATATGCATTCACTTAGGAATGGGCGCACGCCGATCGATTGACTTCCCTAGGCAAATATGCTTCGTATGGACTGTGATTGTCTGGGTGAATGCAATCAAGCCCTAAACAGTTCTGTATATGTATGTATACACGGACACACATATATGTATGCATATACATTAATTAAGTACGCATCGTCTAGTGGGTTGCTGAAAGTCAGTACAATCCAGTTTATCCTTTCTACTGCACCTATCTCCGGAGTTTCAAAGTCCAACGTCGGTATGACGCGATACAGAGAATTGGCTGACCGTCGCTTTCGGTTGAGATTAGTGGAGACAGTCAGCCAAGAGGACTAGCACATTTAATTACACCAAGTTTACATGGAGAAGATGTCCCAGTAAAAACAAGTATAAAAAAGGAATAAATATTGAGTCAGAATCTTGCCTTAACGGGTCGACCATCCAGTGTAGTGTGCTCGAACTCCTCACCCAGCTTGAAATTTGTGTCGTGAGTCACGGGGCCCATTTTTACTTGCATGTTGTAGTGGTCGGCGGCACCTGGGGTGAAGACCAGGACCGAATTGGACATTTGGGTTAATTTGTCTTTGGGTATTTCGAGCCCCAGGCGCTTAGCTAGCACACTCACGTCATCACTGCTTTTCACTTGCCACGATCCGTAGAAGGCTTCCATGCTGAAGTAGCTTCAAACGAGAGAGAGAGAGAGTAGGACTACCGACATGGTATTCAGCCGTGCATTTTTATAGTGAGATGGGCCTGCACCGACGGTGAGTGTGCTGCTTGCACGCTGATGGCTTGTGATTTTGCACCCCTGAGTCTGGCGTCATTGGTGTTTCGGATCGTCATCTATGGTGCTGGCGGTTTCGAGCAGTGCTCTGTCTGTACTACAGCATTGAGGCCGCAAGTAGCCCGAGTAGGCACAATAGAAAAGCAACAGTTGCACCATAAGTATTCTTCATCAATTCTTGTCAACCTGTTCTGACCTTGTGCATTTCGTTTCGATGAACATAAAGTGCATGTTTGAAAATGACCTTACTGGACAATTGACAAGTGTCAGATCACGGCACACCGTTCACTTTTTTCATTGTCATGGAGTCGGAATCAACGCGTCTGTGATACCGTTGTTTGACTCAGAGGACAGCCTAGGCACTTTATGTCGCCCTTCGGCATCCGATGAGTCGTGTTTGAGCCTAAGCCTGTTCGACCCTGAGCCCCACCTTGCTCCTCCTCCAGTTCTGCTTCCTGCCGTTTGATTTGCGAATCATCGGCATTTCCATAATGACACGAGTACAGCTCTGCAAACTCGGTGCTGCTGCGGTTAGAGCCAGTCGACTCATCTGCCGTGGAATCCCTTCAGCTGCATATGTGGTGTAGCAACACTCTATAGGTCTCATTGTTGATTGAAGGTCTTCGTCCTGGTAGTATGTCCCTCGTGACCTCTAGACGGCACTTTACGAGGTGAAAGTTGTGCATTCTTACGTTATCTCCCTATCGTCTATTATTTTCACGAAAAGGCAAACTGACTGGTTTTGACTCCCCATTGTTAAATTATTACCATCCACAACATTTTCAATAAGCATTACTCTGTCCCCTTCCTGATCAGGTGCGACAGAAACCCGGCAGTCACAGCACAATTAGTCCGAATCAGTCCTTGCCAACCTGTACTGACCTTGTGCATTCCGTATCAGTGAGCACGTTGTGCGGGTATGAAAACGATCTTACTTGACAATTGACACGTGTTAGCTCACGGCACTATTTCGCAGCTCATTCCCTTCTTCTTCTTCATTCATCAAAAGGCTCTGGGATACCGTGGCTTGCCTTTTAGGATGACCTATGCTCTTTATGCCTGACCCTCCCCCCCCCCTCCTCCACCTCTTATTCCTCTTCCTTCTCCTCCTCCTCCTCCTCCTCCTCCTCCTCCTCCTCCTTCTTCTTCTTCTTCTCCTCCTTCCCATCTGCCTACAGGAACTGGTCAGTCGATGTGAGCTGCTGGCGAACCTCCGGCCTCTGCCACCCAGATCACGTTTTCCTCATCAGCGATAAGTGTAGTTAACGATTCCCCGTTGACTCCTCGTGTATAACTCGGTAAAGAGACTGGATGGAATATGCTGCAAAATCCATGAAAAAAATATGCAAGCGAAACCTGTTGGAGAACATTGATGAACCGTCGGACACTTAGTGCGGACGGGGGCTTCAGTAGAATTTCTTTATTTCAAGTTAAGCTGCTACACTATGAGTCAACGGGGAATCGTTTGCTACACTTATCGCTAACGATGAAAATCTGGTCGCGGCTGCCGAGGTCAGTCATTTTGGCTGCGATCACCCATCGGCCTATAGGAACTGGCCGGCCGATGGGTGATCGGTAAGAAAAGTAGGTAGAATATGCTGCACAAACCGCGTAGAAACAATTTGGCAGCAAAATACAATGGAGAACAATGATTGCTCATCGGACAGATAGGGGGGAACTGGGGCTTTAATATAATTTCTGCATTTCGTTTAACGTGCAATTTACAGTAGGTGGGCTAACTCATGAAATGTCAACAGAAATTTCGAAATGCGTTTCGTTTCGAAAAGATTAATTAAGGAGGATTGTCAAGCCAACCATCATGGAGCATAATTCTATAATAATTCAGTTACCCCAGGATGCCGGCTTTCGAACAAAGTTCCTTGCGGCTACATACACTAGCTATACTGTGTAAAAAATGACTACATATGTAGCATGCATTTTTTCATTGATTTTCGATGCCCTTTATGATTCAATTATATCCCATGGAAAACATGCATAAATATATTCATTCTTTGACTCTTTCGGTAGAAAGTGACATCTTCCCATTTTATACTAGAAGAAAGTGTATGATTCGGATTTTAAAAGTTTCTACTTGTGAGCTTTTTTAATATTGTGAAATGGCCGTTCGTAAAACGTCATGTCTCTGCATTTACCAATGTGGCTTATAAAGTTAAAATATGGCTCAAATCCACTGTTTAATTTTATGAACCCCATATGGTCTCCTTTTAATAAAGTAGAGAAATGAATGTTTTTCCGTACACGGAAAATATACGGCTTGTAGGTTTGAAACCCTGAATGAAAGTACGACAGCAGGTCGGGTTCAGAATTATTCGGAAATTAGAAAAGTTTTTAAAATCGAATTATACTCTTCCTTCGTGCATCATATTGGAAGAAGACGTGATTGTTTACCGAATGATTGGAAAAATGAATATTTTTATGTATCTTTTCCATGAGATATAAGCGAACCCTTAATGGCATCGAAAATCAATGAAAAATGCATGCTAAATAAGTAGTAATTTTTTTATGGGGTATGTTTTTTGGATGCAGACGAAAAGAAGTTTTTTTCGAAAGCCGGCATCCTGGGGTAACTGAGTAATTATAGGATTATGCTGCACGATGATTGGCTTTACAACCCTACTTAATTAGTCTTTTCGAAACGAAAACGCATTCCGAAATTTCTGTCGACATTTCATGAGTTAGCCCACTTACTGTAGATAGAAATGGTAACTTGGAAGGAGTTATGACGACAGTTCCACTGTCGTTTCTAACGCTGTCCACCAGGCCTCATGGTGGGAGCAGTGGAACGGTGGCTTGGACGTGGACCAGTTTACAGTGGCTTGGTAAATTTCCACTGCAACCGCTGTCCTCTCTCCTCCCCCATCCACCTGTGACCGGTGTTAAGGTTTACAGCTACGCGAGAACACACCTAAAGTTGTTACTCTTACCAAAGCGAACTCAAATCAAGCCACCCCTATATTCACTATCAACAGGCCTTGCCGTTTTCTAATGACAGGCAGGCACGTTGACTTGTGCATGACTTAGTTTATAGTGTAAGTAGACTTGCACAGCATCTATCGCACTCTCCCCTCCAGACTCCCCACCTGGACCCGGTGTCTAGACAAATTCAAGAAGACTGGATGTGAGGGAGGACGCAGGTGGCTGGCACAATCGGACCCGCACCTAGTCCTACCGCTACAACCCCTGATCCACATTTATCTCATGATCAGACCAGTGTTAAGAAGGCCGGATTTGGGGTCAGGCGTATTGGTTGAAACACCTGAGCGGCCGTCTGCACGTGCTACACACGTCCAATCACCATGGACCAGGTTTTCACTAAATGAGAATGTGTGACTCATTTGCCGCATGCGTAAAGCTTCAATGGAAGCCCTGTCAACAAGGAACCACCTGGTCTGACTCTCACTTCACCAGTCAGCTTCTCCAGACACTGGACCGACTGTGAGTTCTGATTCGTATTGTCAGTAGGCAGCCATCCGAACCCCGACGGCCAGCGCAGGAGTTTCGGATCAGTTCGCACGCGCGCTAGAAAACTGAAAACACACTTGCCTTATCAATAGCATTAGGTCTGTGACCCAGTTGCTTGATTCGACTGCTAACTGCTGACATTTCTACAAGCATTGAAGAAGGAAACACGATCGCTGGGACAAGAGCTTTCTTAGCCTGACGTCTCGGATTCCTGCACGAATCCATCATCAGAGACAACAGCAGATACGGGTGATTCATGCACAAGGGGCTGCAGTATTTAGAGGATGCAGTCGCCATGCAACCGCATACATATGAGCATTCACGGCTCCCCCCTTCATCAGGGATCCTCGAACGTGGTGTGATGGCCGACATTTGCATTGTTAATTGCTGCAATTTCATCACGTGCGTTGGAAGTTGGTGTGATGATTGCTAGACCATCTGACGCATCGACACTGGTGTTGGGAAAAATGCTCACACGTGCTCTCCCTGCGTGGCTAATTACTCCGCATAGGCGAAGTCTCAGCATCTAGAATGGAAGGGGAAGTTCATTGCGCTTATTAATGGACTAGGGGCCAGTAAACCATAATTAAAGTTGCTCCCGGCTCACGTGGTTGTCGCCTCGTGCGAGGATTTCGGCCTCGTCGAATTTGAATGTGTGGCCGGATCTCGTCGAATGAGCCGCAACTTGAGATCTGGCGTCATTTCTCCGCACCTCTGCAGCGTGTTCGACCATTCTCGTTTGGAGCTGTTGTCCGGTTTCTCCGACGTAGTTGTTTTGTCCGCAACTGCACCAGATCCGATAAACAACTCCAGACGTATCTAGCCGTGGCAGCGGGTCTCTCGGTTTCATTACCAGACACCTGATGGTTGCCTCCGGTTTGTGTGCAACTGCAACCCCAGGTGATGCGAGAAGGCGGCCGACAGCTTCCAAAACGTTCTTGACATACGGAAGTGCCCACCAAGATTTGGTGTCCGTGCGGTTGGGCCTTTCGTCGGAGGTATTGTAGTTCGGCGGCTATTCAAAGCCAATGGCTATCCGCGCAACTTTGTCGACCGGCGCATACTCAAAAGGCACGAAAGGTCTAACAGTCAACTTTGTCTTTTTTTCCGAACATCAGGTCTTCGAAGGTTGCCTTACATTCTGCGCAAATCGCTGCAGGGCGAAGCAGTTTTCATGCTACACATTAGCTGACACTGTCTGAAAATGCTGCCTGTTGATTAGGAAGATGGGGTAAAGCAATCATACAGGAAGCACTGCTCTACTTACCCGTGGATATTCAACCATGTGATACTGTGGCAAATTGACAGGTTTTCAATGAATAGGATGAATGGCAAGAATACCGCCTAATGCTTAGAACGGCAAGTCACCGTCCCTGCCTGTGGGGCACACGGTGGACATTGTCAGCGACCGAACAACTCCCGGGGGGGTCTGATCAAATCGCACAAGTGCACTACAGGTATCAGTACGTGAGTCGCGCCTGATGCCTGAAATCGCCCCACATGAGCACAGCCTGTCGAGGTGCGGCATGTCGGTGCGTATGTATGCCGCGCGAACAGCACGCCACGCAGGATCTCCTTACTACGTAGAGTAGTACAAGAGTACGAGTAATGTGCAGTCAGCATTCGTCCGCACTGCTCTTGCGGTAGGGACGAGCGAGCACCCCTGCTCATCACTGCAATCGGTTCAGAAATGCTGCATTTTCCACGTCTGCCTCAGACATGTGCACCGCCCGACTTGACTCCACTCACGAGCCGATGAGGTGTTAACCGAAACACTGTAAATGTGGTTTTTCATTTGGTCAGAAATGTGGGTGGGTTTGCAATACTATTCGCCATGAAGTAGTCGTTTTGATATCAGCAGACATTGCAATATCATGGTGCCTTAAGCGTGAGGACGAAAAAACCCACTTAGCAAAGAAACACAGTGGTGTTTGGAAATTTATTTTGCTTTTTTGAATGTGAAAGGCAATTTAAACGAACATATGAAGATATAAAATTTAGCAGAGGATTGGGTCCATATTGGGAGAATGCTATTACCGAAAAACACAAGGGAGACTGGAATGGCTATTTCTGGCTTATTAGCGGTTAGAGGTGTGGACTTCTAACTAACAGGTCGCGAGTTCGGGGCTCAGGTGTTCCACACATTTCGGGGTTGGATATGACTGGCTGACGACGGCTTATAAGCCAGAAATGGCCATTCCAGTCTCCCTTGTCTTTGTCGGTAATAGCATCCTGCCTATATCATGCGCCGCTGTGCGGCTGCTGGTTGGGCTCGCGAGAGAACCCGTAAGGTACGAGGGAACGAGTGAGTTCCGTAAGAACGATCGGTGAGCGTCCCCTACCATTGATCCATATTGTTAACATTATAAGCCACATTGGTAAATGCAGAGATATGACGATTTATGGACGGCCATTTCACGCTATATAAAAGTCCCACAAAAAGAATCTTAGTAAAACCGAATTATGTCCCCCTTCGAGCATAAAATTAGAAGAAGACGTAATTTTCAACCGAATGAGCAAAAGAATGAACATTATTATGCATGTTTTCCATGAAATATAACTGGACTTTAAGAGGCATGGAAGATCAATTAGACGAATTCTTGCTACGTAAGTAGTCATTTTATACAGGTTGTAGCTTTTGCATGCAGCCGGAAGGAAGCTCATTCGAAAGCCGGCATCCTGTGTTAACTAAAATATTCTAGAATAAAGTTGCAGGCTAACTTGTTTTTCAACGTTACTTAATTAATCTTTTCGGAAGGAAAACGCATTTCGGAATTTTGGTTGACATTTCATTAGTCAGCCCACCTGCTGCATGTGAACGGCAATTTAAAAGAGAACGGCTTGAATAAAAATAATGCGACCTTCAGGGAAGCCTGGTGGCGTGCATGGCAATAATTGCTGGAGCTTCAGATAGCAATCTCAGCAACTAGAGTCCTGAGGCCAGTCTGTGCTAAAAGGTAGCTCCCTGACTGTGAGTCGAGCCGGACCGGCCTGCGCGAGAACCAGGAGTCCCAACTGCTAGGCCATGCACATCAGTCTGCACGTATGTACAGTAGACTTCACCTGCGTACGGCTACGCGGACGTCATCGCGGCGTGGAATGCGCAGCGGCCTGCGTGTGCATAATCACGCATTGTTGCGTTCGCCATCCCAGCCATGCTGGGGCACATACTGCTCATTTGGAGTGGCCACTTGACAATTATGAATGACAAACGCCTGCCAAAACAACAACGTAATCGGGACATTGCTTCCGGGGTGTTTATAGATGTCTGTGGAAAGACACCTTCCCTTTTTCTGTGGAGCACACCGTGGACATCGTTGGCAACGACGGTCGAACTGTCGTTTGGACAAGGAGGGCAGAGAAACCGTTGGAAGATGTAGGTGATATTACTCTTTTTACAACACCCTCCCTCCATATTCTCACACACCGCCTGTGTCTTTTATGACGAACTTCAACTGATTTCTCTCATTACTGACGTGTTTTGATTTACCCCAATCCTATATAAATGTACTGACCGGACGAGAATTCATCGAAAGAAAACTTATGCTTGCCAACAAGTCTTTTGAGTACTGACATGGGGATTTTCGCAACTATAACAAGTGGTAATTGTTGTATTAGCCGAGGACTGGTGGATTGATAAGGACCGGGGTCAGCACGTCGAGGATATGGTGAATTTGGTCTGCGGCAGACTTTGTGGGGCGCTAGAGTGGTATTGAGTTGCTTATTCACCGAGGTAGCTACTGAGACCGACGCGATCATGGTCGTCGGCCACAGCTTCCAAGCAATTTGGTAAGATCCCTGCGATCGTATGGAAGGACCTTATAGTTGATTCAGCGACGCCTCAAGTGAAGGGCGTATGCAGCCAGTTTTAATGTAAATTTCTTGATTTGAACTCCTCACTCGCTGGAATGTGTTCCTCGGGTGAGGGAATAAGAGCTCTTCCCTCCACCCACTGCCCTATTTCATGTGGATCTCTCGCTAAATTTCGAAGTGAGCAGCAGTTGTTATTTCTACGAACTGACTTTAACCCAAACTTCTAGTATTTACCCTTAGCGTAACCCCATAACTCCTTACTCTAAGTCTACTTCGAATGTTAACCTTCAAAATATTAACCGTAGGCCTAAAGATAACACACTAACCCTCCTATTCCTGGACCTTCCACTGACCCATAGCCTTAACTCCAACCCATCCTGTACGTTAGCACTATTTTGGGAACAGTTGTAAGGCCACATCTAGATTATGCTATTCACATCCGGCGACTCTCGATTTAGAAGGAAATAGTTCAAAAATAGTCTGTCAAGTTAATCGAAGTTTAGTAATTATTGCCATGTGCGACGCGTCTAAACTAGAAAGAGCTCTCTCTTCCGGATGGTACACATTTGCTCAGTGACTTGGTGGAAGCGATATCTATCGTACGTCCATCATCAAAACGTCAAGGCAAAGCCACTTTTGGGTCAGAGAAAGTTTCTTGCTTGCCCATAAGCATGCTGATCACAGACTATTATTATGGAAAATCATTTACTTTTGTGATGAGACCTTCTTTTCAGAAAAGTCTCCGAAGTCGGCCCAGATAGTCGTGTTAGGAGAGGACTTCTCATGGTAACACACTGCCTCGAAAGTATCTTTTAAGAATTAACGACGCCGAATGGTTTGGATGATCATCCAATTCGGAGAGCGACCGATCTAGCTTCCAACAAGGGACACCACCGAAAGCAGGGTGTTCAACGACATCGTATACGGACAGCAGTCGTCGACGTCGAATTAACATTGCAATGTTGCAGGCTAATGTTCATGTTCACCGCTCAAAGGATGTGGGATTTTAATCTAGCTTACGATTGTTATCTAATTTATCAGACCATGGTTAGTCATTCCGCCTGCAGCCTGCGAAGCACATTTAGTCCCGCCAACAGTCCCGATCACAATCTCATCGAAATAAAAAGAAACTGGGTCAACGCAAAAGCTGAGTTTTGTGCCCTGCAAATGTGTAGATAAAACCACCATAGACAAATTATCGATTTTCATGTACTTCCGATTTGCGACAATAGTAAAAGCGAAGGCGACATCCAACAACGTATTAATATGTTGTATATGTTATTAATGTTTACTGTGTCTTTCTGTCATAATTTCACTCTCTGCTGAGAGTCATATCCGCTCTTAGGTAATTGAACTGTCATACAGTTGTTTATGATGATTTCGATTAGACAAATTATTTCTTAGTTTCCGACAGCCCCTGGTGACAGCAGTGAAGCCTCGGTGCCATCGCCGGTCAACTGTGCATTTACTGAGTAATAGGATGAAGTTCATAACCTGACCCCCAGCATAGAGCCACTGATGGCAGTGCCTGACCGCACTGCGTTAAATCAACAGAAGTGGTATCAACACGATGTTTGAAGCATGAGGGCAAAAAGGAATTCGGCCTAGTAAAGCAACAAAATGGTGCCAAAGAAGCACATTGCGCGTTCAAGCGTAACCGGTAATCTGAAAAGAGGGGGCCTTCGGCACCAATAATGTAACTGGACGATACGTTTGATTAGGAGGAATTAAACTTCACATATGTTGGATAGAAATCAAGTACAGCATGACAATAATTGGTAGGAGTTTCACATAGCAGACTCAGCAGTCAGAGTACTGAAGCCAGTCTGTGGCAAAAGGCGGCTCCCCGACCGGGAGTCGAACCCGGGCCGCCTGGGTGAGAGCCAGGAATCCTAACCGCTAGACCATCGGGGACATGCACATCAGTGCGCACATACGCACATTAGACTTCAGTTGCATGCAGATACACGGACGCCTTCGTTGCGTACAGTGCATGCCGGTCTACATGCGCACAGTCGCAAATTGCTGCGGGAGCGGTTGCAATTCCCGCGAACTGACTTTACTCCGAACCTCTAGTATTTTCCCTAAGGGTAACCGAGATCAAAACCATGGTATGTGGATGATAACTTCGTCGTCATTGAACGGGATCGGGAGGTGGGATTCAAAGAACACCTCAACGCCGTCTTCCCGGACATACACTCTATGATGGAGGAAGAGGAGAACAACCAGCTGGCCTGTCTTGATGTCCTCGTCTGCCACAAAGATTGTGATGGCTTACATCTAAAATATTCAGGAAAGCGACAAACACGACGCAAGTACTGATTTGTATCAGCAAGCCCCCAATCAGTCACAAACGCAGTTTCATCTTCATAAAAAGGATATAGCAAGTTGCTTCAAAACCACAGGTGCATTTTCAAATGTGGGTCTGGTTCAAAAGTATGCGGAAATTCAAATGTTTTCTGGGGCTCAAATATCCTACTGTTTCAATTACTAAAATTTAACCGTAAGACTGATCCGGACTTACTTTGCCGTCAACTTTAAATGTAGCCTTGAACGTAATATCAAGCCTAACCCCAACCCTTAAGCTAACTCCAATTTCACTGGAAGTTGGCTCAAAGCCAACCGAGTTGCAGGCGTTTCCTGTTCTCATGTCCTTTTTGGGGCGCCTAACAAGTCGGTCCTACTTGCTTACTCTCCTAACACCAGCTCTGACCCTAAAACGAACTCTCATAACCTAACCTCAGATAAAACTCGATAAACATAATCATCGTAATTCAAAGCGTGAGCCTTACTCATGCTCTAGACACAAGCATGCGTCCTCGCCGCGCACAGTCTTAACTCAAATAAAGGGTTCTATCCCCAAAGACTAACGTCATCTATCGCATCCCGTGTTCCAATTGCCCCAGCGGGCGAGAGAATTCCTAGAGGCATGGCACTCTAACGCGGACAGCATCAACCGCCACGTTGACCTAGACGCCCATTATGAGGGCCTAAGATCTCGCCTCACAAAGCCGAGCCCATGCCGCATCAGTGGCCGCTAATCCAGGTGCCCGCAGTTCTACCAACCTACCATTCTCCCTCCCCTCCCACACGGGGAGCCGTAACTGTTCTCTCCCCCCCTCCCTTTCCTACCCTCCCGGCTCAGAACCCAGCATGACTCCCTGCCCGCGTCCCTACTCACACGTCAATGGTCCGCTCGTCAATGTTTGTCCTGTCGCGTCTACTAGTTTAGTGTGACTGTCCGAGCCATCCACCTGCGGCCTCCCTCGTCTCCGGTCTTCTTGACTCTGTCTTGACACCGGGCCCAGGCGGGGGAGGAGGAGAGAGTGTAGGTAGATGCTACGCAAGTCTACTGGCACTATAAACCCCTGCGTTAGTCACCGTCCCTGCTCCCACAAGGCAGTCTGTGGGGCACACGGTGGACATCGTCGAAATCGACGGTCGAACTAGTCTAGTGTGACTGTCTCACTCTCTTACTTTCACTTCGTCTGACGACGGGTTGGTGTCATCAACTTGATTTTTTTCCGAAGAACCTCTCCCTTTTCACAAGCACTAATCTTGATAACACAAATCCGAATCCTAAACAAAACCAGGATCCAAAAATTATCCATCATTAACTTAACAATAATCCGCGCACTAATACCTGGGCCCGAAACCTAAATCTGGACTTAGCCCACAACCCTACCCCTGATCATAAACCCAAACAAGCAGTAAAACGCACGTCCCTAACCGAAAGAACAAACCCACCACAGTCCATACCCTACTAAATCTACTCAAGGACTAATTCTCCTAACCCAAACCAAAACACTTACTCGCGCAATCTCAACCTACCTTGGGCAGTAATCCTCATAGCACTTAAAGGCCTAACAAACAAACAAACAAAACTCGACTGCCCAAAACCCCAGACCTCTAATCGCAAGCCCTACATAGCCACTCATTTTCGTTGCCCTAATCTAAACGATAACCCGCACAATCCTGGTCATAACCCAATCACTCGTCCTAATAACAAATCCGAATCCTAAACCTAACCTTGAGTCAAAAGCTATCTATCATAACTCGAAACCTCAACCAAACACTACCAATCATATCACAAGTCCAAATCCTAAACCTAGTCTTAGTTCACACACTAACACAAGCACTAAGACCCCTAAACCCAATCCAAACAATAACGTTCACGACCCTAACCCAAAGACTAAGCCCCATAACCCAACCTCAAACACTAAAACCCATAGCCCCTACCCACCTAATCCCTACCTTAAGCTCTACCCGAGTAGTGATGTTCTAACCCTAACCCAAGCACTACTACACATGCCACGTCGATATCGCCTCCAAACCAGAACGCAGTCCGGTAGATGCCAACGATGTGAGTAAGAGTGAAGCCACGTCACGTTCTCCCGTATCGGAAGATGGAATAACGTGTCGGTGAGAGGGGGACTATAGCGTATCAAAAGAAAAGGAGGCGTTCACCGGGAGAAGTGTATTGGAGGTCTGACGTTTCGAGTAGTCGTTTCTTCTATCCATCTGCAGAGACTGAACAGTCATGCACACAACTTTCCTTATGTGGTGCACTTTGTCGGATGCCTGGCTCGCCAATGCCGCCTGTGTGGCTGCATCCGACACGCATGTGACCGTGACCTGAATCCTGCCGCGGCCGCGGCGATAGTTGACGGCCCCGATTGTCCCGCGCCGTGACTGTCCCCCGTCAAGAATGTCCGTAAAACCAGATAGGGGGGAGGCCAATTGATGTGGCGGTTGACAGAACAGTCGGTAGACATCCAGGCTTCTTGCATATGCCTTGCCGTATGATCATCACCTCGGTCCACAATTTCAACGGCGTCAAAGTTGAAGACGTGTCCCATTTGGGTGGCATGAGTTGCTGCCTCCGACTTTGGGTCCAACCTTCGCACGGCCAACTTATGCTCGTGCACGCCTGTTTGCAGCCGTCGGCCGGTTTCCCCAACCTAGTTGTACGTTCAAACAAAGTGCGCTATATAAAGAAAGCTGTGTGCCCGACTGCTCAGTCTCGGAAGATGGGTAGAAGAATCGACTACTCGAAACGTCAAACCTCCAATACACCTCTCCCGGTAAACGCCTCCCTTTCTTTTGATATGTCACCCAGGAATCGCATTTTCACCACTACCTAATACCTTCCTTAAGCTCTACCCAAGTAGCGACGTTCTAACCCTAACCCAAGCACTACTACACATGCCACGCCGATATCGCCTCCAAACCAGAACGCAGTCAACTAGATGCGAGTGAGAGTGAGGCCACGTCGCGTTCTCCCGTATCAGAAGATGAAATGACGTGTCGGTGAGAGGAAGACTATAGCGTATAGCAGGAGAACGCCATTCCTGTAACAGCTGTTGATGCCTTAGTGACTGAAAGCTTCCTCTCAGACTGCATGGTCTGTGTCGAGGCAGCCATTGAGATCGCCAAGGACAGCCGACTTGTCCGCCTTCGGCACGTTGGCTGGGGAGTGTGCGCGGATCTTCAACAAACCTGTTTTCCTTTTCAGTGAGTTGGTATAGAATGGGTGTAGACGTTGACAGTGGTGGCGCATTCGTTACCGTGAAATGATAGCCACAAAGTAGCGAAACGGTAACTGACGCCTTGTGGCAGCCTGATTTACCTGCACGATGCTGTCCCGGTGAGTGTGTTCATCACCACGGGAAGCTATTTCTGCGTTCTTCGCACGAAGAAAGGTTCTCAGACATCCTTGACCCAAGCGCCTTTTTGCTGGATGTTTATTCCTTGCAGATCCATTCATCCTAATGGTTCGATGAAGAAATGCAAATCTCTGCGCCATTCGGTGAAGTAGCACTATTGAAGATGCGTGTGACAGTTTGCCAACTGGGTTGTTTGGTTGGCCAAGTGGAAGACAATCATTTAATAAAATAGGAACGATCAAAACGAAATTTATTCTAAGCCAAGTCTGCCTAGAGGCAGTGAAGATCACTCGATATTATTTCTCTGTGGCCACTAACTGACAGGCATTCCATTGACATTAAAACCCAGTTGACAACATAACCGGCAGATATAATTGGAGCCCATCTCTCTCGGTAATGGTTCCTTGCAATTTAGGGCAGACCGTGTGTTAACAGAAGTAGCAGTCCATCTACTGACCTCGCAACAGAGTTGTTTGAATTCTGACTGAATTACAGTAAATGGGGCAGACCGAATATTTTTCGCGTTAAATCCATGCGGAGTATGAGATTTTGGTGAATAATTATGGAAATTAAATGTCTGCTGACTGACTGCCTATGCTGTACGACAATCTGCAAACTGAAAAGTCTGTAAGCGTTGGTTTCGTAAGTTCGAGTCTGCCACTAAGATGCTACTTGTCTGCAGCGCTTAAGTAAACAAATGTTCATGATAGATATAGGTACACCCCTACCAGAGAAATGGATTTGGGGACAATGGTCTCCGTTTCGTCGGGTACAACCCTCAACAGTAAACCAACCGTCAGAAGTCGGAAAATTAGGGCCTTCAATAACAGTGCAGGTCATTTGTTGGGATCGGCTTCTGCCTACCCGGACTATCCGTCTGCAGTGGTTGAGACAGTGTTTGAAATGTGGCGTCTACAGACTGGCGGAACAGTCTACAGGGAGATTATACAATAGAGCTTAGTGCTATGTTCCCAAGGTATTTCTAATTGCAAAAACTCGTCGGCTGTTCCGAACCTACTGCACAGATGGACCAGGCAAGACACAGTCCTCATCTGTCAATTATCACAGAGTGGGAGCGAGAGGACGAGTAGGAATTATGCACAGCACAATGTAAGTCCTCTCTTTGACAGTCGAATGCCCCTTACATCCACAAAGAAAGAGATCGGCCGAAGACACCAAAACAGCCTTGAGTTAAAGCCTTGGCCAATGACTTGCAAACGGTTATGCAAATGCCTTCTGTGATTTTAAGAACTGCCTTTTTATTGACGCTGCCACCGCCGGGTCCTTCAGTCGGATATGAAGAAGAAGAAAGCAGAAAACACACTTTCCCTACCTAGTGGCATTAGATCTGTGACCCAATTGCTTGATTTGACTGCAAACTGCTGACATTTCCGTAAGCAACTAACTTAAATATTTTGACCCATCTGGGGCAACCTCGTCGACCTTGGTGGAATTCGTAACCAAGACAACAGGGGGAAGACCTGTGTAGAATCAACGCTTTAGCCACCTGATCTACGAATCCTTTCCAGGAGGGGTGGCACTAATCTCATTTGGGTCATATTGCCACAATGGCAGGTTTTTCAAATAAAATGGCTGACGAGTACGCAGACTTGAAGCAGATGTTGCAGCAGCAGCTGAAGCTGATGGAGGCTCTGACCGTCAAGCTATCCAATTCATCCATGGGGCAATCAAGCGCGGCTGGTGGTTCACAATCTGTTGATCACATTGCCGGCAGCATCACTGAATTCCTGTATGACCCGCATGCCCATATCACCTTTGAGTCCTGGTACAAACGATACGAGGACTTGTTCTCTGTCGATCTGGCTGCTCAGGACGATGCATGGAAGGTTCGACTCCTACTTCGCAAACTGGGTCCGGCTGAACACGAACGTTATGCAAACTTCATCCTCCCCAAGAATCCGCGAGAGGTCGCTTTCAAAGACACGGTTGAGACGTTGTCGCAGGTTTTTGGTGATCAATCATTCCTTTTCAACACTCGATTTCAGTGCCTGCAGCTGTGCAAACGCGATTCCGATGATTTTATCACGTATGCGGGCATTGTCAATCGTGAGTGTGGGCGTTTTCAACTCGGTTCTCTCACTGAAGACCAGTTTAAATGCCTTATATTTATCTGCGGCCTCCAGTCCCCCAAGGATGCTGATATCCGGACACGTCTCCTGTCCAAAGTGCAGCAGAACAACTCTACCACACTCCAAGAGCTGGCAGCAGAGTGCCAAACGCTGATCAATCTCAAGCCTGACTCTGCAATGATTCAGAATCCTGCCTCATCTTTCTCAGTCCATACGGTCACATCGACCAAATCGCATCCTGTTACACGGCCCAAGCAAGTGTCCAAGTCGAGATCTCCGCCATCTCCTGGTCGGCACTGTGGCGCGTGGCATTTCCACCGGGATTACACTTTCCGCCGAGCATCGCTTTCTGTGGTTGACGCCTGCCTCATGTTTGCAGAACGTGTGGTGATCCCATCTTCCCTCCGACCCACTGCACTACGCCAGTCCCATGCCGCTCATCCTGGTACCAGCCGAATGAAGTCATTTGCTCGCAGTTTTGTTTACTGGCTGGGTATCGACGGCGACATCGACGACCTGGTTTGACGCTGTTCTCGATGTCAGCAAGCTGCCAAGATGCCGCCTCGTCAACCGCCAGTACCCTGGAAACCACCAGAGAGGCCCTGGTCACGCGTGCACATCGACTTCGCTGGCCCACTTAACGGAGTCTCCTACCTAATCTTGGTTGACGCCTACTCGAAATGGCCCGAGATTGCTCCGCTGAATCCAGCAACCGCATCTGCCACTATCGTCTTCCTACGACGCATCTTTAGCCAGCATGGCTTACCAGAAGTCCTGGTTTCAGATAATAGTTCTCAGTTTATCTCGTCGACGTTTTTTTCACTTTCTTCCCCTAAGGCGTTTGTGTTACTAACTTTATCGATTAGCCAACTTTGCCCATAACCCTAACCTTGCTGTTTCTGCATCGATTTTCTGCACGAATTCAAATCTGTTGTATTGTTCTCACTCGTTATCTCACTTATGAAGCGACAGGAAGCAGCTGAAGAGCAGTCGCGGAATGTTTTGGTACCAATAAATCCTGCCGTTCTTGCCTACTTAAAATTCTAGTGTAGTAGGCGAGGCAGGCAGAGATTGCGTGTCCCAGATTCACGGGTGTTTTCAATTCCTCTAAATAGGAATTTCCTTCCTCCAAATTAAGCAACGTAGTTTGAAGTAGCCTGAGAGTCAGCTTCGCCGCATCAGAAATCCTCTTCCCGAACCTCAGCTCCCTGAAGGTCTCCTAACATTCTACGCATAGTCATGGGTCGCAGGCGCCAGTTGTAAATAAATTTTGGCTTTCCTTCTACCCATTGCAGTCTCACAAAAAGGCAAGTCAATGCAGAGAGAAGCAGTTGGCATTCTACACACTGACTGACACTGTGAAAGAATACTGCCCGTTATTTGGGAAGATGGATAAAACAGTCATGCGGGATGCAGTATTCCGTTTGCTCGTGGACATTCAATTATGAGACACTGTGGTTAATACAAATGCTCGAATAGTTAGAAACAGTGTCTAATCTTAAAAGAAGAGGTAGGCATGATCACGGGAACCGTAGATTTATTGGCCTTAGCTTTCGAGCTCGAACTGGAGTTCATCATCAGAGACGGATAAAGTGCACCAACGTGTGAACATTTGTATCGCTGTATCGTGAGGAGGATGGGACTACGTCCGTGGCTAGGCCTGGTTTGTGCCGCCTGGTCCACAATGGTCCCTCCGGCGTGGTGGCGCCGTTTGTACTTTGGGGCGATGTGAGCTGCGCCAACTGGCTGCGTGGGTATAGTGCGTGATAACACGCGGACAAATCAATTTGTCCAGTCGTGAGTGTCCATTCTACTCGCCGACAGAAAGTGGCAGGAATGCCGCCTAATGTTTCTGACGGCAAGTCACCGTTCCTGTTTGTGGGGCACGAGGTGGACATTGTCAGCGACCGAACAACTCCCGGGGGTCTGATCAAATCGCACAAGTGCATTACAGGTATCAGCGCGTGCGTCGAGCCTGATGCCTGCAATCACCCCACTTGAGCACAGCCTGTCGAGGTGCGGCATGTCGGTGCGTATGTATGCCGCGCGAACAGCACGCCACGCAGGATCTCCTTACTACGCAGAGTAGTACAAGAGTACAGTAGATGTGCTAAGTCATGAAATGTCAACCAAAATTTCGAAATGCGTTCTCGTTTCGAAAAGATAAATTATATAATGTTGTAAAACTAATCATAATGCAGCATAACTCAATAATGATCCAGTTACCTCAGGGTATCGGCTTTCGAAATACCTTATTTTCAGCTGCATGCAAGATCTGTACTCTGCAAAAAAGGACTACTTAATTAACGTGCAATCTTCTCACTGATTTTCGATGCCCTTGAAAATTCAATTATATTTCATGGAAAACATGCATAAAATACTCATTCTTTTACTTATTCGGTAAAAAATCACGTCTTTTTCGAATTTAATACTAACAAGAAAAGTATACTTCGGTTTTAAAAAAGTTTCTAATTGTGAGATTTTTAAGTACCGTTAAATGGCCGTTCATGGAACGTCATGTATCTGCATTTACGAATGTGGCTTGTAAAGTTAACAATGTTGCTCAAATCCACTGCTTAATTTTATGAAACTCATATGGTCTTACCTTAACACCGTAGAGAATCGCATGGTTTTCCGTAAACGGAAAATATACAGATTGCAGTTTTGAAACCATGAATGCAAGTGTAACAGCATGCCGGGTTCAAAATTATTCGGGAATTAGAAAAGTTTTTTAAAACCGAATTATACTCTTCTTTTGAGTATTGAATTGGAAGAAGACGTGATTTTCTACCGAATAAGTAAAAGAATGAGTATTTTATGCATGTTTTCCATGAAATATAATTGAATTTTCAAGGGCATCGAAAATCAATGAGAAGATTGCACGTTAATTAAGTAGTCATTTGTTGCAGAGTATAGATCTTGCATGCAGCCGAAAATAAGTTCTTTCGAAAGCCGACACCCTGAGGCAACTGGACCATTATATATTTATGCTGCATCATGATTAGTTTTACAACACTACTTAATTTATCTTTTCGAAACGAGAACGCGTTTCGAAATTTTGGGTGACATTTCATGAGTTAGCACATCTACTGTACGAGTAATGTGCAGCCAGATATCGTCCGCACTGCTCTTGAGGCAGGGACGAGCGAACACCCCTGCTTACCATTGTCACCGGTCCAAAAATGCTGCATTGTCCACGTCTGGCTTAGACATGTGCACCGCCCGACTTGACTCCACTCACCAGCCGAAGAGATGTTAACCGAAACATTGAAAATGTGTTTTCATTTGACCAGAATTTTTTTGAGTGGGTTTGTAATACTTACCGGCATAAAATATTATTTTTAATATCAGGAGATATTGTAATAGCATGGGGCTTCAAGCATAAGGACGAAAACCCACTTAGCAAAGCAACACAATGGTACTTCAAAATTCATTTTGCCTTTTTGAATGTGAACGGCAATTTAAAAGTGAACGACTTGGAAAAAAATAATGCGACCCTAATAGATGCCTGATGACGGCATTCCGTGTTAACTAAAATATAATAGAATTTTGTTGCAGGCTAACTCGATTTACAACCCTGTTTAACTAATCTTTTCGAAACGAAAACACATTTCGGAATTTCGGTTGACATTTCATTACTTAGGCCACATACTCTATGTGAACGGCAATTTAAAAGAGAAAGGCTCGGCCAAAAATAATGCGACAATGAATAATGTGACCCTAAGAAAAGCCTAATGGCGGGCATGACAATAATTACGCCTCTCGACTGTCCAGCGAAGTACAAGAGTACAAAGGATGTGAAGACAGCATTTGGCCCGTAGGTATTGCGGCAAGGAGGAGCGAGCACTCCTGCTTATTGTTGCCATCTGTCCAAATTGCTGCATTTTTCACATTCGCCTTAGGCATATGCACCGCCCGACATGACTGCAGTCTCCAACTCTCCCATTATCTGACTTCCAGCTAATGAAATGTTGACCGAAGTACAGAAATGCGTTTCCATTTGATAAGGATTATCGAGGTGGGTTTGCAATACCAATTAGCATGCAGCATAATTCCATGATATTTCCGGCATGCTAGGATACCGGATTTTTAATGCTCAACGTTTCTTTGATCTGCAGAAACCGTAACCTGTAAGGAATGACTGTTCAATTGGTATGAATTTATCACATTGTCTTTCGATGTCTTCTATAATACACATATATTCTATAGGAACCATGCATAGCAATGTTCTTCCCTGCACTCATTAGTTAATAATCTGCGTCCTTTCGAGAATTTTATTGATTAAAGCATTGATATCTTTGGGTTTTAGATAGATTTTATAATTTTTGAATAATTTTAAATCCGATCCTCATTTGAAATTGCGCCTAAGGCCTTGAAACTACTTGCTTTGCACTTTTCGCATAGGTAAATTCGCACATTTCTGTACCTTTTCAAGAAGCGGTAGCATTGGGCTCATAAAATGTCGCCTAAAAAGTGAATTTTGCTGTATGCCATATAAAATTCTTAAATTCTAGTTGTCCGTACCCAAATATGCCAGTTCCTCAGGCGTAAAGTTCAATAACTTGCGACTTGCTACCAAATGAGCAGAAGAAATGAAATGCCTGGGCATGTTTTCCATAGCATATATTTGAATTCATGAGGACAAAGGAAATCAGTGGGAAAAAAATTACATGCCACAAGCTGTCGTTTTCTGTCGACTATGGTTTCTTCGTGGGACCAGAAAGAAATTCAGTCATACAGCACAATCATCCATATCGCGTCCCCTCTTGGGTATTACCTACCGGATGAGAACGTACTTCAAGATTTTGTTTAGGCAAGGTCAAACAATGTACGTCTTCCTCTGTGAGTCCCGCTGACGGTAGTGAGGCCTCGATAACATCGCCTACTGACTTATAGTAAAAAGTTCATTATCTGACCCCCAGCATACAGTAGGTGGGCTAACTCATGAACTGTCAACAGGAATTCCGAAATGCGTTCGCGTTTCGAAAAACGTAACTAAGAAGGGTTATAAAACTAATCGTCGTGCAGCATAATTCTGTAATAATTCAATTACCGAAGTTTCAGTTTATTTAGTAAGGATAATAGGCATTGTCTTTGAAAACCATATTGATTACATAGCTCGTTATATACAATTGAACACGAACAATGAAGATCTTCGCTATTAAAACAGCACTTTATTCAGTTGGGTAACATTATTTCAGCGAAAAGATTTCCCAGAGATCGCGGAGTATTTAGCTCAGGATCAGATTGTTGAGGGAAAACAGGTGATACAAATAATTCGTGGGTTCGATTCCCACCGAGGCGCCGAGTTTTTCACAGATGGGTCAATATAAATTATTCAAAATCTGCCAAAACATCTAGGAATACAAATAATTATCTGGGCGTTTATTGAAGAGTTGCAGGGACGTCGCCTCCACGACTGGCTGAGGGAGGTCGTTCCATTTCCGAACTACCCTTTGTGTGAAAAAGTCAAAACGAAGATTCAGCCTGGACATTTTCGTGCATAGCTTCATTTGATGGCCACGAGGATTGGGTGGAAGGTGCAACTGAAACATGTTCTCAGAGTTAAATCCGTGCTTAAGGCCATGTGTTATCTTGTAGACGAGGATAAGATCACCCCTTTGCCTCCTGCAACACTGAGGAAATAAATTAGGGCAATACATTCTGTCTCTGTCGGATTAGCTTTTCAAACCATTCACCAGCTTTGTTGCACGACGTTGAACCCGCTCAAGGCATGTTTAGTCTTTTATTAGCAATCGCGGCCATACAGTGAGTGACCTATCTCATGAAATGGTGGCTGAAATTCTGAAATGCATTTTCGATTAGGAAGGATTACTTGGTCGCGGTGGTGATACTGATTATTCTAAGGCATACTCTTATAGCATTTTGGACTCGGCAGCATGTCGGCTTTTAAATGCACTTCTTTTCAATCTCCTATGGAAAGCGTGCTCGGTAAAAAATGACTACTTAAGTAGCATGCATTTTTCCCATTGATTTTCGATGGTCTTGCAAATTCAAATATATTTTATAGAAACCATGAATAAAAATATGCTTTCTTTTAGTCACTCAATAGAGAATCACGTCTTCTTTATATTTTATACTTAAGGAAGGAGTATAATAAGGTTTTAAAAAAGTTTCTAATTATGGGACTTTTTAAGAGAGGTAATTTAAACTAATAGGCTTGAAGCTGCCTGCTGCCATCTCCCTGCCTCCCTAATGTAAGGGAACGAGTTAAGCTGTCTTCCCCTGCTATGGCAGCCTTCCTGTCCTCATTGAAAGCTCAAAAAGAGTCGAAATAGGCTTTGGTAGCTCTGTTAAGAGCTTCTTAATTATCCGACTGGAGATCCCGTCTAGTCCAGCAGACTTATATGGTTTTGTTTGAATGAGGACACGTCTTACTTCTGCGACGGAAAAGGCAACGGTTCCTTGACGGCAGTCTCTTGGCGCATTTAAAGCTCCCGTTTGTCTTGGCCCATTTCAAACTCCTGATTTCTTCAGAGGATTCCTCCGTAAAAACCGATGGAAAGAACTCAGATGTTTATTGCACCTTCTGTAGCCTTTCAAATAGTAAGTTTCCGAGGCTATCCTTTAGCGCAATTTCATCCCTTTGTTTTCTCCTACTAAGGATGTGCCCATAAAACTTCTTGGGATATATAATGGATTCTGCTATCGATTGGTGCCCGAAAGAAGTTCTAGCAACCCCTTTTTCTTTGCGACATTCATTACGCTGTTCCTTATATTCGACGAATGTTATTGGATCTTGTAAATGCGGGCACATTTTTCCCAGCCACTGTTTCTTCTTCATCGGAGTGACCCACGGCGGTCGCGCGCATGGTCTTGTTATTTTTATTGGACAATCAGACGCTCTAGAGTCCAGCACAAGTAATGCCATAACTCTTCTGAATTTTCCATTTTGACTAACTAGGCTTCCTTAGAAAGCGCACGTCTCATTACCTTAAATTCACCCTTTTAAATATTTCTGCGCCTCTTGATTTTCGGTTGTTGGTTCCATATGAGAGAGCATACACAGGTTAAAGCAATATGGTCACTTAAATCGAGTGGAGGTTGTGGATTCACTTCCCTTATAACTCCTTTTTCTTTACTGAAAACGAGATCTGAACAGTTGGATCGTTGTCTCTCACTCAGTCTTGTTCAGAATTTTACGTGTTAGATGAGGTATTCATCCAGAGGGAGTTGTAGTAGCTTGTGGTCTAACGACGTTGACGGGGCGTTTGTTAAAGGAATTTTCCAGTCTATTCTTGTAACGTTAAAGTCCCCCAGAGGTAGTAAGTTTTCCTGTTTAGATAACAACTAGTGCACTAAGTAATTCCATATCGGCGATTTTATTTAAGCTGGGATGTCGGATTTCGAAAGAAGCACTTTCCGGTTGCGTGCAAAAACTATACTCTGTAAAAACGATTACTTAAATAGCGTGCATTTTTTTCATTGATTTTCGATGCCCTTAAAAATTCAATTATCTTGAATTGAAAACATGGGCAAAAAATATTCATTCTTCTGCTCACTCGGTAGAAAATTGAGTCTTCTTCCAATTTTATGCTCGAATAAAGGGTATAACTTGATTTTCAAAAGCTTTACCAATTCTCAAATAATTTTGAACCCAACCTACCGTTACATTTGCATTCGGGGTTTACAAACTACAAGCCGTATGTTTTCGCGTATGGAAAACCATAAATTTCTCTACGGAATTAAGAGGAGTCCACATGGGATTCGTAAAATTTATCAGTGGATTTGATCCATATTGTTAAGTTTACAAGCCACATTGGTAAATGCAGTGACGTGACGTCTTATGAACGTTCATTTCACGGCATCAAAAGTCTCGCAATGTGAAACTTTTTAAAAATCGAATTTTACCCTTCATTCGAGGATAAAATTGAAAGAAGACGTCATTTTCTACCTAAGGAGCATTGAAATTCATTGAAACCATGCATGTTACATAAGTAATTATTTTTACAGAGTACAGTTTGTGCTTGCAGCCGGAAAGAAGTTCGTTCGAAAGCCAACATCCTGAGGTAACTGAATTATTGTTATTATCATTATTGGAACTATGCTACACGAGGATTAATTTTACAACGGCACATAAGTAATCTTTTCAAAACAAAAACGTATTTCGGAATTTCGCTTGGCATTTCATGAGTTTCCCACCTACTGTACAATCCCGCGTCACGGGATTCGGGACCACGGTGACTTACCGCACTGAGACAAATCAAAAAATGGTCGCCATGCCATGGCAATCGCCATAAAATAGTCCCTTTACTAGCAGAAGACGTTGTAATAGCGTGATTCAGTATCAGTATCAGTTTATTAAGGGAAATATAGGCAAGCGCCTCCGAACTCCCTCTTGGTTGCAAGTCGTCGGAGAAAAACTTGATAAATGGGAAGGTGAAAAAGGGATTTTGTACATACTCGCGGACAGCTGACAGGTAGTCAAAAAAGAGTACTCATTAATGGTTACTTACTAATTACAAGTAGTATAAACACGTATAAGATGGTATCGGGTTATGTGAGTGGATGTGGGGGTGGTAATTGGGAAGCTTGATGCAGGTCAAGTCTACACTTGAAGGAGTTCACACAGGAGGAGGTTACAACATCGGTAGGCAGGGCATTCCAGGCTGCAACCACTCTGTTACTGAAAAAGGACTTTCGTCCATTGGTTCTTGATTTCCCTGCGCGTAGTTTTAGGGGATGACCGCGCAAAGTGGGCGTGTTAGCTTGGGTGAAATAATCAGTGGGATCTAAACAACAGTCTAGGCCGTTGATGATGCGAAATGTTAGTATAAGGTCACCACGTAATTGCCTGTAGGAAAGGGGAAACAGGTTTAGGATTGACAGTCTGGTTTCATAGGGCAGTGCTCCCAGACCTTGTGTCATTTTGGTCGCCCGTCTCTGGACCTTCTCCAAGACGGTATAATCCTTGGCAGTCCAGGGTCTCCACGCCTGTATGGCGTATTCTAGATGAGGTCGCACGAAGGTGCCAAATATTTTTGAGAAGCAGTCAGGGTCAAATCCCATAAATGCTCGCCTAATGAGTTGCAATGTGGCCGTAGCCGATTTAGCCGCCTTCGCGCAGTGCAGTGTTGGTTTGAGTGAAAATGTAATCCATACACCCAGGTCCTTCTGACTATCAACCTGTTGCAGTGGTGTGCCGTGTAGAATGTAGGTCCTGGGGCTGGGGGCTATGAAGCCGCCGAGTTGAAGAAAGTTACACTTGCTTATATTGAAGGGCATAAGCCAGCGCTTCGACCAGTCTTCGAGCCTGTTCAAGTTTGCTTGCAGGTGGTCTGCGTCTGTCACATCGTGAATAACTTTCCACAATTTTATGTCGTCGGCAAACAGGATGGCATCACAGTCTAGGTCCTTGACGCAGTCATTTATGAAAACGAGAAATAACGTGGGACCTAAGACTGAGCCCTGTGGGACGCCACTCACCACGCTTACATCTGAGGACTGTTGACGCCCGACCTGCACTCTCTGGGACCGTCCAGCCAAAAAGCTCTGGATCCATACAAGAAGGCGTCCACGAATTCCAGCGTTGCGCAGTTTGTACAAGATACGTTGATGAGGAACGCTGTCGAAAGCCTTTTTGAAGTCGATGTAGATGGCGTGCACCACATTGCCTTCATCACGTGCTTTGGTCCAGCGTTCGAGCGTAAAGAGTAGATTCGTGAGGCAGGACCTACCACTTCGAAAGCCGTGTTGGGCATCAGAAAGAAGATGGTGCTGCTCGAGGAACTGCACCAAGGCCTTCTTAATGATCTTCTCCATGATTTTGCAACAGATGGAGGTAAGACTCACTGGCCTGTAGTTATTCGCAGACGCACGACTTCCACCCTTAAAAAGCGGAGTGATGGTAGCGGACTTCCAGTCAGAGGGCAGGCATTCAGTAACAAATGACGTTTGAAAGATCAAGGCTAACGGCTTGGACATTTCGGAAGCTAGTTCCTTCAGCAGCTTGGCTGGGATTGCATCAGGGCCTGGGGAGGTCGATTCTTTTAGGTTTTGTAACTCATTCCGAACAATTGTTTAAGTGAAGAAGACGGCTTCGAGGGTAGGCGTTTATTCGTCTTCATAAGCGGGTGAGGAAAAAGCAGGTTCACTTGTCACGACTGACCGGAAGGACTGAGAGAGATGTTCAGCCTTATCCTTGTCATCGGAGATTTCCACACCCTCAGCCGTTCGCAGCAGTGGGACAGGATCTTTGTTCCGTGTGCTCTGTCTTATGTAGCTGTAAAGGATTTTTGGATTAATCATGGCACGGTTCAAAAGATTCTTTTCAAAAGCTTTCCTATCTCTGGCGATGAGAATTTTGACCCGATTTCTCTGTAACTTATAACTGCTTAGGGATTCTGGCGTGCGGTCCGTCAGCGATCTTTTCCATAGCTTCCTCTTCTTGTTAACTTCCTTCTTTAAGGACGGAGTCAACCAGCGAGGTCCATTTGTTAGTCTTTTGCGCATGATTGGACAGTGGTTGGAGATGAGGTTGTGGACTAACTCTTTGAACTGACACCAAGCCTCTTCGACATCGCCGGAGAGAGTGGATGCCCAGTCGATAGGACTAAGATCCTTTTTCATCTGTTCGAAATCGCCGCGCCAAATATTAGGTCGGGAATCGAGCGGTTGTGCAGGAAGGGAGAATAACGTGTATACCCACATGAGAACTACATGGTCACTCTGACCCAACGGGGGGAGGCAATTCACAACGTCGATGTTGTCAGACGACTTGGTGAACACAAGATCGAGGCAGTTCATCTGTTGGCCCTCTCGAACTCTAGTTGAAAACATTACGTGTTGTGTGAGAAGCAGGTTGTCGGAGGTACGCAGTAGCTGCTGGTCAAATGCTGCTTCAGAGCAGTCGGCTGAGGCCGAGCTCCAGTCGATGTGAGGTGCATTAAAATCTCCAACGATGAGAGTGGTCGGCCGCGTTGAAAATAATCTGAGCTCCTCCAGCAGTTGGGCATCAGCGTCAGGGTCATTTCTCGGGGGGCGATATACTGTCAAGATATCGAGACTTTGAGAGCCCGGTGCCCTTATGGTCAGCCATAATGCTTCGGTACTACAAGTTAGTTGGGCAGTTTTTTCTGAAACGTGCAGGCCGTGCTTAACAAATGTTACTATGCCTCCACCCCTTCTGTTTTCTCTGTCTCGGCGGAACAGTTGAAATCCAGGGAGCATGAGCTCTCTATCATCAACCTGTTCGGACAACCATGTTTCTGTTATGGAGATAACATCTGGATGGAGGTCGTAGGTATGGATACGGAGTTCGTCCAGTTTAGAAAGTACACTTTGCGCGTTGGTATACATGAATATGAGTTTCGAGTTCATGCGAGATTTGTTTTCAAATATGAGGGCGGAAAAGAAATCGATTTAGTGAGGCAACACAATGGTGTTTCGTAAATGAATTTTGCTTATCTGAGCGCGAAGGGTAGCTTAAAAAGAGAATACTTTCGACATCGATAATGCGGCCCTAAGAGAAGCCGGTTGTCTACGGAATAAACTTCAGGTTAGCTGGATATAAAACAACTAGAGTCCACGTGGATGACAAAATCCGGCAGTCAACAACTCGGCCGCGTGCAATGGGCGTGGGAGCCGATCATCTTGATCGACACACAGGCGGACAGCAACTGCATGACAACTTCATGAGCACCTGACCCGTCGAGCCCTGATGCACTTGAAAGCTGCAACAGTGATAGGTATGTAGCCGCCTAGCAACTACCTCCTATAATAACTGAAACACATGGGAAATGCACTGCCCTTATCTGACTTCGTCTCTGCTGTTGGGTTCAAGTGAGAATCCAAAACGTCAGACTGATAAATCTCTTGTTCCAGCAACCCTATCTCCTCCTTTGTGACAGATTCCTGCAACTCGCCTCTTCGCTCCTACTAGAGGTTGAGGTTAAAGTCAGGATTCGGGAATGTCATCTACTCCTCCCCCCCCCTTTGTAATTCAACGGGAGACCCACGTAAAATACCGGAGTGGGGTTGGTGTCTGTATTCTCTCGTCCGATGTAAACCTTTTCAGCGAGTGATGAGCTCAGATCAAGAACTCTCAGTTGGCACTGGCTGCATAGTACGTTCGTGTAAAACGTCGCGGAATCAACAGTGAGGTCCTTCCATACGCTTAAAGGTATCTTATAAAATTGCCTGGGAGCAATGACCGACATCCCTAATGGCCAAGGACTCTGTAGTTCCCTCGAAGCTCAAACGACTCAAAACCACTCAAATTCCACACAAAACCTGCTGCAAACCAACTTCATCATATCTCCGACGTGCTGACCCGCGGACAGTACAACTCGGGCCTTTTCAGCCCATCAGTCCTCGGCCAATGCAAGAGTCACCAATTGTTGCGGTTGCGAAAAGTCAGAATACTTGTTGACAAACAGAAGTTAGCTTTCGATAAATTCTCGTCAGGCCAATACATTTATGTGGGAAGGGGCTCAAGTAGAACCTGTCAATGATAATAAAAAGCGGTTAAAATTAGTCTAAAGGCGGGGTCGGAATGTAGGAATATTTGAGAGAGGGGGGATAAGTGTCATATTAGAGAGATCTTCAGTGTGTTTTCCCAACTGTGCCTTTGTTTGTCCTGTCTATAAATACCTGCAGAACGTCACAATTTCGTTGTCCATTTGGCAGGCGTTTGTCATCCATAATAACCACGTGACTATTCCAAGGAAGCCGTATGTGCCTCAGATGACGAACGCAGCAATGTGTGATTATATGCACGCATGCTGACATGCACTCTGCGCGATGAAGGCGTCCGCTTAGCTGTACGCACTTGGAGTCTTCTGCACATATATGCAAAGTGAAGCGCGTCCCCGATGGTCTAGCGGTTAGGATTCCTGGCTCTCACCCAGGCGGCCCGGGTTCGACTCCCGGTCGGGGAGCAGGCTTTTAGCAATCTGAAGTTCCTTACTATTATTGCTACACTATGGCTGACCACTTTCCAGGTAATGAAAAGCTTATTTCTTTAATAGAACGCGTCTCTTTAATTCAAATTATTAATGTGTACAGCGTTCTACATTCAGACCTCTGTTCACGCTCAAACAGGCCAAATGCATTTTCGAAACACCATGGCTTTGTTCTCCTAGGAGAAATACTCATAATGCGGTTTCCTGGGAGCACACACACACAAAGCTCACGGGTTTGTAGCGAGTTTGTCGGGGCTCGCTCTCTGATCCTAACAGGCAGTCACCGGGTTAGTCACCCCGCAGTGCAAGCTGGAGCAATCGCTGGTTGCACATACTTCGTACTCTTGTACGGCTCTGCGTAGTAAGAAGATCTTAGGTGGCGTGCTTTTCGCGCGGCCTACACACGCACCGACAAGTGTACTGCCGCACTTCGACACGTTGTGCTCATGTGGGGCGACTGCAGGATTGAGGCGTGAGACATGTGTCGCCGACGATCCCATCATCGCCTTAACCTGCATGCAATGTCCATTGCCTCCGCGAGTTTGGGTTTTTCGATTCTCCACGATATCGCTAGGCTGAATGCTCAGGAAAACGAGGAGGCATAGTTTATTCATGGCCGGCATATGTGACGTGGGATTTTCGGTTAAAGGTCACGCAACCTTCCTCGAACCGCAGAACGGATAATTGTTTCTAGTACGGCGAAGACGCTTTTAATTCATATGAGAAAGCATGTGAAACTTAATAAATTTATGAGTTGATGGATATGGTTTCATTTTTTGAGCAGCATTAAACTCTGTTGGAACTTTGCATGAAAAAACTGAAAAAAACCGGTGGACCAGTGACGCATCGATGTGTACCGCCTCTCCACCTCTATTCACAGAACCACCTTCGTCAATGCGACAGTATCCATCCGTGTAAATACCTACACCGAGCGAGAACCCTGCAGACCAATCACAAGTGTACAGCCCACTGTGATGTTTGCTATGCACATTTTTAAACGTCCGTATGCGACACGACTGGCATGTCGCTTTGTTGTACCAAGTGCTGGACGTGAGCGAAATGCGCTGACTGAGAGATTGTCTCCGATGGCTTAGCGGTCAGGATTTCTGGCTTTCACCCAGGCATCCTGGACTCAACTCTCGGTTGGGGGGGGGAGGGGGTTCGGTCGACTCTTCTCCCGCTATTTCGAGTTCTCGGGTCTTTCGTATAGAAATTACCATTTGACAGTTCGACCATCGATTTCGATGATGTCCACCGTGTGCCCCACAGCAGGTTGGAGCAGGGACGGTGACTTGCGCAGGGGTTTATAGTGCCAGTAGATTTGCGGTGCGTCTACCTACACTCTCTCCACCTCCCTCGCCCGAGCCCGGTGTCAAGACAGAGTCAAGAAGACCGGAGACGAGGGAGGCCGCAGGTGGATGGCTCGGACGGATCCTCACCTTGGCGTTCCACCACTCCCCCTGGTCCACACAACAATAACCAGGATTTCAACCAACACAACAGAGATTTGGAGGCTGGCACGGCCGAAGCCGCACCTAGGCGTGCCACCAACGCCAGGCTCGGATCCCACACTGTGGTTGGAGTGCCATAAAGGCCACATTAAAAAGGAGCCATTGAAGCCTGACTCTCAGACCGCCTCCGGTCAAGGAGGAGGTCCAAGGTACCCCGTCAGTTGGCAACCTTCCAAGCCACGGCTTTTAGCGCACCGTGATAGCTTCAAGCGCGTCAGATTGATTATAATGAGGAAAAAGTGCGCTGAGTCGTCGACCTCACTCTCCCTTCCCATTCCCACACCCCAGCCGCCGTCCGAGCCGGTCGGCAAACTGGAGTGGTGGATGGGCGCGGTGGCTGCCACTGTCGACTGACCGTGACTGCGCGCGCCACAGCACGACCTGGCCCCCCATACAGACACAAACACCAGGATTTCACACAACGGGGGTTGAACGGCGTGTCTCTCACTTGCGTGAGAGGGCCGTGGAAGGTGCTGCTTCAGCCCGTTCCCAGCCCACCAGCCCGCCACGGCACACACACACAACGCGACGAACTGCGTGAACCGAGAGCGGGCATCAATCAGCAACCTTCCTATCCACGACACTTGAAGTGTCGGGATAGTCTCGGACTCAAATCACCCGTACAGCCGAAGCCGCGTGGGAACCGAGTCGAGATGCACACTTCCCACTTGCGTGGAAGGTGGCAGTTGGTGCATGCGGTGGGTAAGTGTTGATGTGTGTTGGTGATGGTGGAGGAGGGTAGGGAGTGTGTGGATGTGTGGTGTAACCGGCGGTTGTCTACCGCAGGTCGTCGTGGATGCGCATGTGGCCGAATAGGCCCATGCGGTGCCTGAAAGTGCGAGGACAGTGTGGGCAGTGGAGACGAGCTTGGTGGGTGTAGGTTGGTGCTACAGGCACTGGTTCTCCGGTCTCTGTGCGATGGATTCGCAAGTGACCGACCAGGCCGATGCGTGAGGTGAATGTGCGTGGGCAGTGTGGGTACGTGAAGTCGGCGGTGTCAGAATCAGCTACAGAGGAGGCGTTGGTGGTGGCGCAGATGGACGGTGCGAGGGTGGTGCTGGGCATGATAGGCGTGGTTGGTGTGTCGGAATTGTAGTCGATTCCGCTCTCGTGGATGCGCATGTGGCCGAATAGACCATCTAAGGAATGCGACACAGGTCCAATCAAAGAGCCACGGAGTTTCCGCAAAGATACGCGACGACCGGGAAAACAAGAGTTATTATGTATAACACCTGGGTAGCCATTGCTGAAACAGCATCAACAAATAATTTCGTTGTCCAAATTGCCTACTTATATAGCTTGCGCTAGCAAAGATGTGCGGCTATGCGCACGGAGGCTGGCATGCACTCTATACGACGAAAGCGTACGCATTGCTGTATGAAACCAAAGACTAATGTACATATTTGCAAACTGATGCGCGTCCCCGATGGTCTAGCGGTTAGGATTCCTGGCTCTCACCCAGGCGGCCCGGGTTCGACTCCCGGTCAGGGAGCTGCCTTTTAGCCCAGACTGGCGTCATTACCTTGCTTGATGAGTTTGCTTTCTGAAGCTCCTAACAGTTATTGCTATGTTACTCTAATGGCAATGACTTGCGAATCGAGACTCGATGCTCGCGTCCCGTGAGCGACTGGCCTTTGATTGGTTGGCTGCAGTCGTAGCAGCAAGTTCCCCAGGGGTGTGCACTAGTATGCGTACGCTCATGTGCTATCGATTTTTATCGATGTGACGGCGTGCCTGTTTTCGCACGCACACACCTAGACGTCACCTTCTGTCTTGCCACGCCACTGAGCGCAGGCATTGCTGTCCTGTGCTTCACCTTTTCTGTTAACCCATACTATTGAGTTTTAACATTTTCTTTTCAATGAGGATCAGGCCATTATGTCGGAGAACTCAACGCCCAAGTCATCATCATCATTCTCGTCGAGGTGGTTATCCACCTACACGCGGTCAAGAGACGCTCCAACGTCCTCTTCGGAGGACACATAGACCTCAATGACTGAACCATGGCAAAGTTATTTTGAAGAGCGTCCGGTGGCCTTCTCAATTGAGGTGGATGTAACCGTACGCGACGAACTGCGAACACGGGCAGTACGTTTCCAAATACCCTACCAGCACCTGACAAGTCCGCTGAAGATTTTGAGGCGGATGAAGCCAGCCGACGCGTCAGATATGCCCTTGGACGCACGAACACTTCTAGGTGGAGCAGGTGATCTGTCACCGGTAACGGTATTGGGCAGAGGTGGGTACGTTCACTTAGGACTTGTAAAGTAGTTGACTGAACAGTTACGTGCCTTTTCCATGCAGTTGGTAGGTGATAAGATAGTAGCAAAGTAAGAACGTTAATAAGTGAAGAAGAGTCGAGCACCGGAACACTTTGCTTATTGTCCTGAGCTTTCAGACTCGTACAGGAGTCCATCCTCAGAGGTAGTTTCGGCAACAGAACAAACGACAGTTATACGGCATATAGGCCAATCATCGACCGACGGCGGAAGACTGGAGGTGACTACGCAGGGCTCTGTACGCTCAACGCCGGATCGATAGATCGATTAGCCAAGTTCTCATCCGGGGCCCAGGCTTCAATCAATTTTCGGCTGGTTTTGTTTCCGGCGAGGGCGACTATTTTGGTAGCTGCGATGTTAAACTCGTGGCACATTTTGTAGGTGTGTGCGGCCACTTGTGATAATGCGTCGCCTTGCCGCACAGCCAACTTATGTTCGTGTATGCGCGATCCGAGCATGCGTCCAGTCTGTCCTATGTAGTTGCAGGGCCAATTTTGACGCGGAATACGATACACTACTCCATATTGGTCTTCAGGCTTTAAACCGTCTTTGATTTGCATGACCCTATTGCTCATGGTGGCTTTGGGACGGTGTGCAATTCCAACACCTAGCTCCGCAGCAATGCGCTCGGTCGCTTCTGAAACGCCCTTGATGTATGGCAGACAATGCCATATCGTCGGTGGTGTTGATGTTCGAGTCTTCTGGTGACGACCGCGTAGGCAGCGACTTATGAATGCCCTCGGCTAACCATTTTGCACAAACTGGTCGCGGAGATGACGGGCCTCACTTACTCTGTCCTCCGGTTTGCTGCGATGAGTTTGGATCCGTTTGAGAAGCCTTTTCACACAGCTTCGTTTGTGGGCCACCGCATGGTTGCTGTGAAAACTAAGAAGCTGTGTGGTGTTCGTGGCCTTCCTATAAACAGTCGTTTCAAGTTCACCGTTAAGGTTTCGTCTGACAAGCACATCCAGGGCGGGCACCTACTATTCCTGTTCTTCTTCCCTCGTGAATTTTATATCAGGGAAGACTGCGTTGGGCAGGCTGTGGAAATGTTGCAGCATGTCCTTCCTTACGACGACGAACGTGTCGTCTACGTAACGGCACCAATGTTCCGATGCTTGACTCTTCTTCACTTATGCATAAACCTGGACCTCGATATTTCGCCTTTATTCGTGAAGAACGTTAATGCATACTACGGTTGTGAACGGTGCTGTGCAAAGGCGAATGCCTTGATATTCATATAATAAGGACTAATATCCAGGTAATTGGATGCTTATTTATTCACCATCAAGCTTCTCTTGGGCTGGCATTTTTGGTGCCGAAAACGTTCTTTTCAGGGTGTTACTAGGTTGATGTCAGCACTGCGTAGGGACGCTCGTTCGTCCCCTCTGCCAGATGCAAGCTGGAGCGATCGCTGATTGCGCATCATTTGTACTCATGTACTGCGTAATAAGGCGATCCCCGGTGGCGTGCTTTTCGCGCGGCCTACACACGCACCGACAAGTGTACTGCTGCACTTCGACAGGCTGTGCTCATATGGGGTGACTGCAAGATTGAGGCGTGAGATACGCGCTGCCGACGTTAGCGGCATTTCCTTAGAAGGAGGCCAGGCATGATTTTCCAACCCATTTTTCTTAACCTACGTGTAATACCCATTGCTTCTGCCTTTTTGGGTTTGTCAAATTTCCACGGTATCGCTTGGCTGAATTTACAAGAAGAAGAAGAAGGGCAGGCATAGTTTCTCCACGGCTGGTATGTTATAACACGGGCTTTTAAGCTGAGGGTTAATTTCCTTCTGCGATCCGCAGAGCGGATAACTATTTCTAGCGCGGTGGAGCCAACATTAATTCATATTGGAAAGCAGGTGGAAATTAAAAATCATGGTTTGATGGATATGGTTTCATTTCTGCCCAGCATCAAACGCCATTGGAAATTTGTGTAAAAACGTGTACATACCAGTGTACTTGTAACACATCGATGTGTACTGCCTCTCCACCTCTATTTACTGGAGCAAGTTCGTCAATATGCAGTTTTATTTGGCAAAATTTCACATTTTTGGGGGACACGTAGAAGTCTGACCGATCAAAAAAGTGGTTCAGTAGTCAGCGATCATATCCGACAAATGGTCCGCACGACCGCGGATTTCATCAATTTGTTTCAGTTCTAGAATGCAACAGGACCCTCACTTTTGACCTGAATACTCTACCGGCGGCCTCGCGGTGACAGCCAAGAAAGATGGGAGGCATAATTCATAGTTATTTTGCGCACACCAACATTAATGCTAGTCTAATCCGGAAGTTATTGGTTACACTTGGAGATAAGCCTAAGGTAGAGTTTAAAGTCCGAATTAAGGCTTAGAGTGAGGTTAGGTCTAGGGGTTATCGTCGGTGTTATATTTAGGGCTGGGCTAACTTTAGGGTTACGTTTAGGAGATCGATATTAGGGTCAAGGATTTCGATGTTCAGTTTAAGTGTTAAGGGCGTCAGTGCTTCCCGTTTGTTCAGTGAGTCTGCATAGGATACTGTTGCCTGTTATTTTCGTATCACAGCAAGTTTTCGATAGAGAAGTATTATCTGCAATAGCTCATCCAAGGTTCCTCAGAAAACATGACTATAATATGCACTAAGTTCATGCGATATTTAAGAAAACCTAAGGCACCGCAGTCATATTCTGATATGATTCATCACATAAACCGGCAGATGCAGCATGGAATGTGAGCTTATTTTTGTCTTCTTGTCGTAGAGGTGGTACGGCGTGCTTAAGCCAGAAAATTCTCGCATTAACACATCAACGCCGTCTTCGGTTCAACTAAGAGTCGTTTTCAAGGGCATTATGATATGAAGCTCGGCAGGGCGACTGGTGTCCATAAGGATATCCGCGAATGTTATTGCGTGTCATTTACTGAAAACGGCTGCTGTTGCAGGAAAGCGTGTTTAAAGGTCAAGAAGCAGACTATAAAAGTGTTACAGAGTCCCTCCTCTTTATCTTCCTCCCTGCCTTCCCTCTCTCCCTTCGTCTTCCTCTTTTCCACTTCCCCGCCGGCCAATGGCAAACTGAGACTCTAAGTCCCTACTCTTGTATACTGACACATTAGAGTTCCGCAAGCAGGTGTGTTAAGAGCTCAAGAAGTGTTAAAGACTCCCCCTCCCTCCTCCTCCTCCTCCTCCTCCTCCTCCTCTCCGCCTTCCCTTTCTCGTCCTTCTCCCTCTCCCCTTAGTTTTCTTTTTTCTTCCTCCCTTCAACCAATGGCAAAATGAGATTCTAGATCCCTAATTTTTATATAATGATTTGTCCGAGTTCCAAAATTTGCTAAATCCTATCTAAAGTTTTCAAACTTGCCAGTCTGCTATGTGCGGTGGCAGTGAGCGACCTTCATATTAATTGCGGGTGCACAAGCCTTTTCATATCTCCCGTAAACCCACGTTTGTATTTGAAGGTCACTCAAGCGTAACGTTCCTCATAGGTGGAAATTGCTAGTATAACTGGTTTAATGGTCGGTTCTATGCAATCTCCATGCGTCTGGAAACCATTATTGGAATTGTAGGAAGTCCGGCCGGACATTCCACAGAACCCATTTGCAAGCCAGCTAGGGCATCCTGCAAGTGCTCTTTATTCAACTACTTTTTCTCTTCTTCTTGTGGGGCGTCTGTTCAGGCACCAAAACTCACTAATCAGGTATTTAAAATCTCCGTGGAAACAGCAATTAGGCCAGAAAACATGATGACAGCTAACCCTCTGTGGACTCCCGTCTATTCGCGGTCCGGAAATTGCGAATTCATTTTTTCGTTCACAGAGACTCCATCTGTGAAGCCCGCTTACCTTCCAGTTCACTGCGTGTATCTGGCCACATTGCGTACCTTTGGGTCACGTATCTGATTTTTGGACATATTTTTAAATCTTTCCCAACGATGATTCCTAAACGCACTCCTCATTCAAGAGCCTGTGCAAAAGAGTTTTAGCCCCAGATGAAAGCGTTGAGCCCCCAGGAAAAGACGTTCCTTTTAAAAATATGGAAGGAATAGAAAAGTTGCGTTGCAATAACCACCCATTATTGCTGCTCACCTGAACAACAACGACCGATCAGTCCACCGTCTGACGTGGGAGAGGCCAAGCGGCACGTTGATTTGACTACAATTACGCCGACACCAAAGAGAACAAAGGTCACGCAGGCCTGTTACCGGTCAGCCCCGGTAAGCGGCAAGTACGCTACTCTGATGATGGAAATGATGAAGTTTCCGAAACGCCAGTTCGAATCCAATATGGTCCATGAATTCGCCCTCTCTTCGTCTTCGTCTTCTTCGGGAGATGATGAACGCGATGTATATATCTGTATATCGCATCCATCATCCTCCGAAGAAGAAGAAGAAAGGGCGAATTCATAGACCAAGTTATATTTGAACTGACGCTCGGAAACCCTCTCGTTTCCATCATCAGAGTACTGTGTTGGCTGTTCCTGCTGGCCTTGATTGCTTCAGCCTTGCTACCTGCCGTGTAGTATATCCGTGCTCAAAGCACGAACTATGATCTCCCCGTTTGCCGCCGACTACCGTTGACCTCTCCGCGATTGACGGCCGGTGGGCTCGTGTCACCTTTGCCCCTTTTGCGGCCGTCGTAATTGTTGGCGAGCCAGCATGCTTGGCGCCCCCCCCCCCTCGTCACTCAACGGACTGATCAGTTGTTGGGGCTCATGGAAGTTGATCTCAGTCTCGTGGGCGTCGCGGTGAGGTGGCGTTGGGTTGAGGTTTTGATGTTAAGTTTAGGGGTTAGAGGCATCCTTGCTTCCTATCTGATCAGTGGGGCTGCATTAGATACTGTTGCCTACTGTTTCCATATCGCAGCAGGATTAGCTGCAAAGGCGCATTTAAACCTCATCAGCGAACACGGATTTATTATACACTATGGTCTTCCGATATTTCAGGAAGCATAGGTCACCACAGGCACATAATGATATGATTAATCACCAAAATTGCCAAATGCAACATGGAGTGCGAGCATATTTTTATCTCGTTGTCGCAGATGTATTACGGCGTGCTTGGACCAGAAAACTCTCTCATCAGTGCACGAAAGCCCTTATCGGTTCAGTTAAAATCCCCGTGATGGTCGGCAAGATGACTGCTGTCCACAAGCCTATCGATGGATATTATTGTGTATCATTTACTGAAAACGGCTGCCGTTGCAGGCAAGAGTATTTAAAACTCAAGGGACAAGCAGTAGAAACGCTAAGGAGTCCCCCCTCCTCCTCCTCCTCCTCCTCTCGTCTTCTTTTCCTCTCCGTCTACCTTTCTCATTTTTCTCCCTCTCCCCTTTGTCTTCTTTTCCACCCCCCTTTAGCCAATGGTTAAAGGAGACTCTAAGTCTCTAATCTTATATAATGACTTTCTCGAACCCCAAAATTTGCTAAGTACTGTTTACAATTTTCAAACCTGTCGCCGTCACTGAGCCTTTGTATGCTTACATCTAGGAACGGGAGGATGCCTCCTTTTGCTTCTTTACGAGTGAATTGTAGCGCTGGGAAGGCGCCATTCTTAAAATAAGTTGTGATGAAAGCATTCGATCATTTGATCTTGTCGCTTTGTTTTCCTCAATACCACATGACCTTCCCATTGAGAGCGTGGTCCGACGCCTACGACACAATGCCATCGACCTTCCGACACACCACGTCTTAGAAATGCTTCAGCTCTGCCTCAATAACTATTGCCAATTCGATGGCAAATATTACCAACAGGTTAAGTGCACCCCAATGGGTTCGCCAATTTCGGGGCTACTCGCAGAACTAGTCTTACAACGACTAGAAAAAGATGTACAAAGTTTCCAACCGAGAACGTGGCTCGGATACGTAGATGACACATTTGTCATCGTTAAGACCTGTGAAGTTTGGCGATTTCATCAGAGCTTGAATGGCGCTTCCCAGCGCTACAATTAACTTGTGAAGAAACAAAAGGAGGCATCCTGCTGTTCCTAGATGTGAGCATACAAAGGCTCAATGATGGCGGCATCGCAACAAGCGTTCATCGGAAAAGCTCCGATGCAGAGATCATCCTGAGCTATCAGAGTAACCACCCAGCACCCAGCCCTTTTCCACAGGGCCTACCGTTACTGCAGTAGTGACAATTTACTCAAGAAAGAACTGGCTTACTTGTATCACCTTTTCTGACTGAACGGATACTCGGTGAGTTTTGTGAAACATTGTCTCAGACTCCAGAAACAACCACAAAGCGTCGACTCTAACGGAGACAGGGTATCAGCGATCGCTCGACAATTAAATCAGTTCGGCATCTCCATCGCCCACAAACCGGCGTCTTCATTGCGCACGACATTCTCCCGTGTAAAAGATCCCATACCTAAGGAGCAGCAAACAAATGTCGTTTACCGCATTCCATGTGCAAACTGCTCTAGCGTTTATGTTGGGCATACCGGCGGACGACTTGGGACCCGCATTAACGAACATAAATTGGCTATCCGTTGACGGGACCCCTAGTCTCTCGTGTTTGTGCACGCCCTTGGGTGTGATAATCGCTTCAACTGGGAGGGAACAGAAGTGATCGGTAGTGCCAACACCAAACAGGCGGGAGAGTTTCAAGAAGCTTGGCACTCTAATGATAATAGCATCAACCGCCATGTCGACTTGGTTGCTCTCTATGACGGTTTGCGTTCATAGTCCGCCGGTTTGCGCCCACCCTAAGACACCAGCTGCTAATCCGTGTTCGGCCATGTATAATATCACGGATTCAGCACCTCCCCCACAGAGTGAACCATGTGTGAAACCGTCAACAATTCCCCTAACATCCGCCACCTATCCAAACACGTACTTCACCCCTACACATAGACGTCTGTTTTGTCGATGTAACCTCGATGTCCCTCCAGCTCCCTAGTGCGATTATCTCCCTCACAATTTTCATTTCGTCTGGCGACGGGTTGGTGTAACCGACTTGAAAATTCACGAGTATACCTCGATTTTCAGACGATCCTTCTCCTTTTATTATATCGTCTCGGAATGCATACTACTTCCGTCATTCATATATATATATATATATATAATGTTAGGGGGTGCTCACCGATCGTTCATACGGAACTCAGTCGTTTCGTTGTGCCTTAAGGGCTCTCTCTCGAGCCCAGCCAGCAGCCGCACAGCGGCGCATGATATATAGGCAGAATAGCATTACCGACAAAGACAAGGGAGACTGGAATGGCCATTTCTGGCTTATTAGCCGTCGTCAGCCAGCCATACCCAAGCCCGAAGTGTGGAACACCCGAGCCTCGAACTCGCGACCTGTTGGTTTAGAAGTCAACGCCTCTACTCACCGGGCCACGAGCCCGTTGCCTTTGTCAGTAATGCTATTCTGCCTCATATATATATATATATCACATCTGGTATATATATGTATATGTACTGGAAGGTAGGCATCCCAATACATATAACTTGGAGTCAATGGTGTTCTTTGAGACAAGGAGTTTTACTGCGTGCATTTTCGACGCTGGTTCCCCAGGTCGTCGTCAGACGCAGACAGAGAGCAAATGTGCCGACAACAGTTAACATCTGGCAGTGCACTTGAAAATCGATAATTGTTGGGCGCTTGAGCCAGTGGGCGGCCGCTATCTGCATCATTCTGTTCTGATTGGCTCTCGTATCTTCCACTTCTCCTTCAGACTTTTGTGCGCGGCGTCCAACTCAATGTGCCGGTTGATACAGAAGAGATAAAATCGATCTCTCAGTCGGTCTTGTGTCCCCGGGAGGCTGACTGGCGAGCTGAGCTTCTATTGTCGGTGAGCTGAGAGTCAGATCGGGTAGCTCCTGGTTAACACGGCCATCCGCTTATATTTTGTGAAACACCGGTAACAGCTCAACTTGAAAGGCCGACATTCTACTAAAGCCCCCGTCCGACGGTTAATCAATATTCTCAAGCAGGTTTCGCTTACATCTATTTTTTTCTTCACGGCTCTGCAGCATATTCCACCCAGTCTCTTTACCGAGTTATACACCAAGAGTCAACGGGGATTTGCCTGCCAGGCTCATCGCTAACGATGAAAACGTGATCTGGGTGGCAGAGGCCGGAGGTTCGTCAGCAGCCCACATCGACCGACCAGTTCCTGTAGGCAGATGGGAAGGAGGAGGAGGAGGAGGAGGAGGAGGAGGAGGAGGAGGAGGAGAAGGAAGAGGAACAGGAGATGAAGGAGGGGGGGAGGATCAGGCATAAAGTGCACAGGTCATCCTCAAAGGCAAGCCACGGTATCTAAGAGCCTTTTAATGAAAGAAGAAGAAGAAGAAGAAGAAGAAGAAGAAGAAGAAGAAGGTAATGAGCTGCGAAGTAATGCCGGGAGCTAACACGTGTCAATTGTCAAGTAAGATGGTTTTCACACCCGCACAACGTGCTCACCGATACGGAATGCATAAGGTCAGTACAGGTTGACAAGGACTAATGTGACTGCTGGGTTTCTGTCGCACCTGCCTGGGCTACTAGCCGCCTCAATGATACGGTGCCGACTGATCACGGCGTGGCACCGATATAACCTGCATGACGATCCATAACGCCGGTGACGCCAGATTCAAGGACGCAAAATCACTCGCAATCAGCGTGCAAGCAGCCCACACCCTCTGTCGGTGCAGGCCCATCTGACTATATATTGAGCAGCTGAATGGCATGCCATGCAGGACGTCTTACTCTCCGTCTCGGTCGAAGCTACTCCAGCATGCAAGCCTTCTATGGATCGTGGAAATTGGAAAGCAGTGATGACGTGAGTGTGTTAGCTCAACGCCTGGGTGCCGAAATACCCAAAGAAAAATTGGCCCAATTGTCCAATTCGGCCCTTGCATTCTCCCCAGGTGCCGCCGACCACCAAATCATGCAAGTAAAAATAGGACCCACGACTCGCGACACAACATTCAAGCTGGGTGAGAAGTTCCAACACACTACAGTCGATGGTCGACCCGTTACGGTAAGATTCAGACTGAGTACTCGTTTATATTTTATGCTTGTTATTATTGAGACATAGTCTCCACGTAACCTTAGTGCTATTAAGAGTGCCAGTCCTCTAGGCTAACTCTCACCACTAATCTCGATCAGAGCAGTTGGACAGCCAATTCCCTGTATCCGGATTTAATAACAGCAGACCATGAAACTCTGGCGAGAGGTGCTGTACAAAGGATGAACTGGTTTGCACTCACTTTTAGGAACCCATTAAACCATACGTACTTAGTTAATATGTATGCATGTATATGTGCGTATATGTATATGTCAGAGGGGAGACGAAATATGTTGGGAGTAAATTCATATAGAAATGCTTTGGATTCTTTCGCTTTCACCTAGTCATTCATAACTCATGCGAAACATGTTTGCCTCGGGAAGTCAAAGTATCTGTGTGTGCCCATTCCTGAGTTAATGCATATATATATATATATGATGACAGATGGGTGCTCACCGATCAGGTTACGGAACATGCTCGTTCCGCTGTGCCTTGGGGCTCATACTAGAACCCTCGCAGGCAGTCGCACAGCGACTAGTGGTAGATATAGATCACAACCGATAGGACAACGGGCCCGTGGCTCAATGGTAGAGCGTCAGACTCCATGACCAAAGATCCCGGGTTCGAATCTCAAGTGATCTACACTTGGCGTTGGGTATGACTGGCTGATGACGGCTAATAAGCCAGAAATGGCCATTCCGGTCTCCCTGGTCTTTGTCGGCTCCATCTCATATATATATATATTGCTAATAGAAGCCGTATATATATACGATCCCCAGAGCGTACCATCACAAATATTTCCGCAGATAAGTTTGAAAGTAACTGTCTGAGATGACGGAGCAAATTCAAAATAAATTAGTTAAAATGACGGTGATTTTTTGTGTTCATATCCTTTGTAGATGACTATTAAACTGGAAGGCAACAAGTTGACAATTGATCAGGAAGGCGACAAAGTAATGCTCATTGAGAATGTTGTGGATGGTAATAATTTAACAATGGTGAGTCTAAACCAGTCAGTTTGCCTTTTCGTGAAAATGATAGACGATAGGGGGATTTCGTATGAATGCACAACTCCCCCCTCGTAAAACGCCGTCTAGAGGTCACGAGGGACGTAATACCAGGACGAAAACCTTCAATCAACAGTGAGACCTATAGAGTGTTTCTATACCATATATGTAGCTGACGCGATTCCGCTGCAGATGTGCCGACTGGCTCCAACAGCATCCGCACCGATTTCGCGGAAGTGTTCTCATGCCATTAAGAGAATGCCGATGATTCGCAAATCAAACGGCAGGAAATAGAACTGGATAGACAAATTTCACTGAGGCGACGGAGTGTACACGCAGCTTAGCAAGCAGTCGCACCAAGTATTCCCACCAGGCGAGTGTCAGACGAAGTGCATGCGTCTAAGTATCGTTTGGTCGCCGCCAATCAGAGAAGGGAGAATTTCGCCCCTGCGCCGCGGCATCCACCAACTGGAGATTGTCACTTGCAGGCTGACTGGGCTATCCAAAAATGCCTTCTGTGCGCGCCGTGTTCTGTCTTGCGTCAATTTCACCCAGCTGCGAAATCATCAGAAGTCCCGACGCCGCGGTATCTACTAGCGGCAGATTGTCACACGCGCTATAGCGGTGACTTACAGGCAGGCTAGGTTACCTACGCATGCCTTCTGTGCGGGCCTTTCGATTTGGAAATGTATGGGGCGTAGACTTGGGGAAATACGATTGCCCCTGGAAATTCACAATTCACAAAGCTTGTAATTGCTATATCTGCAGTCCTAGAATCCGATTGAGAAATGTATACAAGGCACAGGAATTGGAATTCTGCTTTTACTATCAGATATTTTAAAAGCCAATTTGGCGAGCATAAGTTTGCCTTCTATGTACTCACTTCATTCCCGTATTTAATGAGATTTTGACTCCCGAGTATTCAGCATGTTCTCTTTGTTTTGTCTTGCGTAAATTTCGATCAGCTCCGAGCTCATCAAAGATCTCTTTTTTTCATTTTACAGACTCTGAAAGTGGGCGACGTCTCTTGTGTTCGACACTACACCAAAGCTTAAATGTACAAAGATTAAAAAACGCAAATTTTTTTTCCCAGAGCATATGTTTCTGTTCTTTGGGCGAAATGCGCACTGGATTAGCACAAGTCTTTATTATTTGGCGGTTAACGCGCCGTCTCAACTAGCAACTTAACCGCATTCTGCGGCCGCCTAGGTGAAGCTCGATGGTCTAAACATCAGCATTTCAACAGTTCTGCATTAAATAGGCGGGAAATCCTTTGGAGATCGGTATAAATGAGTTGGAAGGCTTTGGGAAACACGTCTAATTTACTTGCTGATTGCCGGGAACCCCCAGCCTACTTAAGGTGACGCAAATAATCCCAGTCGACCACCGACAAAATCTGTTGGCTTTAGTCTGAATCGCTTAGGCAATAAAAATTATTGCATGAACCGAAGTATGCTTTCTTTAGGAGGTCAGATATTTTTGCAACGCATTATAATTCTAGAGAATAGGGTGTACATGGTTCATGCCCTACAGGGGATTTAATGCACAGTTCGCAGCCTTTCTTATGGTAGGTCAGGAACGGAACGCTAGACCGTGTCCTCGAATGCGGTCACCTCCTTGGATTCAATACTACAGGGAATGTTCTGGCGCGTCTCTTCAAGCAATATGTAACCTAAGGAAGGTTGAGTCGGAGAAGTTATTTCTCGTCGATCAATGTCCTTGTCAATCATCGGGTTTGCGGACGTTATAAATTCCGCGAAAATGGAGAATTGCGGGATTTTGCAGGCCGTCCGCTGAACAGATTCCTGGTCATTTGATAGACAGAGTAATAAAGGACGACTGTGCATTCCTTAGTTCACCATCGAGTAGGATTGTAGCCACAGGTGCAATGAGGAAATATTTGTAGCAAATAGGTGAATTGCGTCATAGTAAGGGTTGCATTCTTGCACATCGACCCTACTCCCCCCACGCACAGTCTTTCAGAAAGAGTACTCACATGGAAAAGGAGTATTATACCGTTTGGAAATGAGTTTGAACACATTCTCTGGCCCCGAAAAAGAACTCATCTACACCCTACACAATACAGCCTATCGCCGCCGCACAACCGAGTTAGGGTTTCAACACGAATTTAGCGGTGCTGGAAATCAGCGCCGATTATTCTCATATTGAATCGATGCGTTTGTAAGGAGCATTTTCGTCGAAGGTCCACTTCATACAAGCGTCAAACCACGCAATTGGTTACCTCTCACTGTAAGTGCAGTGGGAATCAGTCAATCGGTCGCAGACCACAAAGTGTATATCGAGAATCCCCGCATTCAAGCACGCATGATCTCAGCCTTTGAGAAAATCAACAGAGAAGAATCGGCAAAACTTCCATGATTCCAATTTAGAGACGATGTGTAAAAATTACTAATAGAGGAGTACGAGGATGGGGAAGGGGAAAATTTTGAGGAGGAGGAGGCTGAGGAGGAGAAGGAGGAGGAGGAGGAGGAGGAGGTGGAGGAGGAGGAGGAATAGGAGAGGGATTGGGGCAGATGTGGGGGAAGTGTACTATCACTTTAAACTAATTCACGCGCAAGTCACCGTCCCTGCACTCACCTTACAGTGGAGCACACTGTGGACATCGTCGGCAATAACGGTCGAACTACCGTACTTGCTACTCAAACGGATTACTTGTTAGATGCACTGGGCCAACACGGGACCATGTCGGATTCCAACAGGCGTCATTGGAATGCACACCACAACAAATGCCAAAATTTCTTTCGTGCGGTGACAGACCCCGTTGTTGGCAGACGTTGCGTGCATTGGGACCCCTGCTGCGCCCCTCATTTTTGCTCTTGATAAAATCCTGCTCACCTAGTGAGTGGACCAAGTGGCGAGGACGGAAGCTCGACCGTGCCCTCCACCTGCGTCTGCTATGCCATGAGTCAGAAAACCATAGTCCTTGCATCCCGTTGTGTGCTGGCAGGTCACTGACCCCTGGTTCCCTGTCGAGGGAAGCGCTTACACTCCCACAGGCCGTTTGCACGATCGCCCAGTTGCTTGCGATAACCTCCTCTTTCTGACAAGCTAGTGTGCTGTTGTTAGTTAAAACCTGATAAGAAGTTTCTTGTTGACCCGGGGGGGGGGATGTGATGGTACTGTCGGGATAGTATGGTCGACAAGACAGCGCTTCACAAACCCGAAGTCAGGAAGAAGGATTGCGTTGGACAACTGTTAATGCTGAGGATGAGCATACATAAAGGCCCTGCAAGCGGTCACCTTGAGCGGTCTCTCCAGGCAAGTTGTATCTGTGTTCGCTGCTGAGGTGATCTGACAGCAGCGTGTGTGTGCGCCTTTCGCTTTGCCTCGGTGTCCGCCAGCCAATCAGGGAGGGGGCAGCGTTGATTGGCCTCGAGCACTTGCGAGGCTAGTGACGAGCCTCGGGCGTCCTAGCAGCGTATCGATAGGGATTGTGAGGCGGATAGGAGGGCAGTGCGATAACGTGGCGGAGAGGAAGAAGGTCGCGAACTGCCACAGTACGCCTGGGTGTGGGTCCGGCCGTGCCACCAAACTGTGCCATCCTTCACCTTCGCCCTTCTTTATCAGATCAGATTTATTAAGGGAAAGTTAGGCGAGCGCCTTTGAACTCCCTTTTGGTTACAATAACGTCATAAAAAAGCAATGTGTAAGGCAAGTGGGAAAAAAATTAGGTAAGTAATTACATACAACAAGCATTGGTCAATGGTATGAATTTGTCTGTGAATGCCTTCTATGTCAAAATTGTGCAATATCAAGTACGATACTGAATGGACCAAGTCATATTAAAGCTAGCGCATATGAGGCGGTCAGGAGATAGCGAAAATTGTAAAACGTAATGTTACTAAAATATAGAGAGTAGCATGCTTTGTAACATATAACGTTGGATGGGGCGGGTGGCACAGGGGGGGAATTCGTTAGTTTCTGATGCTGTGGTGGTGCATATACCTGTACTGGTCAAGCTTTCTCTTAAATGAGTCCACGGATGAGGACATGACGACGTCCACAGGCAGGGCGTTCCATGCCTTTACCACTCTGTGGCTGAAGAAGGACCCCCTTGCGTCCAGTCTCGCTCCTGTCACACGTAGTTTTAGAGGGTGTCCTCTCAAGCTTGTAGTGGTGGACAGCTCAAAGAAGTCACCGGATGCGAGGCAGCAGTCCTGACCCCGTAACACTTTAAACGTTTGAATTAAGTCGCCACGGAGTTGTCTGTAGTCCAGGGAAAAGAAGTTAAGATTTGACAGTCAAGTTTCGTAAGGTAGGTTTTGATGACCTCTGACAAGCTTGGTTGCCCGTCCTTGGACTTTTTCGAGGGTGGTACGATCCTTAACAGTCCAGGGTCTCCAGGCCTGAATTGCAAATTCTAACTGTGGGCGCACAAACATCCCAAAGACCTTGCGAAAGCACTCCTCGTCGAACTTGGCAAATGCCCGCTTAATGAGATATAAGCTGGATATTGCGGATTTCGCTGATTTCAAGCAGTGGAATGATGGTTTTAGTGAAGATGTTATCCACATCCCTAGGTCTTTCTGAACCTCCACCAATGGCAGCGGTGTGTGATTAAGACAGTACGTCTGTCGGTGCGCAGAGCTGGTTCTGCCAATGTTGCATTTGGTAACATTAAATGGGAGGAGCCAGTGGCCTGACCATTTTTCGAGTCGATCTAAGTTTGCGTGTAAATTTGCTTCATCGTCCTCGTTGCGCATGACAGTCCAAAGCTTGACAGAAGGAAGGATGGAGAGTGTGCGGTAGACATTGCGATGGTCTATTATCACAATGGAAAGAAATTACGCATGAGTCACCGTGGCTGTCTGCACCTTGCTGTGGAGCATACGGTGGACATTGTCGGCAACGACGGTAGGATTTCATACGAAAACTGTAAGTCTTGAATACTCCTGAGTAGTGAGTATAAGGGTTCCTTGATTAGTTTTTGCCTTGGTAATAGTAACAACTGCAGGTGCGATCTCGCGTAGCTGTAAGCCAATTATTCATACGAGTAATGTTGTAAGATCCCTGTTACATAATACAAAAATGATATAGAATGATACTTTAAGTTATATTCGGCATTTGAACATTAAAATAATCAGTTAAGAGCGCTTTTAGACGCGTCGCAGTTATTCGCAGATCTCAGGTGTATGCGGATAGCTGTGGTCCTTAAACTCCGTGACTATCGGGAGTGGACTGTAGAACACAGTTGGCGCGCGAATTCAGAGACGGGGAACTTGGTTGCATTTCGTCAAACAGTCCGCTTTGACTCGCGGTTCGCAAGCTTCGGCGTCATAAGATAGGCAGCATGGGCAGCGATCCATGCTGATTGGCTTCCACAACCTCATCATCAACACGCCATTTTCACACACTGTCGTTTGAACAGTCGTCATCATGTCCTAGATGTTACTATTTTTACTTTAATTTCTCCTACGCCTTGCCTTTTTATCAGGACTTAACCGATTAACGGACAACGGTGCTTGCTTATCTGGAAACGGTAATACCTTGAGTTGAAAGTCTGGAATTCTTCTGAATCCCCCGACCGGCTAAATTGTCAGCCGGATAGTCATTGTTCTCCATTATGTTTCGCTTACATATTTTTTTATTCACGCTTTTTGCAGCATATTCCATCCAGTCCCTTTACCTAGTTATACACGAAGAGTCAACGGGGATTTGCCTGTCACGCCCATCGCTAACGATGAAAACGTGATCTGGGTGGCAGAGGCCGGAGGTTCGTTAGCAGCCCGCATCGGCCGACCACATCCTGTAGGCAGATGTGAAGGAAAAGGAGGAGGAGGAGGAGGAAGAAGAAGAAGATCAGGCATAAAGCGCACAGGTCATCCTTAAATGTAGGCCACGGTATCCCAGAGCCCTTTGATGAATGAAGAAGAAGAAGAAGGGAATGAGCTGCGAAGTAGTCAAGTGCCAAGTAAGATCTTTTTCATACCCGCACAACGTTCTCACCGATACGGAATGCATAAGGTCAGTACAGGTTGACAAGGACTGATGCCGACTAGTTGTGATGTGACTGCTGGGTTTCTATCGCACCTGCCTGGGCTACTTGACGCCTTAATGTTACGGTGCAGACTGTTCACTGCGTGGCATCGATATACCCTGGATGCCGATCCGCAACGCCGGTGACGCCAGAGTCAGGGCCGGAAAACGGAAACACCTTAAGTTGAAAGACAGGAAGTCTGCTAAAAACTCCGTGGTCCTAAATTTTACGACGGTTAGTCAATCTTCTGCAGCATGTTTTGCATCTTCACGGCTTTTGCAGCATATTCCACCCAGTTTATTTACCGAGTTATACACCAAGAGTCAACGGAGATTTGCCTGTCACGCCCATCGCTGACGCTAAAAACGTGATCTGGGTGGCAGAGGCCGGAGGTTCGCCAGCAGCCCACATCAGCCGATAAGTTCCTACAGGCAGATGGGAAGGAGGAGCAGGGTGGGACTCAAAGTCGAGCAGGATTAGACTCACACACTACACCGAGTCCATCGGATACCACAGAATGCCAGTCAGGTCATCCAGAGGGGCAAACCTCGGTATCAAAGAGCCTCTAATTCCGGCTCACTGAAAAGGAAGGGAATGAGCTGCGAAGTAGTGCATGATCTGACACTTGTCAATTGTCAGGTAGGGTCGGTTTCAAACTAGCACATTCTGTTCATGGAGACGAAATGCACAAGGTCGGCAGCGGTTGACAAGAAGTGAAGAAGACTAATTATGGCGTTCTCCCGCAACTGCCTAGGCGACATGACAACCCCACCGGATGCCGGGCTGCAGACAGAGCGCTGCGTGACACCAGTATACCCCGAATGATGATCTAAAACACCGTTGACGCCAACTTCAAGATATCCATCACGCTACTAGCGCCGGTCAGTTCGTGTATGAAGATGCGGGCTGTGGGGTGGACGGCTGGAGGAACTGGGTATGGCTCAGACTCGAGCAGGCCTACCTTCAAGCACTACTCCAAACCTATTATATACCGAATGGTGGCAAACTGTACAAATTTAATCCTCAAAGACAAACCGCGTCATCACAGGACCCTCGATCGCAGGCCGATCAAAATGGAAGGAATGAGCTAAAGAGGGATGCCCTTAGCAACACTCGTGCATTTTAAAGTTAGTTCGTTTTCAATTAAGCACCAGAACATTGAAATGACTCGTTAGGAGCGTTTTTAGACGCGTCCCAGTAAGTCAGGATGTTTGGCTATTTACGGATATCTGTGGTAATTAACCTCCGCGACATACGGTGGGGGGGGGGGGGTTGATTGTATACAACAGTTCGCGCGCAAATTCGTCGAGAGAATGAACTGAAGTACGTACCATTTTATATTATACTTTGACTCGCGGTTCGCAAACTTCGGCGTCGATAGATAGGCAGCATGTTAGCCATCCATGCTGGTTGGCGTCCTCAACCGCAAGGCGTCGCTTGCCAAAAATTTCCATTTGCAGTAAATCACAGCAGACCAAGTGGCATCTCACCAGTAAATAAAATCAGACCAAGTAGCATCACGACACATCTCTCCACCAGTTCATATATTACGCGCGGATCCATTTCACCCCACCCCCGCATACACGGAATAGGCGTCCCTCAAGTATTTTATGGTCCCTACTTCGTGTGGCCTCCATGGCATTCTCACTGAGCCCACCACACCCATTCTGTAAAATCGTGTGAATTTTGTTGGGGTCGGGAAAGAGGAGGCATGCTCTATCAGTGACTTGCGCTCTATTTCAAAATTATTTTGTAAACCGGTTCGGACAATCGATTGTTAGATGAATAGGGACCCCATCCTCACGGTACGCTATCGCATTTAACAATATCATAATTCTAAGGCGCATCAATCCTTCATGACGCGTAAATCGTCGTGGCTTGAATAGCAGTCTACTGACGAGATAAATCAGATCTCTCAGTCGGTCTTGTGTCTTGGGGAGGCTGATTGGTGAGCTGATAGTCTGATCGGGTAGTTCCTGGTTAACAGGACCATTCTGTGTCATCCCGGTAGCAGCTTAACCTGAAAGGAAGGAGTCCTACTGAAGCCCCCGTCCGCACTAATTGTCCGACGGTTAATCAGTGTTCTCCATCATGTTTCGCTAACATCTTTACTTGTCTTCACTGTTTGTGCGACATGTTTCACCCAGTCTCTTTAACGAGTGTTGCAGATATGTGGGCTAACTCATAAAATGTCAACGGAAATCCCGAAATGCGTGTTCGTTTCTAAAAGATGACGTAAGTAGTGTTGTATAACCAAACATCATGCAGCATAATTCTATCACAGTTCAGCTACCTCAGGATGCCGGCTTTCAAGCAAACTTGTTTTCGGCTGCATGAAGGAACAACACTCTGTACAAAATGACTTCTTATTTAGCGCGCATTTTTCTCATTGATTTTCGATGACATTAAACAGCCAATTATACATCATGGAAGGCATGCATAAATATATTCATACTTTTTTCTCATTCGGTAGCAAAGCACGTCTTCTTTCAACTTTAAACTCGAAGAAAGGGTTTAATTCGGTATTTAAAAACATTTCCAATTCCCGAATAATTTTGAACTCGACCTACCATTCCGCTTGCAGTCAGGGTTTCCAAACTACAAGCCGTATATTTTCGGCATACGAAAGCCATATGTTTCTCTACGATATTAAAAGGAGAACATATGGGGTTCATAGGATTTAGCAGTAGATTTGAGTCTTACGGTTAACATTGCAAGAAATACGAGTAAATACAGATACATGACGTTTTATGAACGGTCCTTTCACGGTATCAAAAAATCTCACAATTAAAAACTTTTTTGAAACCGTATTATACTCTTTCTTCGAGGCTAAAATTGAAAGAAGACGCGATTTTCTACCAAAAAAATAGAAGAATGAACATTTCTGTGCATGATTTTCATGAAATATAATTGAATTTTCAAGGTCATCGGAAATAAATGAGAAAATTGCATACCACATAAGTAGTCATTTACGGAAATAAATCCATTCGAATGAAGGCACCCTGAGGTAACTGGATCATTATAGAATCGTGCTGGAAGGTGATTAATTTTACAACCCTACTTAATTAATATTTTCGAAACGAGAACGCATTTCGAAATTTCGGCCGACATTTAATGAGTTAGCCCACCTACTGTAGTTGGTAACGACGGTCGAACTGTCGGTGAACTGAGGGGGCATCAAACTGGGCTGTATGTTGTTTTTTAATCCGACACGAACACCACGGAACATTTTTCCAGGTGACTTGTTTTGGCAGCACGTAGAGGCAGTGGCCAGCTGGTCTGGATGTATGAAGATTATGTCCCATGCTTGTTAAGTAGCTTTGAACTCTTGATTGGAACTTTTTCAGGTATCCATCAACGCTTCGGGAGTTTCAGCTGGCCATGCATTTAGCAACCGTCGTCTTAAACATCATCCTTTCACTGCCCCGAGGTTCATGTAGTTGGTGTGTTTAATCAGAGAGACTGGAAATAGCTATTTCGAGGGGCATGCGTTTTACTCATTAATTCCCCATAGGTTGCTTCTTTTCGTTACGCCAAACAGGTTTTCTACCCTTCCGGTCAAATAACTTCAGCTGGTCCGTTTGAAACCGCATTTATACACATGGTCAACCAGGGGGAGATTGACGCGAAGTCGTTTCCTCGAAGTTTGACATTTTTACCGAACTTTCATGGTCTGTTATCATGTCTACGACGTTGCGTTCAACGAACTGGCGAGAGTTCATTTGTTTCCTTTGCCTGTTTCTTAACTGACTCCTGTTTCACCTTCTCTTGAGAATGAGGCCGTTGTTCGTGAACAGGCTGCCTATTTTACGGTATTAAAATCGGACAATTAAAGACTATTTTAAAACCGAATCATTCCATTCCTTCGAGTATGAAATTGAAAGAAGATATGGATTTGCCTTCCACATCCATCGCTGACTATGAAAACGTGATCAAAGTGGCATAGACCGGAGGTTGGCCAGCAGCCCACATCGGCCGGTCAGTTCCTGTACACAAAGAGGAAGGAGGAGGAGGAGGAGGAGGGGGAGGAGGAGGAAGATCAGGTATAAAGTGTGCAGGCCATCCTCAAAGGGAAGCCACGGTATCCCAGAGCCATTTGATGAATGACGAATAAGAAGTAGAAGTTAGTTTGTTTTAACGGAAAAACTTCGAGAGGCATACGTTTTTCTCATTACTTCCCCATAGGTTTCTTCTTTTCCTTACGCCAAACAGGTTTACTACCTTTCCGAACAAGTAACTGTAGCAGGTCTGTTTGAAACCGCATTTATACACCTGGTCAAACACGGGGAGATTGAAGCGAAGTCGCTTTTTTGAAGTTCGGCATTTTTGCCGGGATTTCATGGTCTGCTGTGATGCCTACGACGTTGACTTCAACGAACTGGCGAGAGTTCTTCTGTTTCCTTTGCCTTTTTCTTAACGGACTCCTGTCTCATCCTCTCAGGAAAATGAGGCCATTGTTCGTGAACATGCTGCCAACTTTTCGGAGGAGTTTCGTCTCCTGAAGATTTGAAAAGGCCAACCGACCCCCGAGCTCATATCCGAATCCGCACAGGCCCCCGTCATACCGCGAGCAGTCTGGAAGACCCGAGGCCTCGTGATGTATCCGCGCCAACCCCGAAAAGGACGTGACTGTCCTTGCCTGTTTCACGGTATTAAAATCGGACAATTAAATCTTTTTAAAAACTGAGTCATTTCCTTCCTTCGAGTATCAAATAGAAAGAAGACATGGTTGACGATGAAAAGGTGATTGGGGTGGCAGAGGTCGGAAGTTCGCCAGCAGTCTACATCGGCCGGTCAGTTCCTGTACACAGAGAGGAAGGAGGAGGGAGCCACCGTATCCCAGATCGATTTTATGAATGAAGAAGAAGAAGGGAATGAGTTGTGAAGTAGCTCCGTGAGCCAACACGTGCCACCTGTCAAGCAAGATTGTTTTCATACCCGCACAACGTGCTCACTGATATGGAATGCACAAGGTCAGTACAGGTTGACACGGACTGATGCAGACTAATTGTGCTGTGACTGCTGGCTTTTTGTCGCACCTGCCGGGGCTACTGGCGGCCTCAATGTGACTGTGCAGACAGATCACTGCGTGACACCGATATATCCCGGATGACGATCCACAACGTCGGTGACGCCAGATTCAAGGACGCAAAATCACTCGCGATCAGCGTGCAAGCAGCGCACACCCTCTGTCGCTGCAGGCCCATTTGGCTATATATTGAGCAGTTGAATAGCATGCCATGCAGGACGTCGTACTGTCCGTCTCCGTTGAAGCTACTCCAGTATGGAAGCCTTCTATGGTTCGTGGAAATTGGAAAGCAGTGATGACGTGGGTGTGTTAGCTAGACGCATGGGTGCGGAAATACCCAAGGAGAAATTGGCCCAAATGTCGGATTCGAGCCTGGCATTCTCCCCAGGTGTCGCCGCCGACCAGTACAACATGCAAGTAAGAATGGGCCCTATGACTCGCGACACAACGTTCAAGCTGGGTGAGAAATTTCAACACACTACAATGGATGGTCGACCCATTAAGGCAAGATTCTGACGTAGCTTTCATTCATATTTCATACGTGTTTTTATTGAGACATCTCTTGGTGCTATTTAATTTGCCAGTTCTCTAGGCAAAATCTTTCCACTAATCTCGACCAGAGCAACTGGACAGCCAGTTCCCTGCATTCAGATTTTCTAACACCTGACTGTGAAACTCTGGCGAGAGTCGCAGTTCAAAGTGTAAACTGGTTTGTATTCACTTTCGTGGAACAATTAAACCATACGTACTTAATTAATATGCATGTGCATAAGTCAGAGTGGAGAGGAAATACGTTGGAAGTAAATTCGGACTCTTTTGCGTTCACCTAGCCATTCATAACCCATGCGAAACCTGTTTGCGTGGGGAAGCCAATGGATCTGTTTGCGTCCCTTCCTGAGTTAATGCATACGTTTATATATGGCAATACATACATATGATCTTCAGAGCGTATCATCACAATTATTTTGGCGGTCAAGTTTGACAGTAAATCTGTGAGGTGACTGAACCAATTCAAAATAAACGATAATTTTGTGTTCACATACTTTGTAGATGACTATTACACTGGAGGGCAACAAGTTGACAATTACTCAGGAAGGGGAGAGAACAATGCTCATTGAGAGCGTTGTCGATGGTAATAATTTAACAATGGTGAGTCAAAACCAGTCAGTTTGCCTTTTCGTGAAAATGATACGAGGATGCCCTAATCATGCACAACTTTGCTCTCGTAAAATGCCGTTAAGAGTTCACGAGGGACATAATATCAGGACGAAGTCCTGAAATCCACAGTTGGACCTATAGAGTGTTTCTACACCATTTATGTAGCTGAAGGGATTCCAATGCAGATGCGTCGACTGTCCCTAACAGCACCAGCACCGATTTTGCAGAACTGTCCTCGTGTCATTAGGGAAAATATCGAGGATGCCGAAGCCCGAAGGCAGGACATAGACCTAGATGGAGAAGTTGAACTGAGGTGACGGAGTATACACGCTGCTCAGTAAGCTGTCGGAGCAAACCCTCTTACCAGGCCAGTGTCATCCGCAGTGCATTCACCTAAGTTTCGCTGGGCTGTCGTCAATGGGTGAAGGGAGAATTGCAGCCGGCACCGCGGTAGCTACTTGCTGGAGATTGTTAAAAGCACCATAGTGGTGACTTACAGATGAACAGGGCCACCCAATAAGGCCTTTTGTGCGAGCCTGTCGATTTGGAAATGCTTGGGGCGTAGACTTGGGGAAATACGATTGTCCTTGGAAATTCACAATTCACAAAGCTTGCAATTGGCGATATTTGAAGTCCTAGAATTTGGTTGAGAAATGTACATGCGGCTATTTTGCTATTACGACGGTCGTGAAAAAAGAACGATCAGAAGTCTCAAGTGAATATTTGGCAGGAGTACGTTTAGGCTCTTTGTATTCACTTCATGCCTGTAGTTAATGCGATTTTGACTCCCGTTTAGTCAGCATGTTCTCAGTGTTTTGTCTTGCGTAAATTTCCCCCAGATGCGAACTCATTCAGAAATCGCTTTGTTTTTCATTTTGCAGACTCTGACAGTGTGCGACGTCTCTTGTGTTCGACACTACGTCAAAGTTTAAATGTACAGAGATTAATAAAGGCAAATTTATTTTAACGCAGCATATGCTTCTGTTCTTTGGGTAAAATGCGCACTGGGTCCGCACTGGCCTTCATTAATTAGCGGCTAACTCGCTCCATCAAGGTGCCATCACCGTTCTAACCTAACCGCCTTTTGGAGCCAAATATGTGAAGGTCGATTGGCCGAGACATTAAAAGTTCCACAGTCGTGAATTAAATAAGCGGGAAGTCCTTTGGAGATCGGTATAAATGAGCTAGAAGGAGTTACGAAATACGTCTAATTTACTCACTGACTGCCGGGATCCCCCAGCCTGCGTGAGGTGACGCAAACAATCCCAGTCTACCATCGCCAAAATCTGTTGACTTTAGTCTGAACCGCTTAGACAATAAATAATATTGCATGAATCGAAGTATGCTTTCTTTTGAAGTTCAGGCATTTCTGCAACACAGTTTAATTCTGGAGAATGGGGTGTAGGTGGTTCATGCGCTACAGGGGTTTTAGTGCAGAGTTCGCAGCTTTTCTTATGGTAGGTCAGGAACTGAACGCTAGACCGTGTCCTCGAATACGACCACCTCTTTGGATTAAATACTACAAGAAATGTTCAGGCGCGTCTCTTCAAGCAACATGTTGCCTAAGGAAGGTTGAGCCAGAGAAGGTATTTCCCGTCGACCAATGTCCTGGTCAAGCATCGAGTTCGCGGATGTCTGAAATTCCGCGAAGATGATGAATTTCGGGATCCTGCACGTCGTCTGCTGACCAGAATCCTAGTCATTTGATAGACAGCGCAATAAAGGACGCCTGTGCCTTCCTTAGTTCACCATCGAGTAGGATTGTAGCCACAGGTGCAATGAGGAAACACTTGTAGCAAATAGGTGAATTGCGTCATAGTAAGGGTTACACTCTTGCACATCGACCCCAATCCCCCCCACGCACAGTCTTTCAGAAAGAGTACTCACATGGAAAAGGAGTATTATACCGTTTGCAAATGAGTTTGAACACATTCTCTGGCCCCGAAAAAGAACTCATCTACACCCTGCACAATATGACCTATCGCCGCCGCACAACCGAGTTAGGGTTTAAGCACGAATTTAGCGGCGTCGGCAATCAACGCCGATTATTCTCATATTGAGTCGATGAGTGTGTAAGGAGCATTTTCGTCGAAGGCCCACTTCATGCAAGCGTAAACCCACTCATTTGGTTACCTCTAACTGTAAGTGCAGCGAGAATCAATCGATCGGTTGCAGACCAAAAAAAGTAGATCGAGAATCCACACGCCCGAGCACACATGCTCGCAGCCTTTGAGAAAATCAACAGAGAAGAATCAGCAAAACTTCGATGATTCCAATTTAGAGACGAGGTGATAGAGTTGGTGGAGGAGGAGTGTGAGGGTGGGGAACGGGATAATATTGAGGCAGAGGAGGAGGAGAAGGAGGATGAGGAGGAGGAGGATGAGGAGGAGGAGGAGGAGGAGGAGGAGGAGGAATGGGAGAGAGAGTGCGGTAGACGTGGCGCAAGTCTACTATCACTTCAAACTGATTCACTCGCATGTCACCGTACCTGCCCTCACCTTGCAGCGGAGCACACGGTGGGCATCGTCGGCAACGAAGGTCAAATTTCATACGAAAACGGTAAGGCTTGAATACTCTTGAAAAGTGAACATAAGGGTAAGTTGATTAGTTTTTGCCTTGGTAATAGTAACAACTGCAGGTGCGTTCTCGCGTGGCCGCAAGTCATTTATTCATAAGGGCAATGTTGTAAGATCCCACTTATATAACGCAACAATGATATATAATGAGACTGTAAGTTATCTTTGGCATTTTAACATAAAAATAATCAGTTACGAGCGTCTTCAGATGCGTCTCAGTTATTCAAAGATTTTAGCTGTTCGCGGATAGCTGTGGTGCTTGATCTCTGCGACTATCGGGAGTGGACTGTAAACCACAGTGCGCGCGCGAATTCAGATAGAAAGAAGTTGATTGCATTCAGTCGCATAGTCCGCTTTGACTCGCGGTTCGCAAGCGTCGTCGTCATTAGATACGCAGCATGGGCAGCCATCCATGTTGATTGGCGTCCAGAACCTCAACAACGACGCGCCATTTTCGCACACTGTCGTTTGAACAGTCGTCATCACTTCCTCCAAGTTAGTATTTCCACTTCAATTTCTCCTTAGCCTTCCATTGTTATCACGAGTCAACTGATTAACGGACGACGACGCTTGCTTATCTGGAAACGGTGATACCTTGAGTTGAAAGGCAGAAAATCTACTGAAGCCCTCGTTGGCCTCAATTGTACGACGGTTAGTCAATGCTCTCCATTATGTTTCGCTTACGTATTTTTTTCTTCACGGTTTTCGCAGAATATTCCACCCAGTCTCTTTACCTAGTCATATATGAAGTGTCAGCGGTGATTTTTTTGCCACTCCCATCGCTGCCGATGAAAACGTGATGCGAGTGGCGGAGGTCGGATGTTTGCCAGCAGCAGACATAGGCCGACAAGTTCCTGTAGGCATATGGAAAGGAGCAGCAGGTTGGGGCTCAAAGTCGAACAGGCTTAGGCTCAAACACTACTTCGAGTCCATCGGCTACCGCAGGATGGCAGTCAGGTCTCTGACTCCGGCTCAATAAAAGGAAGGGAATGAACTGCGATGCAGTGCCGTGATTTGACGCCTTTAAATTGTCAAGTAAGGTCGCTTTCAAGCGAGCACATTCTGCTCATCGGGACGAAATGCACAAGGTCGGCGCAGGTTGACGAGAACTGAAGAAGACTAATTACGGTGTGATTGCTGGGGTTCTGCCGTAACTACCAGGGCTACTTGGCACCCCACCCGATGCCGGGGTGCAGATAAATCACTGCGTAGCACAAATATACGCCGGATGATGATCCGCAACACCGGTGAGGCCAAATTCAAGGTATCGATCACGCTACTACCGCCGGTCGGTTCCTGTTGGAAGATGGGGGCTGGGGGTGGACGGTGGGAGGGGCAACAATCGGGTAAAGGACCCCAAACACACACACACACACAACCAGTCATACGGGAAAACGTGGTGATAGGGGTTTTACGGGCGGGGCCTATGTATGCATAGAGGAATGGCAAAACACGTATAGATAATTGGTGCATTTGTTTTTTGGGCGGGAAGGTTTAATGCATTGACATATAGCAGCCGACATTAAGCAGGACAATCAAAAAAATAAACATCGAGTTTTTACAGCGATCGCTTCTTAAGTCACTGAGCTGAGGTAATTGTAGATAATGCACCAGACCGCCTACAGTAGACGACCCAACCTTGTACGATGAAACACCAAACCAAAATAATAGTGTCAGACTAAAACCCAATTAAAAAAGGATAGTAGGTATTCTTTGCCTGCAACAGATGTTTGGTGGGGCCTTAAGCCGATCCTTTCTGTGGGAGGAAATAGGTTGGGCTCGGAGTCGAGTAGGCCTATGTTCAAACACTACTCCGAACCTATCATAGACTGAATGGTGGCAGAAAGTGCACATTTAATCCTCAAAGACAAACCGCGTTATCACAGGACCCTCTATTGCAGGCCGCTCAAAATGGAAGGAATGAGCTAAAGAGGGGCGCCCTGAGCCACATAGAGATGAAATGCACAAGGTCAGCACCGGTTGTCGAAAACTGAAGAAGACTAATTATGATGCGATTGCTGGGGTTATGTCGCAACTGCCTGGGCGACATGCCAACCCCAAGCAATGCCGTGGTGCAGATAGATCACTGAGTGGCACCAGTCTGTCCCGGATGATGATCCGAAACACCTTTTGGGGCCAAATTAAGGGTATCTATCACGCTACTAGCGCCGGTCGGTTCCTGCATGAAGATAGGGGCTGGAGGGTGGACGGTGGGAGGAACTGGGTATGGCTCAGACTCGAGCAGACCTGTGTTCAAGCACTACTCCAAATCTATCATATACCGAATGGTGGCAAATAGTACAAATTTAATCCTCAAAGACAAACCGCGTTATCACAGGACCCTCGATTTCAGGCCGCTCAAAATGGAAGGAATGAGGGGCGCCCTGAGCCACACTTGTGCATTTGAAAGTTAGGTCGTCTTCTAACAAGCCTATTCCGTTCGCCAAAACGAGGTGCACTCCGTCAGTACAGGTTGACGCGAACTGACGATGATTAATT
>CACRXP010000048.1:1198796-1385809 GCA_902702965.1 Spirometra erinaceieuropaei | reverse complement strand
CATGCCAAACCCACCCGATGACGCGGTGCAGACAGATCACTGCGTGGCACCGATACACCCCGGATGATGATCCGCAGCTCTGATGACGCCAGAGTCAAGGAGGCAAAATCACTCGCGATCAGCGTGCAAGCAGCCCACACCCTCTGTCGGTGCTGGCCCATCTGGCTATATAATGCAAAGCTGAATACCACGGAGGTTGTCCTACATTCTGCCTTGGTTGAAGCTACTCCAGCATGGAAGCCTTCTACGGATCGTGGAAATTGGAAAGCAGTGGTGATGTGAGTGCAATTGCTAAAAGCCTGGGAGTCACAATACCGCAAGAACGATTGGCCCAAATGTCCAATTCGGTGCTGGAATTCTCCCCAGCTGACGCCGGACGCTATAACATGGAAGTAAAAATGGGTCCCATGACTCACCATGTAAATTTCAAGCTGGATGAGGAGTTTCAGCACACTACACTGGATGGTAGATCCGTTAAGGCAAGATTCTGACTCAGCATTCCCTCATATTTCATGCTTGTTATTACTGAGACCTATTTTCCACGTAAATGTAGTGCTATTATGTGTGTCAGTCCTCTGACTAAATGGTTCCACAAATATCCACCAGAGAAGATGGACAGCCGATTCTTTGTATCTAGATTTACTAACGTCAGACTCTGAACCTCCAACGAGAAGTGCAGTAGAAATGATAGACCGGTTTGTACTTACTATAGTGAATCGGCTAAACGATAGGTACTTAGTTGATTTGTATGCATGTATATGTGAGTCGCCATATATACATATGTGTGTATATTTCAGGGGTGAGACGATAGAGGCTGGGAATAAATTGATTTAGAATCGGGATTTTTTCCGTCCAGACAGTCATTCATAACTCATGCCAAACATTTTTACCTCGGGAAGCTAATGGATCTGTGTGCGCCCGTTCCTGAGTGAATGCATATGCATGGCAATACTTATATACGATCCTCGGAGCGTACCATCATTGATAATTGCAAAGATAAATTTGCAAGAAACGTCTGCGATGATGGAGCAAATTCAGAATAAATTATCTGAAAAAAACGGTAATTTTTGTGTTCATATCCTTTGTAGATGGTTATGAAACTGGATGGCAACAAGTTGACAATTGAGCAGAAAGGCGACAAAGCCATGCTCATTGAGGACGTTGTGGATGGTAAGAATTTAACAGTGGTGAGTGGAAATCAGTCATTTTGCTTTTTCGTTAAGGTAACAGATGATAATGCGTTTTTGTAAGTGACAACACTGCAATGAAATTATGTGCACCCTTGTGCTTTTTCCTTAAAGCGCAGATAATAGGGTATTTTTGTATGCAACAATTATGCAGTGAAAGAATGGTGGAGAATTGTCTAGAGTTCACGAGAGACACAATACCAGGAAAAAGGCCCGTTAAACAGCTGCAAGGAACACTGAAAACTACCTCATGCATAAACTAGCCTGTGCCTTAAACAGCTGCTGGCCAGAGTGATTTCACACCATATATGTCGTTGATGGGATTTGACATCAGATTAGCCGACTGACTGTAACTGCACCGGCAGCAATTTCGTAGAATTGCCCTAGTGCCATGGTGGAAAATTCGAAGGTTCCGAAACCAGAAGACAGGAAATAGACCTAAATGGAGAAGTTTAACTGAGGCGACGAAGTGTACGCGCGGCTCAGCAAGCAGTCGCAGCAAGTCTTCTCACCAGGCCATTGTCAGCTGAAGTGCATGCAGCTTAGTTTCGTTCGGCTGCCGCCAATCGGTGAAGCGTGAATTTTGCCCGACGCCGCGAGATCTACTAGCTGGAGATTGTCCCACGCACTATAGCGTTGACTTACAGACGAACTGGGCTACCCAAAATGCCTTTTGTGCGAGCCTGTTGATTCGGAAATGCATTGGGCGTAGACTTGGGGAAATACGATTGCCCCTGGAAATTCACAATTCTCAAAGCTTGTAATTGTGTTAGCTACAGCAGTAGAATGTGATTGAGAAATGTATACAAGGCACAGGAATCCGAATTTTGCTTTTACGATCAGATATTTGAAAAGTCAATTTGGCGAGCATAAGGTTGCCTTCTATGTCTTCACTTCATGTCTGTATTTAATGCATGTTCTCCGTGTTTTGTCTTAAGTAAATTTCCCCCACCTGCGAGCTCCTCAGAAATCCCTTTGTTTTCCATTTTGCAGACTCTGAAAGTGGGCGACGTCTCTTGTGTTCGACACTACATCAAAGTTTAAATGTACAAAGATTAATAAATACAAATTTATTTTAACACAGCATATGCTTCTGTTCTGTGGCGCTAGGGGCTAACGCGCTCCATCAAGTTGCAATCACCCTTCTAACCTAACCGCCTTTTGTGGCCAACTAGGTGAAGGTCGATTGGCTGAGATATTAACATTTCAACAGTCCTGCATTAAATAAGGGGAAGTTCCTTTGGAGATCGGTATAAATGCTCTGGAATGAGTCGAACAATACGTGTAACTTGATTGCTGACTGCCGGGATTCCCCAGCCTCCTTAAGGTGACGCAAATAATCCCAGTCGACCATCGCCAAAATTTGTTGCCTTTAGTCTGAACCGCCATTAAACCGTGCATCACTCTTTCACTTCTTGTCGAATCTGCCGACTCCTTTGATCAGGCTTTTGAATCGCTGCTTTCCCGGGACGAATATCAAGCCTCGACATGTATTTGCCTGCATTCAGTCCCCTTTGCAATTTGTTTCACAAACATTTCCGGGTTTTTTTCTCATGAATTGTGAGAATTATTTCCACTCAAGTCATTTACCGAATAGATCGCTGTCGATAGAAGTTCTCACAAGTCATTTACGATGTGGTCTGATCCCAGCTATCGATCAGGCATTTTGCCAACACTGTTGTATAGCGAAGCGCATGTGTTCTAAAATGGTCTGCTGTTCGCAAGATATGGACCACATTTCAAAGAAAATATGCTTTCTTTCGTGGACAAGGCGTTTCCTCAAAGAAGGATTTCTGGTTTGTTGCTTGCAGATTGTGCCTAAAATACATGTCAGCTGGCAAAGAAGATTGAAAATCTAAATGCTTTTACTCCGGATGTAAAACTAGAGGGCAAGTTTATTTCCTCATCAGGTTAAAAATACGTCTTATTGTCTTTCCGTGAGGAGACGAATCAATTACAGTGTCTTTCACAAATAATATAAACTCGAGGATTAAACGCTCACGAACTTCGCCTTTCCTCCTGCAAAACGACTGCCCATGCAGGCATTCACGCGAGTCTCTGCAGCCAGTTCATATAATCTCCCGTTCGTGGGTGGCCCGGCTCTTAACACCACATCATTCGTCTCTGGGTTAATTCGCCCACCTGGGCGGTACGAACTCACACCGTGGCGAGATTAACCACGAACTGACTAGCTAAGTAATTCCACTTTAGAAAAATATTTTCACAAATCCACTTAAATTTACTCCACGAAATACTAAAGCTGAGGTGGCAGAGCAGGATCCCCGGCACGAAGTCCTGACGGGAAGAGGCATCATGAGGCAATTACAGCTGCGGTAATGATGGATGAACAGCGTCTACCCAGGCGAGCATCCTATGATGGCTAACTTGCGAGTGTTTTTAGGCAGGGTGGACAAAAGTGTCATCACGAGAACACCCTGGAGATCTTGTGGCCGTTTGCGTCTCCTCTTCCTCCGCCTTTGTCACGCTGCCGTCCTGTCCGCCTCACACTCCGTGTCGATACGCTGCTGGGACGCGCGAGTGCTCGAGGTCAATCAACGCCGTCCCCACTCTGATTGGCTGGCGACGTAGAGACAACGAAGGGCGCACACACGCTCTAAGACAACACCTCGAAGGCGGACACAGACAACAGCTTGCTTGGAGCGCGCTCGCGGCGACTGCCTACGGAGCCCTTGTGTACGCACTTCCTCAGGCAGTAAAGGTGGTCCAACTCAAACAGTCTTCCCTGCCTTTTGATTGGGAATCGTTATCTTGTCCACCGCACAACATTCGACAATCTTCATCAGCTGTCTTAAAACCAGTCCTTTAACCTGAGAGAACCTAGATTTGAATCAGTAAACGCGTTGCAGTGTTGTGAATGCTGGAGCCGCAATCAGTGAAATCGTTCGCACGGCACAGGCCGGGCAGAAGAACAATGCATGCGAATCGCGAAGATCAGTGACCAATACCGTAAATACTCATCACATACCAACATATACGCACGATGAACTACCGTTCAGAAGGCGCACCCCATTGGTCTGGCATCATTTTCGGATCCACTGACATGTCAGCACACTCAACTCACTGATCCGTACACAGGCTGTCGCCATCACCAGGAACGTCGTGGAAGCCAAACCATGCACTTAGTCGCCCATCCGATCCACCAACACCAACACCACCACCAGTACCACAAACAGTGCAACCAGCATTGTGGGCACAGTTCCCCCATGTCCTTACTGTGGTCGCATCTTTACCACACATATCGGGCACTATCGGCCAAGTGTACATCCATCTCACAGCACCGGTGATTCGGTGCCAAGGTTCACTCGCCGCTGCTGTTCCGCCCGCTTACATCGGTCCATCGCATGGTCCCGTTCGATCACACGTACACCCATAAACATTTTCTGTTTAGACCACGGTCTAGACATATTTTTATCACCTCACCGTGCCCACATACACACACCTAGTCAACGATCGCATAGACGCCATTCTCCCTACCTAGCCGCGTGCCTCTCATCTACAGCAGACCTGGAGAATGCCGTGAGGCCCTAGCATTTCGTGACCGCTGGTCCAACTACTCACGACCACAGACTCACTGGTGTCCCATGCGCAGGAGACGTACACATGCCTGAAGAGGATTCATTTTAAACCAACCTCGCTAATCTACAGTAATTCATTTCTTTACGATGCCCATCCATGTGACTGATCAACCTCCACTGCCGTCAATGTCCTTTTCCCATTTGATCCTCTCAGACTGTTTGTTTAGTATGTCGTTAGTTTCAAAAGCATGCATTGAACGAAAGCAGGTGAACAAGGGATCAGGAAATTTTATCGCGTCATTAAATTCTGCATGTTGCCCACCTTTGTTTGGTAAGCATGTTTCCTCACCAATCCTGCCTTGGATGAGTTGAATTTTAAAAAAATTTCAAGAATCGACGTGAAATGACCTGCGTTCAAGCCCGCTTGGGATTTGTTTCACATAAATTTCCGAGCTCGTTCTCGCGCATTTTTAACATACTTCCCATTTAAGTTATTTACCGAATAGGTAACAGTCGATAGAAGCACTTGAAAGTCATTTCCGACGTGGATGGATTCCAGCTAATGATCATCCATTTTGCCGGGCCTATTATTGTGAGGCGCTTGTGTTCTGACATGTTGTGCTGTTCGCATGATATGCACCACAATTCACAGAAAATATGCTTTCTTTCGTGGACAGGCGTCCTTGACAATGTTTGAGTTTGTGCAATGAAAAATTGCTGGTTCTTATATAATTTTATGCAGGTTGTGTCTCTAGAAATACACGTCAGCTGGCAAAAATGTTTGAAAATCAAAATACACCTTGCTCCGACTATGAAATTAAGACAGAAGGGCTAGTTCCTCATGCTGATGTTTAATTTAACAAGGCATCTTCTCCGCTTTACGAGAGGGGTCGCACTGATTACGCTGCCTTTTACAAAAAAATCTGAACTGAAGGACTAAGCACGACCTCCGAGATGTTTTGGTGGTCATCAACATGGCCTTTCTTCCTGCAAAACGATTGCCCAACGGCAGATGAACTAATTCTGTCCCAGGTTTCTCCACAACGTAGTGACGTAGACGAAACATTCTGCATTCAGCTATTTACTGTACCATATCTCCTGAAAGATTAAGGATGGGGCCGCCATTGAGAATTCAACACGCCTACGAGCTCTAGGCTGTCTCGTATGAGCACCTAACTAGCGAGGAGAAACCCACTCCGTCAGAGGTTATTTCTGGATTGAAATCATCGTGGATGACTGGGGAGGTTAAGCGGAAATAGCCCAGGCGTCAAATGCGTATGAACCGGCGGGAGACCACGTCTACCTCCTACCACTATTGCATTCCTGCACAAAGCAGACTGTCCCTTTAAGTAGTCAGTGCATTTTGCCATTGCGGACTACTGAAAATACGGGATTTTGGGGGGAGGAATCAAATTGCTGATATCCGACCGCGTGCGATGCAACCTGAACTACCAGGGAATTCAACATGCCATCGGGTGTGGCGCGAAGGCAGCTCCTTCCAGGGCAAACGTTTTCTGACTGCTGTTTTCTGATTGCAGGCGGAGATTTTAAATTTATTTTAACGCATACTTTCTATTGATTCGGGGTTCTCGCGCACACAACCAGCAAGTTGACCCCGAGATAACGCATAACCGATTTTTCTCACTCATTTAATGAAGAAATGGCGTCCTCTTGAGCTGAACTCAGAAGCATTCATTACAACGGCACTGTGTTATTCATCAACACATATGCCTTTTGGAATAATACATTTTCAGTGGAAACCTGAGAATTGTCCAATTTCTGCCGGCAATTCTTGTAAGTGACGTTTTCGCATTAAGGAAAAACTGGACAATATATCAGGCAGTTTGTCTGAGCCACAGAGAGTTTCAAGAGTGTCTGAGTTGTCAATGGTTCTCTGAATGTAAGCACTCCTTCTGGAGGATATAATTTACACAAATGGAATACGGCAAATAGGAGGCAGTCAGAAATAGGCATATTACGCCTGAAATCCGGTTCGCGGGACCTAGAGATGTCAGATGAATTCTTTGCATACAGTAGATGCATTTTCCCATGAAATGTTAACCAAAATATTCTTGCTATTCGAAAAGACTACCTAAGTATGGTTGTAATATAAAATGATCATGAAGCATATTTCTAAGATGTTTTATTCACCGATGTATGTGCTTCTTTTCAGCCGTCTACAAATGATCAACTCTGCGAAATTGACTACTTAGATAAAGTGATTTTTCCCACCGATTTTTCAGGAGCTTATAAACGCAACTATATTTTATATGAAACATGTAAGAAAATATTCTTTCTTGTACACATCTGGTAGCAGATTATGTCTTCTCCAAATATTGTATCTGAGGAGAGAGGGCTTTCGAGTTTCAAAATAGTCCCAAATTAGACGTTTTTCAAGACTGCGAAGTGTCCATTCATATGGCATTTTATTAGCAGTTTTATTAATGCTGCTTATAAAGCACCCCTCCTGGTCAACATCATTCGCCTGGCTTTGTCATTCATCTCATCCTAACATCACAGGGAAATTTGTGATAACCCTGTGACAATTTACTTCTTAACGCCAAGCGCAGTACCTTAGACGTTGTTGCTCTTGTGGTCCACTCTGCCCTCAGAGGTCTAGATAAGTGTTGCCATGCGCACGCATGTAACTTTTTTTATTACTCCTCCGCCTTCAATACCGTCTCGCGCCCTCTTTTTCTTACCAAAAAATCCGCGTGCTGCTCTGCAGGCTGTGTTGCCTCTTAACTCAGTGATTTCCTTTCTTCCTGCACTCAGTTATTCCAGTCTGACAAGCGAAAATCTACGGTTCTTCCCAGTGGTTGTGGGGATCTTCCAGGTTCCATCCTATCTTGTAGCAGCCGCTCCAGCCCCCCTTTTCTCCGGCTCCGTTTTGTCGGTCGATGGCCGCGACAATCGTTGCCAGGCCGCTGACACACAACCACCCCCGCCGATTAGAACTGGGCCCCCCTACTGTCCAACTGCAGTGACCCCCGGCTGCCCGCACAAACTATTATCAACTCATGCGCGTCGGACGACCTGGCTTGATACCCGTGAGCCCCTGTAATTATGCCTCCCCTAATCCGCCCAATCTCATGACCAGCATCCAACCCGTCACCCCCACCTACTGGCACAGACTTCGACTCCCTCGTAAACGACACACCGCGACTGACGCTCTCCGTGAACGGACGCTTTTCTCTGTTGCAGGCAAACAGCCAACTTACGGCAACCTGCCCTGTGTACAGAATAAACTAGTCCTCACAGCTCCCTGACTTCTGACATTAGACGAAACGAACTTATTGTGCGTGGTTTAAGTTGATCTCAAATCCTTGACCGCCACAATCTCACCTCTTCTCCCTCCACACTGATGATGTAAGACCTCCAAGCGATTTTCTGTTGGTGAAGTATGCCGAAGATGGGGCTGTTGGTCCTTATTTCAAAAAGTAGACAAATCTCCAGTCTCTGAAGCACGGCCTTGAGCGTGTGGTCGCAGAGAAATGGTCTCCTAGAGAATAATCAGAAATCAGGCTAGTGATTATTTCGACTGCGACCCTCTTCCAGTCCTAAATTCTTGAATATCTTTCCAACGAGGTGCCCTCGTTCAGCTACTTTACTGTAACTTTGTCATCAAATCTTTCATTTTCCTTCCATTTGGGACCCTTTTTAATAAAGTTCACATTATCCATTATTACAATCGTTGTTTACGTTTACACATCGCAAGCCTTAATTTGGCGATTCATAGATGCCTGCATTCTTCCTTTTATTCTGTGGTGTTCTCCTGTCATTTTTCCTGCCATGCTCAAAAAGATATGTTAACTTTAAAACGAATCCCTCGAGTGCTCTCTTCTGTTGGCGGTGTTTCCTATGCCCTTTTAGTAGAATTTGTCATCGGAGAACATCTCAAAACGGTCAGGCAATTTGCTGGTCGAATTCTGAATGACGTTGCTCATTCCCTACATTCTGTACTAATATCGGCGATGTCCTTATGCTCCGTGTCTTTTGACACCGGCATATCAGTATACAGTATTACCATTCCTGGCTCGCTGTCTTATGTGTGATGAGACATAAATGGGGAAATTGATATGTTAACCTTTTTGACTCTTGAGTAATTTGTTATCTTTGAAACTGTCTAAAGCGAATTAAGCCACTTTTGCCACATATTCTGAATTTACGCTTTCAAAATAAAGCCACTTTCCCTCTCTCCCTCTGACACGTAGACACGCATGATAGGGCTTAGCCGTAAACCAAAATCGTTAACCAATTACTTTCTCACCCTCCCCGCCCTCGATTTTCATCCACGTGACTGATTGACTTCCACTGCCATTTATGCACCTATCCCGATTAAGTGCCCCATAATATTTGAACAATAAACCTTTGGCTTTGCAAAAACATATATTGACCGAGGGCAGATGAACAAGGGGTCAGAGAACTTTATTTGGGTTTGTGAAACTCAAAATATTATCCCACCTTTGCTTGGAAAACAAGTTCTCTCGTTAATCCTGCCTTAGATTAGTTAATTTCAACGAATTTCAGGAGTCAACTTAAAATGACACCTGCACTCAGGCCCGCTTGCAAATTATTTCACAGAAATTTCCAGATTCTGTCTAGTGTAATTTTAAAAAAATTTCTGGTGAATCCATTTGCCAAATACATCGCAGTGGAAAGGAGAACTTGCGAGCCATGTTCAGCGTTGAGGATTCCGGCTAATGGTCATGTACTTAACCAACCCGTTAAATTGACGCATATGCTATCTTAGATATTTTTCTGTGCCCCTAATATGGACCAAAATGAACAGATAATCTGATCCCATTACAGGACTGGCGTCTTCTTCAAATTTGTTATTTGTGCAATGAGACTAGATCCGAACACACAGATAGCGACGCACATCGGAGAAACTGGAAAAAGTTTCGATTTTCAAGGATCAGCCGTCTTATGCCGGGGCACCTAAAGGACGGAACGTCCTACACCTGAGGCTTGATACTCAGATGTCAACTCTGTTCACAGGCATCTAGATCTTCCTGTGACCCATACATTCCTGTCATTAAATACGCCATGGCCAGGAAAAGACGGTCATACGGAGTTTGAAAATGCCGCGCAAACACGACCCGTCGACTGATTCTCTCAAAAAATGGACTCAGGTGCTACCGACTCCAATCGAGGTAACGATACACAACTCACGAGGCTACTAGCATTCATAAACAGCGGCCAGAAGGCCAAGGAAGCGAAAGAAGAAAAACATCTGTCAGCTCATTTTGCACTACTCTAATATATCCAACAAGAAAAATCTTCAGATGAGATTTTTGCTTGTATGAGGCATAATCTCGATTTTGTGCTCTATTTGCTACGCATATATATATATATATTTCGCAATCCTTGTTACTAGCGAAGATATACAACGGAAGGCAATTGCCCTAGAAGCATATTATAGCAGACTTGATGTAGTCTTATTGCGACTCCTTGCGATAGGCGGCCGCGCAATGTGACTGGTCGCCAGGATTGCATATGTGAACTTATTATTACTTAGGTAGGAGTAATTTATAAGTTTGTCACTGACTTACTATCTGGTGAAGTAATCCTCCTTAATGCAAAGAAATTTAGCCAGGCCGCTTGAAGGAAATCATTTTACATGCCAGGGAGCTGTTGCAGGTGACTTTGCGTCAGGTGCACGCGTGTCATCTGATTGGCCAGCAAATAGGTATTCTGCGTGTAACGTTGGCGTTGTCGTTCGTCGGTTGTGTTTGCGCAGAAGATCAAAATTCCATGGAGGGTCTGTCGATTTGAGAATACATGGCGTGGAATATTGTGGAAACGCGACTGAAGATAAGGGTCCACAATCCCAATGGTGGTAATTGATATATCTGCAAAATCATGGAATTAAACTTTGTGCAAGCAGTTTGTGTTCTGTATTATGGCAGACGTACGTGGCTGGACACCACGTACTGGAGCATCGTTAAACTTTATAACAAGATTGTGTTGCAAATGCGTACTTTACGAGTAAAGTTAACGTGAATGCCAGGAATTTGTGTTATTTCGCAAAATCGCAATTCTATAGGAATATGTCGACTCGTAACCATACGAAGCGTGAAAACTAAGAAGATTTCACTATTTCCAGAAATTCACAACTGCAAGGAAGGAAAGTAACAAAATGTTCGTGACGCATAAGCCCGAGTTTGGGCTTTAACCGAGGCAGTAGAATAGAGCGCTAGGGACAGAACTTACTGTCATTGCCATTAAGATGTGATTACTGTATTAAAAAGTCATTTACTTTCGTTTAAATTTCCTTTAGAAATGTCTAAAGGACAGGATTGACTACCTCGCAGTGTCGGCGTCTGCCCAATTAGGAAAGGCGGTGATTTTCTGGGACCAATGAAGACAAATTAGGCATGCATTAGTCAGCATATGGATTTAGATGCCACATGCAAAATCATTAGAGGAAAATTCAAGCTGGCGCAACCAATCCCGCGGTGGTGATAAGATGCGATTAGCACGAATTGTCACAGATGCTGATCAATCGCAGAACCCCTTGTTAAACGCAAGAAAAAAAGGAATCGTATTGTACACCCATAGTCCGACGATGGACTGGAAAACAGCCTCAAAAATTTACAAAATCAACTTATGCTTTTCCAAAGAATTTCAACTTCCTAATTACATTTTTGGGATGCCCGTTCTTTAATACATACAAATATGGTAGGGGGTGCTCACAGATAGTTCTTACGGAACTCACTTGTTCCGTTGTGCCTTACGGGCTTTCTCTCGAGCCCAACCAGCAGCTGCACAGCGGCGCATTATTTAGACAGAATGACATTACCGACAAAGGCTAATAAGCCAGAAATGGCCATTCGAGTCTCCCTTGTCTTTGTCGGTAATAGCATTCTGTCTTTATCATGCGCCGTTGTGTGGCTGCTGGTTGGGCTCGAGAGAGAGGCCTTAAGGCACAACGGAACGAGTGAGTTCCGCAAGAACGATCGGTGAGCACCCCCTACCATTGTATATTCCCGATCGAAAACCGACAGGGCAACGGGCTCGTGGCTCAGCGGTTAGAGGAGTGGACTTCTAACAAACAGGTCGCGCGTTCGAACCTCGGGTTTGCCACACTTCGGGGTTGGGTATGACTGGCTGACGACGGCTAATAAGCCAGAAATGACCATTCCAGTCTCCCTTGTCTTTGTCGGTAATGTCATTTTGCCTACATACAAATATATATGAAGACAAATACGTTCTTTGGGATAAGGATTTATGTGTATATTATGACAGATGGCCATTTACTGATCGGGTTACGGAACGTGCGCGTTCGGCTTTGCCTTAGGGTTCACACTAGAACCCTCGTAGGCGGTCTCACCGCAACCAGTACCACAGGTAAAAAAGATGGTGCCGATAAAAGCAAGGGATACCGGAATGACCACTTTTGGCGTATTTGTCGTCATCAGTTAGTCCTCCCAAACCCCAAGTGTTGACCATTAAATGCATATATAAACATATATACAGACAGGAGTGGGCAATACTCGATCAGTTGGCTCCCTGAAAACTACAGGATCCGCATGTACAGCAGATTTCACCGACAGACAGTCAACTGCCAGGGTGACGCTCTGACTACTTGGTGCGCGTATCTCGACATTCCGACCCTCGTTGCTCACGATATCCATCGTGTGCTGCACAGCAAGGTGAAGCAGGCACGGTGACTTGTGCGTGAGTTAGTTTATAGTGATAGTAGACTTGCGCAGCACTTACCGCTCTCCCTCCTCCTCCTCCTCCTCCTCCTCCTCCTCCTCCTCTCACAGCTGGCTCGCTGTCAAGACAAAGTCAAGAAGACCGAATACGGGGCGGGGGGTGCAGGTGGATAGTACGCTTGAACCCGCACCTTGGCGCTCCACTTTATACCCCGTGGGCCACACAGCAAATGACCAGGATTTTAACCAAGAATAACAATGGGGTGGGCAGCAGGGGTCCCGGTGTGCGCGGCGTCCGTCAGTAATTGGGTCTGTCACCGCAGCCTGAAATGTTGGCATTTATTTTGGTGTTCATTCCAATAACGGTTCATATCGTACAGTGAGTGACCTATCTCATGAAATGTTTGCTGAAATTCTGAAATGCGTTTTCGATTAGGAAGGATTACTTGGTCGCGGTTGTAATACTGATTATCTTAAGGCATACCCTTATAACATTTCGGACTCGGCAGGATGTCGGCTTTTAAATGCACTTCTTTCAATCTCCTGTGGAAAGCGTGCTCGGTAAAAAATGAATACTTAAGTAGCATGCATTTTTCCCATTGATTTTCGATGGTCTTGGAAATTCAAATATATTTTATAGAACCCATAAACAAAATATGCTTTCTTTCAGTCCATTATTAGAGAATCACTTCTTCCTTATATTTTATACTTAAGGAAGGAGTATAATTAGGTTTTAAAAAAGTTTTCTAATTGCCGAAAAATTTAGAGCCTGATCATTCGTTGCATTAGTGCTTAGTGATTACACTATACAAGGTGCATGCGTTCCGCGTAAAGAAAATCCCCTATTTTTCTATGTCATTAAAAAGATATCATACAGGGTCCATAAAATTTTGAAATGGATGCGGACCATGTTGGACATTTCATGAGGAGCAGTGGTAAACGGCCAGGTACGATGCTATGTGAATGGACATATCGCGGTCTTAAAAAATCTCATAATTAAAAACTTTTTTAAAACCTAATTATACTCCTTCCTTAAGTAGAAAATAGAAAGAAGATGTGATCCTCTATTGACTGACTAAAATAAAAGCTTATTTTTGTTTGTGGTTCCTATAAAATACATTTGAATTTCCAAGACCATCGAAAATCAATGGGAAGATGCATGCTATTTAAGTATTCATTTTTTACCGAGCACGCTTTCCACAGGAGATTGAAAGAAGTGCATTTAAAAGCCGACATTTTGCCGAGTCCGAAATGTTATAAGAGTATGCCTTAAGATAATCAGTATTACAACCGCGACCAAGTAATCCTTCCTAATCGAAAACGCATTTCAGAATTTCAGCCAACATTTCATGAGATAGGTCACGCACTGCATGTACCATATTTTGCGAAGTAATTGTCTCCATCGAAGGAGGGCGTCTTCTACAATTACGATACTTACAGAATAAATTTCTTGAGTTTGCTCAACTTTTGCTACTTTTTTGAGAATGTCAAATGCATATGGTGCATATTTCTGCGGGAAACTCACTTAGTTCCGCCTGTTTCTATTAAAATACAACCTGGCCTTTCAACAGATAAGAATTACCGATGATTCATTATCGGTTACAATGTAGACTGGGTGTCTATGAGCCCACACTGAAACGACGTCCGGTTGTCTTAAATATGCTAACAATTTTACACAGGAAAACATTCAAGTGCCCCTTTCCCTGCGAAACAAAGAATTTCTAGATAATAACCGCAGTTTCTACGAAAATTCAATAAGACAATGGCCTTGATCACATCCTTCCAACACGATTGCATTGAGGTCGTCAAGTGATTGAACACTGAAGGTCAATTTAAAAACTACTGAAACAGCACAAGATCGGGTACCTATTTCAAGCGGTTGGCACGCAATGAGCACAGCCAACTGCAAGAAGGCCATTTCGATGGAAATAGCTTGGCGTTGTGTCATATGCCGATTAATCATGAAGTCTCACTAAGGTAATATTTTCTAATAGAGAAGTCGTCGCGATATTTTGCTCCACGTGTTATGACTGTCGCCACATGTTGTATAATGCCTAATAGACTCAAATATATAAGTTGTTGGTTGGTTTAGGACGTCTCAAATCATGCAAAACATTGCAGAAAGTAAAGAAAGTAAAAGCATGTCGAGTTTGGCAACGATGTTGTATTTGGCCGCAATCACAAGACGCGAAGCAATGACGCCGGTAATACGGGCATGGAGGCAATAGAGGATTTCATGCGCGTGACAAGAGGGAGTAGTGGAGATTATAATCTACGAAGGAGAAATGCCAAAACATTGCATTAATGTCATTTTATTGTTTAAATAAACCGGTGGCCACTGAAAACCCGAGCGCGTAATTCAAAAGGTTCGAAAAGGACCAAATTGGCTGATTAGCCAAGTCAGACACCAATGAAAAAGTAACTACAAGCAGAAAGCCAAAGCGTGAAAAGGTCATCTCTACTTAAAGTAAAGCAGAGGTTGGTTACACAGAAAGGTGACATGGAAGATGCATGTCTTTGGAAGATAATCGCGGCCAATGCTTCGACGCATCGTACTACTGGCATCTGTGGGTTAATAATCAACATAGGACCCCTTATGGGAGTCTTCGCAAGCTAACCTTAACTCATAAACCTAACTTAGAAATCTTTATTGTAGGTCTTACTTAAAACATAAGCTCTAATTCTATCACCAACCCCGAAAACCTAGTTCAAAACTAAGCCTTCAAACTGGTATTGACCTAGAGCATAATCTTCACCCTAAACTTAACCCCAATCTCAGCCTTACTCTCGTCCTTACAGTAATATTCCTGCAACTAAGCGCAAAGACACCCCAATCGCAGGCGTTAATTTCAGGGTTGAATTAAACGGCAAGGCCGTCAGAAAAGTTAGAAAAGGCCTAAGGCTTAGTTTTACAAATCGGCATAGACCGATCGTCAGCATTAGGCCCAGGCCGGCGTCAGGGTTATTTTAATGAGTTGTCTACATGAAAAACATAGGGTGTGAGTTAAGTTCATCGTAAATATTACCGACAGAGTTGAGATCCCCTTAGCGCATAACACCTTTCTCAATCTGTTACCGGGCAAACCCTGACGAAACATGCCTACCCGAGCAAAATAAGTAGTCATGTGTTAGGTGGGGCAACATCCGCTATCCTCACTCCGTATTTGCGATTTCGTAGCACGAGACTTTGGCAATCAATGCCAAATAGAACAGTGCTGGTCGTCAGCAAGCCACAACCCAGCCCTAAAGTCTTCATTACTGTTCTCAGTGGTCGGTTCTGGTTCTAAGGCATCTTGGTGTGAATTCAGTATTGACAGTGCCATACACAGCTTCAGGCCAGCTTATGCGTGGCCGTATGCCTGCTCGTGTTTATGAATAACTTCGGTCCATAGCGTAAGTCACATTCCGAGACACCTTCCAGTGCGTATTTATCATGCATTCCTTAAAGCCTCAGTGCACACTTACGTAGACAAACTCGGAACCGTCCCGACCCGAAATAGTTACTTGTCAAAGGCCGAAACATGAACCGATGTGTTTTACAATTTGGTTGTTGGGATCGCATCCCTGTGCTGAATGCTAATATTCGTAGACGTGATGCTTTGGGTTTCTTTCGGGTTTTCCAAAGCTGTACTGTTTCCAATGTAAGTGAATAATGCCGGAAATTAACCCCATTTGACACATTGAATTCTGCGAGAGTTCACCCTTGAGACAGTTGACGGCATGAGGCGGAGAGACTATAAATAGATACCAGTAGCAACACTCTGTCGCTAGAGCTGAAGTAGCTAATGAATTTAATCTGGTGGTCCTGATGGGAATCAAATTTGTTAGGGTAGATCTGGTAGTGGCGTGGGCTAACACTCTTGTACTTTCAAGTTAGATGAATTTCAGACTAGCACATTCTGTTCACCGAAACGAAGCGCACTCTGTCAGTGCAGGTTGGCTAGACATGCCAAAGGTTAATCATGGTGTGACCATTGGGCTTCTGGCTGGGCTAATTGGCCCCTCCCACCCCCTAGACGCTGCAATGCAGACAGAGCACTGTTCACCGAAATGAGACGCAAAATGTCCCTATAGGATGAGGAGAACTGACGAAAACCAATTATGGTGTGCGTGATGGGCATCTAGTTACACCTGCCTGAGCTAGCTGTCGCTCAGCGCTGTGGTGCAAGCAGAGCACTGCGTGGCACAGTCATAGCCCTAGATGACAGCACGCAACTCCAGCGAGGTCAGACTCAAGGACGCTAAATCACTAGCAGTCAGCGTGAGAGCAGTCCACACCCTGTCGGCGCAGGCCAATCTGTCTATATAAAGCGCACCTGAATACCGCGGAGGTTGTCCTACCCTCTGTCTCGGTTGAAGCTACTTCAGCATGGAAGCCTTCTACGGATCGTGGCAGCTGAAAGACTGTGGTGACCTGACTGCGCTAGCAGAACGTCTGGGCGTCAAAATACCCCAAGAACAATTGGCCCAAATGTCGAAATCGTCGCTGACCTTCTCACATGCTGACGACGGCCACAGACTTTACGTGCAAACCGGCCCAAGGATTCACGATGTGAAGTTCAAGCTAGGTGAGGAGTTCGAGCACACTACAGTGGACGGTCGACGCGTTAAGGCAAGATTCTGACTCAATATTAATTCCTGTTTCATACTTGTTTTCACCAAACCATCCTCTCCAATTAAACTTGCTGCCTTTTAGGCATATAAGAACTGTAGGCAGATCGACTCTGCTAATCTCGACGAGAGGAGTCATTCAGGCCATTATCACCATGAACATTTACCTGATTCTGCAATGAAACTGATAGTCCAAGTGCAATTAAAAAGTTAGACTAGCTTTTAGTCATTCCTCAGCACTTATTAGATGATACATACAAATATATATTGCAATGCACAGACAGAATTTTAGAAGTTCCATCATTTTTTCCTTGCGAAAATTAATTAACAATCAAATATCCGTGGTGATTGATGGAAGCCAATATAAACCAGATGGCAAAAAGGATACACAGGGAGCAGTTTTAAAAGCAAAGATTTTGTGTTCATATCCCTTGTAGATGCTCATGAACCTGGAAGGCAATAAGTTGACAATTGATCAAAGAGGAGACAAACCCATGCTTATTGAGAATGTTGTTGATGGTAATAACTTAACAATGGTGAGTATAAACCAGCCCTTTCGCCTATTCGGGAAAGTGACAGATGGTAGTGGGTTTTTATAATTAACAATGCTGCATAGTTAGAATGCTCAACCACCCTCCCCCCCCCCGTCATATAAAGTCGTCTTGAGCTGACGAGGGACGTCTTGGTAGAATGAATGTCTGTTAAACAGATGCGGGGGACAATGAAGCCTGCCAAATGCGCCTGAGTTTCGTCTGTCTGCGACGAATCGGGGAAGAGGAAAGTGTACCCAGCGTCCCCTTATCGACGAGCTGAAGACTGTCACATGTACTAGGACAGTAAACGAGAAGTGAGGAAGACCACCGAAAAAAAGCCTTCTGCGCATGTCCGTCGATTTGGAACTGCGTGGGCGTAATTTTGGGAAATACAGTTGCCCCTGAAAGTTCACAATGACAAAGTCTGTGGTTGCCATAGCTGCAATATCATAGAATGTGACTGGGAAATGTATACAAGACACAGGAATTTGAATTGTGTCATTGCCAACCTCGAAAGGGAATGAGCGGGGGGGGGCGATTTATTGAAATTGTACTTTTCATTTGATTGGTGTGTTCTCAGTGTTTATTCATGTTTAACTTATGCTTCGCAACTAACTCATTCTGCTATTTCTTTCTTCACATTTACAGACCCTGAAAGTTGGCGACGTCTCCTGTGTCCGACATTACATCAAAACTTAAATGTACAAAAATTAATAAATATAAATTTATTTTACCACAGCGTTTTCTCTGCTCTGTGGACGAAATGCACACGGGGTTACCGTTGACTTTTAACATTTGTCAGATAGCACGATGTCCCAGCAAATAATCACTCTTGCAAATAAACCGCTTTTTGTGTTCGATTATTTAGACCTCGGAGGTATACAGGCCTGCGCATCAACCTTTCGACAGTCGTCCATTAGAGGAACGGGGACGCACTTGACGGTGAATATAAGTGTGTTGGGATGAGTAAAGATAAGCGTCTAATTCGCTTGCTCGCTGCTGCGAACTATCAGACGCGTATATCCCAGTCAGCTCACTCCACTATTTATTGGTGTCAGTTTGAAGGGTAGACACAGCGGCATGCACCGACACTAAACCAGCCAGCCGACTCCTGTGGTCATATGTTTGAAGTAATCCTTTCCCGCAATGAATTTTAGCAAAGCGAAAGCGGTAGCATATGGAGAATTCTAGGAGTGCATAAAATTTCATGACCACTTCTTCAAATGCTCTCGATCCCTGTCTCATCTGTGTCCCATGCTGAGTAGGCGTAAGCATGTCTGACGAGAATTCGCTGTAAGCCAAACTCACTAACCATCTAGCTATTACGTATACTTTACTTACTCACTGCCGGAAATTCGTACCTTGATTGATAGAGGCACAGAATTCCAGTCGGCCATCTCCACCATCAGTTGATGAAAATTTGTATTTTGATTCAGCGGTTTACACTGACATTAAACCGCTAATAATCCATTTCGCATCTATATTTACTTGCGACTCTTAGATCAAATCTTTGAAAAACTGCTTTCCCGGAGTAAGCTTAAACTAAGCGAAGGTGGCAAAACATGGAGAATGCAATAAGGTCACAAAGTTTCGTAACACTTTGTTAAATTATAAACGATCACCGACTCACTGGTATTTCACGCTGTGCAGACGTAATCGTGCCTGACGAAGATTACTTGCAAACCAAACCTGCTAATCTATACTAATTCCTTCCTTCCAACCCCCATCGCGATGCCCATTCATGTGACTGATCGTTCAACTCTGCGGCCAATGCTCCTATCCCGTTTGTTCGCACCAGACAGTCGTTTGCCTAATTGACTATCAGTTTCAAAAACATGCAACGAACAAGGAGTCAGCGAATCTTATCTAGTGTCATTCAGTTCTGCACGCTGTCGTTCCTCGGGATATAGAGAGCCGCATGGCACAACGGGACGACTGAGTCCCATAAACCCATCGGTGAGCGCCCCTCTATTATTGTCCCGTCTTTACCTGATAAACACGTTTTCTCACTGATCCTGCCTTGGATGAGTTAGATTTCCAAGAATTTCAAGAGTCGACCTCAGTGGACTCGAACGCAGGCCCGTTTACAACATATTTCACAAAAGTTGCCAGGTTCTCTTTCACACAATTTGAACAGAATTTCCAGTGTAGTCATTTGCCGAATAGATCAGAGTTGAAAGACGTATTTGCGAGTCATTTGCGACGTGGTCGAGTTCTAGCTAATGGTCGTGCATTTTGTCACCCCTATTAAACTGACGCGATGCTCCTGCAATAGGACAGGTGTCTTATTCAAATTTGATGTTTCCTCAATGAGAGATTTCCAGGTCTTGTATAATTTTCGCAGGAAACTCATGGAACTCTATCTGTTCCTGTGCTCAAGCATTTTGTGATCACTTGTTCCAATACTTACGATCACTGACTCTCTAGTGTCACATGCCGCGCACAGGTTAACACTGTTCTCAACGCCAGGATCCGTGGGTCAGATGGTCAAGCAATCATCACACCGACATCCACCACACGTGATGAAATTGCAGCAATTGACGACGCGAATGTCGCCCATCAAACAGTCATCACACCAAATGCAGCGATTCCTGATGAAGGGGGAGGGGGGGGGGAAGCGGTATGTGGTAGCGTGTCGACTGCATCCTATAGATATTGCAGCTCCTTGTGCATGAACCACCCGTATCTGCTTTTGGCTCTGATGATGGGTTCGAGCAGAATCTGGAACTTCAGGCGAATAAAACTTTTGTTACTGGGATCGTGTCTCCTTCTTCACGACTGATTCCTGGGACTCGTCGCTTTGCTTCTATCGGTAATGTAGGCCTGTACATCAACCTTAAAGGAAAGGGAAATCGCTTTGAGAAGGATAAAAATGGGCTGAAATGAGTCAATATAAACGGCTTTTTTGTTTACTAACTGCGTTAAAGATGACGCAAAAAATCCCAGTCGACCATCGCCACAATATATTGTTTTAAGGTTGAACTGTTGGCGCAATGACTCACACTGGCACTAAACCGCGAATCGTTCTTTCACATCCGAACCTACCTTTGACTCCTTTGATCGGATCTTTGAAACATTGCTTTCACAGAAGTAATTCGAACAGAGTAAGTGTGGCAAAACACGTCAAATGCAATCAGGTTGTAAAATATCGTGAACCCTTGCTCAGCTACTCACGATCGCTTGTGTTCCATGCATAGCAGACGCCATTCTGCTTGACGTGGATTAGCCGTAATCCAAACCTGTTCACCTATACTAATTCCTTCCTTTTAACCTCCGATCACGATGCCCATCCATATAACTGGTCGACGTCCATTGCCATCACTGCCCTTATCCCATTTGATCACCCCAAACTGTATGTCTTATAAACCGCTAGTTCTTAAAATACCCCTTAACCATGAACCGATGAATAGGGGGACACGAAATCCTATTTTGTATCATCAAATTCTGCATGGTGTCTGGCCTTTGTTTGGCTAACATGTTCCCTTACTAATCCAGCCTTGCATGGGTTAACTTTCAAAGAATACCGAAGAATTTGCCTGCAATCAGGCACGATTGAGACTTGTTTCATAGAAATTGCCAAGTTCTGTCTCACATGATTTGGCCAAAATTTCCAATGAAATACTTTACCGATTAGATCGCCATCGAAAGTAATAATGGCAAGTCCATTTCGACGAGGTCGAGTTCCAGCCAATGATCATGCATTTTGCCAACCCTATTACAGTGGAACGGACGTGTTCTGAAATGTTCTTCGGATCGCATGTTATAGACCGCAGTTCACAGAAAATATACTTCCTTTATAGGACGGTCGCCTTCTTCAATGTGAATGCATGCGCAATGAAACAGTACTGGTTATAATATAATTTTCGCATGGCACTCATCCAACTCTGCCTATTCCAGTTGGCACTTTTCAATGAGATTGGCAAGAATTACGTCAGATTTTAATGGACAAGAATGTTAGATTAAACACTAATACTCTGGCTGAATAAGTGCGTATCGCAAACTCCTTCGTAAGCCTGTACATAACAGACACTGAAGGAAGCCTTTACGTAAACAAATAACTTCATTTTTTAGGAAAATAATATAACACAACTACCTTTAATTAATGCTTTCCACAGTAAAATATTTAGGAGGTACATGAATCTATAAATGGAGGCGTAAATGAACGCTAACATATTCAATCTCATTTTGGTACGTATTTCCTGCACATCTTTTGCAAAACGCTCAACCAAACGTGAATATGTGACACAGCAGGATTTGGCTTGGCGCTCTGTTGCTTATGCTTCAATTATCTTCAAGGGAGTTTTGTCCAACATCTTTTTTTACTCTCAGTACTCGTTATATAAAGCTAAAGTAACATGTGAATTTAAGGAGCCCTGCATCTCTTATTAAACAACTAAGATAAGTATGAACTGCATAAACTAACCAGGTTTGACATTTCATTGAACATTAGATTGATGATCAATGACAGTCACAGTCGCCAAGGTCTTTCGGAATTTTGTTCGACCGCATCTGCAGTTTGATATCCAAGCATGGAGACCCTGGACCGCTGAAGACATCCGCATACTCAAAAGAGTTAAACGGCGAACAACGAAACTTGCATCTGCGAAGTGGTTACTACCCTGCGAAATACGATTAGCTAATCTTGACCTCTATCATTTGAGTTACAGACAGCTACGTGAGGACCTGATACAAGCTTTCTGCCTTGTGCACAATCAGGGCTGCTGCCTCGCATCTGGAGACTTCTTCGAATTGGCGACTACGACTAACCTGAGAGGCCATCCACTCAAACTACGTGAGACTGGTGCCCCGATAGACACACAAAAGTTCTTCTTCTCCAAAAGAGTGGTTGCAGCTTGGAATATTTTACCTGAAGATGTTGCGTTGTCGGGATCCGTGGAAACTTTTAAACGGAGGCTAGATCAACATTGGAGCGCGCGTCACAATAATGCCGGACTACTGCCACCTTGATAGCCAACGTTGACAATTTGGTGTTATCACGATGCTACTACCGACATGCAAGTAACATAAGTTTATGTAATTTATTACTTTTACACCACGTCGCACACCGCTGCTCGCATTCACCACGACGCCTGCAGACTAGAAAATTTTTTACATCTTTTCCTGTATCATAGGTGTGTTTCAACAGTCTGCTGCATTTAATCAAAAAAACCGAGTTCGTATGCCTTTAAATGCTGTTAACACGGGAAATTATCTGTTCATCTCTAGAGTTTTTGTTATTCTCCTTGTATTTCTTTCATCTTACTTCATTTCCATTCTTCAATATACTTCCTCCGTATGTGACCAATAAAGATTTCAAAGGTACTCACCTACTTTCCCTGAAATACACTGATACTGATATTAATACTGAATTTTCACCAGGGAAGTCATTTCTACTCGGGAGCTCCTTCAGTATCTCTAGGCTGTGGCGTCCGTTGCATACCGGTACAAGTGACAGGTGGATTTACGGCGCCCTCACCGCGTATGAAATAATCGCGGTAGTTGGAGACTGCAAACACAAACCAAATTTGTTATTCACTTGCACATTTTGGGATTTTAGCTAGCATTTCCTGAGATAGCATATCTGCTGTACATACAGCTTGCTACGTGAGAGCCAGCCTGAAGCTGCCAGCCACACTTGTTATTGCATTTCACCTGCCACTGGCAATCAATACCAACGAAGACGCTGCCAATCACAGCGGAGCATTAACGACTGGCCTTTCAGTAGCCTGCCTTCGGGTTAAGGGTTCTGAGACTGAATTCAGGTTGGCTGCTTCAGGCTGCATCTCAGACGTACCAAGATGCGCTTCTTGTTTACGAATATATCCTATGCATCCCCCTCCCACCGCCGCCTAAATCAGACAGCGCCTGAGCACGCATTTTGTGCCTCAAAAGGCATATCAGTCAGTAAAATGAGTTAAAAATAAATTGCCTCTTTTCTTCGGCTGCAAAATCCGATGAAGGGGCAACTTTGCTCATGTGGATCATTAGTCTAAAAATGCAGATAATCCTTTTTTCAGTAAAAACTGCGAATCTCGAATGCCACCGGCCAAATGCTGCAGACACCCAAAACCTACCAACATGCCCTCACGAGCAACTGACTACCGGTGGGTGCATCCGATTGGTCGGTCATCATATTTTATTTCGAATATGTAATTTGACTCATGTGGACCATCATTTTAGATATACAGTTAATTTACTTTACCAGAGGGGACGCACTGACCACAGCGTCATTCACAAATTATCTAAACTCTAGGATGAGACACGACTGACAAGCTGAAGAAGTGGTCATCAACGTCGCCCATCCATCTTCTGACGGAACGCCGACCCAGCAACATATTAGGACGCATGTACAATGGACTTGCTATTTCGTGAAGAACTGACTGAAATCCTGAGATGAATTTTCAGCTCCACAAGAGTACTTTAGTAGAATTGCACTATTCCCTGTCATGTTGCCTGATGCTAAGACATTACAGTCGTGTCAGTCATGCAGTTTTTGTCTCAAAATGCATAGCAGTCAGTTAAAAATTAATTGCCTCATTTCGGACCGTGCCTGAAAAGGTCTGTTCCGAAGGATTTACTTCAAGTTCGATTATTGATTTCCTCGGAAATCAAACAAGGCAGGTCATCAACATCGCCTACCCAACTGACGGAACGGTGGCCCAGCATCCGACACACGCAGACATCCACGCGAGTTACACCGACCAGTGTCCGTGACCTTTACATGTTTGGTCGTGGGTTGAGCACCACGACGGATGAGCAATGGAACAATGATCTATTTCCAGTCGACTGGCAATCAGCACAGACAAGACTATGGTCATTTGCTAACTGGAAATGTGTGATGATTTCAAGTGGCCCAGAATCAGGGTAGATGTAACTCGCCTGCCATCTCTGGATAAATTCGTCTACCTGGGCAGTGCAACCTCGAACGGTCAAGTCGGATCTCCAAGATTGGACGTGTATATGGCTAGCGGGGCACTCACTTCAGGATCGTGGTGATCTTCGATTGGACAGGAAAGTTAAGACATACAGTCGTCACACTGATAACGCATCTGTACGTGGCTGAGACATGGACGGTGTAGGGAAAGTAAAGAAACTTCACCCCAGTTTTCTCTACGAATCGCTTATGCTGCGGTGATAGGACTGGAGGCCAGAAATAAGAAGTCCTCGAAGGTTGCGATTCATCATGCTGTGTGACAGCGGTCACGTGAAAGGGATGGATGACGAGCGTCTATGCAAACGACTATTCATTGAGGACGTTGGTACGGGTGCTTGTATACCGTGTGGTCATGAGCGTGGCTACAATAACACCCTTAGGATTTCCCTCTATTATAGACAAATCATACCAAGAACATCTCAACGCTGTCTACCCGGACATTCAATTTACGATGGAGGAGGAAGAGAATAACCAGCTGGCCTTCCTGAATGTCCTCGTATGCCGCAAAGATTGTGGTGAACTAAGAATCAAAGTGTTCAGGAAAGCGACAAATACGATGCAAGTACTGAACTTCAACAGTAACCACCCAATCAGAATAGGTAGTGCGTTAGATGCAGTGCAAGTCCTCTACCACTATATCACATGCAAGCCACATCCCAACGCTCGCCCCAATCTAGGGCACATGAAGGATATCGCTGGGGTCGACGGTCGAATTGTCGGCTACCGCAGGCACACGCTTGTTGTGCATTCAATTGCGTGATACTTAATCTCCTTGTGCCTTCTATCTGCTACCCAGTCACTTATTCTGGAAACTTTGTCTACAACGATGAAATGTAACGGAAAGGGACTGTGCATCCTGGCATGTATTTCAGTTGCGTTGCCATACTGGGTATTGGTGCTAGTTAAATATGCCACCGGCTCATCTTCTGCCCATTTTCATGCTGCTTGTAGGGTACTCCAAGGCCAGGCACTCGAACATCATCTGATTGGCCAACAAGAGTATAATGCCAACATTCATTTTGCCTGTCAAGTTGGCACCGTATCTTCTCGATTGCGTTTGCATGGAAAAACGAACTTCCGTGGAGGGTCTGTTAATTCAAATATACATGGTGCAGGAAAATTGTGGAAACGTGACTGCCCGCAACAGGTTCACAATGACAATGGTGGTAACTGCTATATCTGTGAAATAAAATAATACAACTCTTCACAAGGCACATGGAATTTTCAATAGTGAGAGACGTGGATGGTAGAACACCACGTACTCGAACGTCGTAAGACCATATAACAAGCACATTCTGAATGTAAAGTTAATGTGGACACTGTGAATATGTGCTGATTCGCAAAATCACAACTCTCAGTGAATATTTTGGTCCGGAAATACACGCAGCGAGGTAACTGAGGAGATCTCGGCCTATCGTGAATTTCCCAACGCCACGGAGTGTAGCATTTAAACGTAAACTAACGGCGTGAGAATTAGGAGAAGCATATTCTATTCACCGAAATGAAACGCACTGTGTTATTACAGGTTGACGAGAACTGACGACAACTATTTACGGAGTGACTATTCTCTATTTTCCCCAACGGCGTCGATTAGTTAACGCCTCAATGCACAGCACCGCCATCACAACACCAGCGAGGTCAGATTCAAGGACGATTAATCACTAGCAATCAGGGCGAAAACAGCATCCTTATTGTCGGTGTAGGCCCATCTGACTATATAAAGCGCAGCTGAATACCACGGAGGTTGTCTTACTCTCTGTCTCGGTTGAAGCTTCTTTAGCATGGAAGATTTCTTTGGAACATGGAAAATGAAAGACAGTGATGACCTGAGTGCGACAACTGAAAGACTGGGGGCCCAAGTATCTAAAGAGGAATTGGACCGATTGTCGAAATCGTCCCTGACCTTCTCACGTGTCGACGACCGTTACAGCATGAATGTAGATGTCGGCGCGGACTACCACGGTATGAAATTCAAGCTGGGCGAGGAGTTTGATCACACTACATTGGATGGAGAGCACGTTAAGGCAAGATCCCCGCCATTGTTTCTTCCTTTTCAATACTTGCGTTAACTGAAACATCTCTAATCTAAGTCAGTGTTATTCAACCCACAAGAGCTCAAAACCAGTTGTGGCTGCCAGTCTCAGTCAGAGGAGACAGTCCCCAGTTACGTGATGCCGCCTTGAAAATTCAAACCTGATTGACAAAGAACGGCCGAATCGTTTGATACTCACTGTTATACTTGTTTTGGCGAACTCATTAAATGGAATGATGTGTATGAATATGTGTATATGTAGCTTGTTTGCCTTCGAAAAGTTAGGATACTCAAATCGTGGATTCAGTGACCGCTACACCAGTCTTGCTTGCATCGTTTAATTCCAGGCAAATGACCGCGATGATGGATGACACAAAAGATTGACAGAGAGCAGTTTTCAAAACGAAGCATTTGTGATCATATACTTTTCAGATGCTTATAAAACTGGAAGGCAAAAAGTTGACAATTGATCAGAAAGGAGACCCAGATGTACTCGTCGAGAACGTTGTGGATGGTAATAATTTAACCATGGTAAGTATCAGTCTGTCCTTACGCCTCTTCGTTAATGTTGCAGATGATGGGGGCTTTCGCATGTAACGAGCGTGCAGAGTAAGAAAGCATGACTTCCCCCTCCCATGACCGGCCGGCCAGATTTCACGAAGGCACACTAGCAGAACAAAGACACGGTAAACAGCTGCAAGAGACTATGAAACCTGTCTGATTGATAAATTAGTAGGTCTTAAAAAGTTGCTGGCTGCCGTATTTGACAGCATATATGTCGTTGATGGGATTTCATATCAAATGAGCCGACTAACTCAAAGTGCATCAGCACTTATTTCGTATAGCCTTCGAAGGACGTTGGTGGAAAACTAGAAGGTTCCAGATTCAGAAGGCAAAAAGACAGTTATATGGACGGGTTTTACTGAGACGATGGAAGTGCACAATGGAGAAGCTCGCGACTGCCGCAGGTACAAATCGAGAGATTATGGAGTGTGCGGCTGCGAAATAAGATCCTACCGCGGAGGAAAGAGCGAGTGGGGATTGAGTGCAACTGGGATTTTCATTTGGTCAGCGTGTTTTCAGTCATTTCCCTTGTCGAAATTTCGTCCAGCAGCGCACTCATTCTCAGCTCTCTTTTTTTCCATTTTGCAGACCATGAAAGTGGGTGACGTCTCTAGTGTTCTACACTACATCAAGGCTTGAATGTACAAAGAGTAATAAAGGGAAATTTATTTTACCACAGCATTTTCTTCTGCCCTGTGTAGGGTGTTTGCATCTGTCTTGTACCATTTAAAAAGTCAATTTTGCAAACACGTGTTTACGTTAATACATTATCAGGCCAAAACACCTACATAGAAGTTGAAATTATTCGAAGTTCACAGGGTTTATAAGTGATTGATGGGCCATTAACACTCAGCGTTCCCACGTCATCAGCATGGTGATGTCGGCGTGTTATGGACATTGGGTCAAGGGGGCGAGGTGAGTGATGTTAGCAAGTCGGGTACGTCGAGCACACAGTTATATAGGAACGGGGTAGAAGTAAAACATGTCAGCGATAAGAGAAATCGATAAAAGTTCTCCTTAAAACACAGTCGGCGTGTGGGACTATGGGGGAGGGGGGGTAGTTGGGGGTAATAGTAGTCATTGACGGGGCCGGGGTGAGAACGGAAGTAGGCGGGGGGAGTTGCACCGTGAGTACACCTTATAAATCACACGATAAGCTTCGTTGGGGTCCACACGATGTCCGGAATCGATAACATGCGCGAGAATGGCGCTGCTTATACTCCTCGTTTGGCCTTTTCCCAGCCATGTTCGGAGGTGTTCGCGTATTCTCTTGGATAAGCGCCGACTCGTGCCACCAATATAACCTGCTCCACAGGAGCAAGTGAAGGAATATATGCACATTGAGGTGGTCTGCGGTGGTGGCTTATCCTTACCTCCTCCGCGTAAAATAGGGTTATTAGAGAACGATATTTGAACCCTTGCTGCTGGGAAGGTTCGCGAGACAGCTTGATCAAGGCGTCTCCTTAGGAGTTCACTCGTGGCGTCCCCTTGGAAAGGGACTTTGAGGAACAAAGTTTTCTTTTCAGCGGTCGGCGTGGCGGGTTTGACCGTTCTTTCGGCAATGTTCTTTGCAATGAACCTGTCAGGATACCCGTGTTCTTGAAGGAAGTCCTGGATTTTTCTGAGCTCCTCCTCGATGCTATCTGTTGTGCAAATTTTCCTGGCTCTTTGTGCCAAACATCGTACTAGATTTCGTTTTTGTTCGAGGGGTATGAAACAGGCAAAGTTCGTGTATTGTCCAGACCAGGTTTTTTCCGATAGACGCTTCTTCGGACACTCCCGTCGGGTCTCCTGCTTAGAAGAACATCCAAGATAGAGAGCGAATCGGCCGTTTCGATCTCCAGCGTGAATTTGATCGACGGATGTGCCTGCTTTGCCGCATCTAAGAGGGTAGCTACGTCGGTTTCTGCATTGGCAATTGCAAAGATATCATCAACATCGCGACCGTAATGTTTAAGCTTATCGATCTGATCGCTAAGTTGGAATCTCTCTAATTTGCCCATGAAGACATCTGCAAGGAGAGGTCCAAGGGCTGAGCCCATAACAACGCCGTATACTTGTCTATAGAGTTGGTTGTCGAACAGGAACTGCACATTTAATGTGCATCTTAGTAATAGTTCCTTGAGTGTCTTCGTCGGCATTCCTATTTCCTGCTGATTGTCCGATAGTAATCAACCGTCTCGGTGACCGAAGCGTTTTTAAAAAGTGATAAGACGTCCGGCGAGAACATCACCACGCCGTTGACGTTAAGGCCTTTGATGTCATCAGTGAATTCAAGGGTATCTCGGTAGCTGCGTGGTGCTAGCTGACGCTGCACGGGCTTGAGTTTCTCTGCTAGCCACTTTGCTTTCGCATGATACGGAGAGTTTCGCATGTCTAGGATTGGACGGACTGGCAGGCCTTCCTCATGGATCTTAGGTAGACCATATAGTCGAGGGATATGTGTGCCGACTGATCGGAGGTGTTCTAGGTCACGGTCGCTCATGTGACCCCCTGTGTGGAGCCTTCATGGACATTCAGTCAGTTTCGTCTCTACTTCTTCCGTGCAATCCTTTTCTTTGTCTACCTTCCTGAATTTCTTCTAGTCTGATAATATAGACTGTATCTTCTCTACGTAGTCCGATCTATTCATTATAACGACGTCTGTCCCTTTGTCCGTTCTAGTTACCAAGATATCTTTGTTCTCTCGAAGTTCTTTTAACTTTTCCACATGTGCTTTTGTCAGTAATCCTCGGCTTTTGGCCCCTTGTTCAGGTACTGATAACTTCAATTCACCAATGTTGATTTAAAGTGTTCGATACTGTTTGTGGAAGTGGACACTAGATCATAGGTTTGGTTCCGTAGGTTCCCGAACTGAGTTTCCAATTCTAACTGATTAACTATTTGACGAGATATGCAAAGCTTAGGACCAAGGGATAATGCGTCAAGTGATGTTTTATCAAGTGTCATATTAGAGTGGTTGTGTACGTACCGACTTGGATCTTTCGGAAACCGTGATTGTGATTTCATTTCATGTACACTTCTAAGGAGCGCAGAACTTTTCGCCTCTCCGCGTCTTCTTCCTATGGATTGAGTGTAGCCGTCGAATTCTTGTTTTCGTCGTCTGTCAGGGTGTCTAGGACGGCTGTGCGTTGACACACGTGACGCTTCAGTTCTTCTATCTTTCCGAGGGTACTTTCCAGTTAATTCTCAGCGTATATTTTCAGAGTTTCTGCGGTAAGAACCGTACGGCTACGCCGCAGTGCTCTACAGTAAGTTCTCTATCGAAAATACTATAGCGAGTTTGTGGGGATGTCAATGTGGCAGAATAGAAAGCCCAGGGTTGGATGCCAGTGGGCGTTTGTTGCTGAAGGGCAGCACCTATAGAGAAGTTGGAGGCGTCGGCCACAATGGAAAGTGGGGCATCAGTTATAGGGTGAAGAAAGGCAGTTGTATCCGCAAGAGCCTTCCTAGCACGATCGAAAGCCGCAACAGCTGTGTCAGGAAAAGAAAACTCGCGGTTGTTCCCGCGTAAAGGTCGGCAAGTGGCAACATTAATTGAGCACAATGAGGGATATAGCGTCGATAGAAATTGACAAGGCCTATAAAACAGCGCAGATGTTGAAAGGAAGTGGGAGTAGTGAAATCGCGAATAGCTGAAACTTTGGCACCTATGGGATGACAACAAAATGCATCTACGCGAGGTCCTAGGAAAAACAGCGACCGTACACCAAAAACGCATTTAGAAACCTTGATGAAAAAGCCAAATTGGCTCAATCGTTCAAAAATTAGATGTAAATGTTGTAGATAGGTCAGTATATAGGTCAGTAAATTTTAAGGGTAATAGGCAATGCCTTTGAAAACCCTATTGTAACCGGTACATGCATTATGTAACTTTAAATAAACACGGTACTAAAATGTTGTCAGTAGTATATACACTTAACATAATATTTTTCGTTGGGAATGCAGGACCAAAACTCCAACACATTCAGTTGTAGCTAATATCGGTAAAATGCACTGACAGTCATCCGCATTAGCGGTAGGTGTATGAAAGTCGTTGGTTTGGCACCACAGAGCTGTTCTGTCCAGACAAGTGTTATTGTCCATCTAGTATTTGCTTGAACGTCCCCGTGAATGGGGTATATGTTCGCCACTTTCCAATCAGAGGGGAGAATGCCTCGGTCAAACGACGACCCTGAGATTGCAAACGCGGTCTGACAAGTTCGTGTTCACTTGCACGTGCTACCAGAACATCGTCGACGTAGACAAAAGAGAAAGGTAAGTCGCGGAGGGCTTCGTTGATGAAACGCTGAAAAATTTGAGCGGAGTTGCGTAGCCTAAAAGACATCCTGACAAACTCGAACAGACCAAACGGTATGGTAATCGCCGCATTGGGAACGTCTTCTGGAGCAACGGGTATCTGATGGAAAGCTTTGACTAAGTCAATCTTGGAAAATATAGTTGCTTCGGCTAGGCTAGATGAAAAGTCGTGGAGATGGGGAAGTGGATACCTGTCAGGCACAGTGGAGGTGTTTAACCGTCGGTAATCCCCGCATGGGTGCCAGTCAACGAGAGACTTTTTGCACACCATATGTAGAGGTGAAACCCATGGACTAGTGGAAGGCATGACTATGCCTAGTTCCATCACGTGAAATGAATTCAGCCCTAGCTATGGCTAAACTATCGGCAGCTAAACGACGGGGACGGCTAAACACGAGTGGTCCAGCAGTTGAAATATAATGTACAACAGAATGCTTGATAGGTCGGTTAACTTGTGAGGGTCGTGTGATAGATGGGGATTCCGAAAGTAAACGATGATAGGGTGTAGACGAAGGGATTGTTGAAATGCGTGGATTAGGTGATGAAAGGGTACGAGTGGAGTATTTGCAGTGTAAAGAAGTCTTAGGGTGAAGTAGTCAAAGGGACTTGATGAAAACGAGAAGACCGAAAAAAGGATACAAAATCAGCGTCGAGAATGGTGGTATGAACATTTAGCGACAGTAAATAGCCAACGAAATGAACGTCTTATACCCAAATCTAGCATAAGGGATCGTTGACCAAAAGTTTTTATAGAAGTCCTGCTATCTGCTTGGAGGAAAATGAAGAGTCTGGTGACTTACGGTCGTTAAGGCGGGTGGGATTGGGCTGATCTCCGCGCCAATGTCCACGAGAAAATGACGTCAGGAACTCCTGTCATAGATGTGGAGTAAGCGACTGAGAGAGGACGAGCCAACAACGTTCGTCGTCGTCTTTACTGGAAAATTTTCAACGCAGGTGTCTTGTACTTGCATGTAGAGTGACAGCGATGGGTGTTAGAACCATACTTATGATGATAACAACAGAAACCATCAACCGTAGGTTGGTTTGGAGTGACATATCTCGGACGGCGAGTAATTGCAGGACTACGACGGTTATAGACACGAGTGTCCCGGAGCTGGGAAACTTCGAGAGTGAGCGCATCCAGGCACATGGTGGATATCGCTGGGGTCGACGTTCGATCCAATTCCTCTTTTTGCGACCCGGAGTGCAATTCCCAGGCCAGCTCGTTGCCGCGGTGCGAATATTCGCTCTGCCCGATAGGGCTGAATGCGTTCGCATCTGGCCGAAGCACGTGGACTAGATCAGGATGAGGCACGCCTTATTATAAATAAATAATTTTTCTTAAGGACCCGTCGGGATCCAATCAAAGCTGAGACAAACGATGCACAAGGCACATAGTCTGGCAGCGTGGGATTCGAACCCACGCCCTTTCGGCCTCATGCCATAGACCGGCGCCTAAGACCGCTCGACTGACAACCATGACGAATCCCATACATAGGGGATGTTTTGGTACATCAAGCCGCAGGTTGATGCCGCGCCAGTCACCTGACCCTGATCCCGCTTCCAATCTTTTTGACTTTCTCAAGACACCAGGATCATGTGAGTGAAGAGTGGGTAGTGCGTTAGAAGCAGTGCAAGTCCTCTACCACTATATCACATGCAAGCCACATCCCAACGCTCGCCCCAATCTAGGGCACATGGTGGATATCGCTGGGGTCGACGGTCGAATTGTCGGCTACCGCAGGCACACGCTTGCTGTGCATTCAATTGCGTGATACTTAATCTCCTTGTGTCTTCTATCTGCTACCCAGTCACTTATTCTGGAAGCTTTGTCTACAACGATGAAATATAACGGAAAGGGACTGTGCATCCTGGTATTTATGTCAGTTGCGGTGCCATATTGGGTTTTGGTGCTAGTTAAATTTGCTACCGGCTCATCTTCTGCCGAATGCAGAAGCCTTTTGTCATGCTGTTTGTAGGGTACTCCATGGCCATGTACTCGAACATCATCTGATTGGCCAACAAGAGTAAAATGCCAACATTCATTCTGCCTGTGAATTTGGCGCCGTCTTTTCTCGATTGCGTTTGCATGGAAAAACAAACTTCCGTGGAGGGTCTGTTAATTCAATAATTCATGGTGCGGAAAATTGTAGAAACGTGACTGCCCGCAACAGGTTCACAATGACAATGGTGTTAACTGCCATAGCTGTGAAATAAAATAATACAACTTTTCACAAGCCACTTGGTATTTTCAATAGTGATGGACGTTTATGGTAGAACACCACGTACTCGAACGTCGCAAGACCATATAACAAGCGTTTTCTGAATGTAAAGTTAGTGTAGGCTCTGTAAATATTTTTAAGAAGAACACACGATCGCCGAGACAAGACCCTAATTAGCCTAACGTTTCGGATTCCTGCTCGAATCCATCATCAGAAACAAAAGCAGATAAGGGTGGTTCATGCACATGTGGCTGCAGTATTTATAGGATGCAGTAGCCATGCTACCGCATACCTATGAATGCTCACGGCTCCCTCCCCTTCATCAGGGATCGTTGCACGTGGCGTGATGGCCGACATTCGCGTCGTTAATCGCTGCAATTTCATCACGTGCGTTGGATGTTGGTGTGATGACTGCTCGACCATCTGACGCGCTGACCCGAGTGTTGGGAAGAGTGTTCACCAGTGCACTCCCCGCGTGGCCAATTACTCCGCCTAGACGAAGACTCAGCACAGTGTATTGAATGGGAAGATCATTGCACTTGTTAATAGACTGGAGGCCAGTAAACCATGACTCAAGCAGCTCCCGGTTCACGCGGTTGTCACCTCTTGCGAGAATTTCGGCCTCGTCATGGTATCTTTTGATTTTACATCCCTTTTTACTTCTGTTCCCCAGGACCTGGCGATTGCGACAATCGAGCTACTTCTACAAAGCAAATACGATGAAACGGAGAATCTCGTTAAATTCAAAACGGCACGGAGTGTCGCATTTAAACGTAAACTAACGGCGTGAGAAACAGGAGAAGCATATTCTATTCATCGAAATGAAACGCACTGTCTTATTAGACGTTGCCGAGAACTGACGACAACTATTTACGCAGTGACTATTCTCTATTTTCCCCAACGGCGTCGATTAGTTAACGCCTCAATGCACAGCACCTCCATCAAAACACCAGCTAGGTCAGACTCAAGGACGCTTAATCACTAGCAATCAGGGAGAAAACAGCATACTCACTGTCGGTGTAGGCCCATCTGACTATATAAAGCGCAGCTGAATACCACGGAGGTTGCCCTACTCTCTGCCTCGGTTGAAGCTACTTCAGTATGGAAGCCTTCTTTGGAACGTGGAAATTGAAAGACAGTGATGACGTGAGTGTGATAGCTGAAAGCCTGGGGGCCAAAATATCTAAAGAGCAATTGGCCCAAATGTCGAAATCGTCCCTGACCTTCTCACGTGCCGACGACGGTTACAGCATGCATGTGGAAGTCGGTACGAAAACCCACGATACGAAATTCAAGCTGGGCGAGGAGTTTGAGCACACAACATTGGATGGACGGCACGTTAAGGCAAGAGCCTGCCCTCTGTTCATTCCTTTTCAATACTTGTGTTACTGAAACATCTCTAAGTCAATTCTTTGATATTCAGCCCAAAAGAGCTCATAGCCAGTTGTGGCTACCAATCTCAATCAGAGGAGACAGTAATCCAATTCTCACTGTCCGCTGTTATGTGATTCCGCTTGGAAAATTCAAATATGGTTGACAATAAACGGATGAATTGTTTTATACTTACTGTTATACTTATTCAGCGGAACTCATTAAATGAAATGATGTGTATAAATATTTGTATATGTAGTTTGCTTGCTTTCGAAAAGTTAGGATACTCAAATCGTGGATTCAGTGACCGCTCCATCACTCCTGATTGCCTCGTTTAATTCCAGACAAATGGCCGCGATGATGGATGACAGAAAAGATTGACAGAGAGCAGTTTTAAAAACAAAGCATTTGTGCTCATATACTTTTCAGATGCTTATAAAACTGGAAGGCAAAAAGTTGACAATTGATCAGAAAGGAGACAAAGAAATGCTCATTGAGAACGTTGCGGATGGTAATAATTTAACCATGGTAAGTATCAGTCTGTCCTTACGCCTCCTCGTTCATGTTACAGATGATGGGGGGCTTTCGCATGTAAGGATCGTGTAGAGTAAGAATGCATAAATTCCCCTGGCCGGCCAGATTTCACGAAGGGCACACTACCAGAACAAAAACCCTGGCAAACAACTGCAAGAGACAGTGAAATCTGCCTGATTCATAAATCTGTGTGTCTTTAACGGTTGCTGGCTGCCGTATTTGACAGCATATATGTCGTTGATGGAATTTCATATCGGATGAGCTGACTGACTCAAAGTGCATCAGCAGTTTGAGTCAGTAGAGCCTTCGAAGGACGGTGGTGGAAAACTCGAAGGTTCAAAAGGCAAAAGAAGACAGTTATATGGACAAGATTTACTGAGACGATGGAAGTGCATAGTGGAGAAGCTTGCGACTGCGGCTGCGAAATAAGATCTTACCACGGAGGAAAGAGCGCGTGGGGATGTAGTAAAACTGGGATTTTCATTTGGTCATCGATTTTTCAGTTATTTCCCTTGCCGAAATTTCGCCCAGCAGCGAACTCCTCCTCAAATTTCTTTTTTTCCATTTTTCAGACAATGAAAGTGGGTGACGTCTCTTGTGTTCGACACTACATCAAGGCTTAAATGTACAAAGATTAATAAATGGAAATTTATTTTACTACAGCATTTTCTTCTGCTCTGTGGATGAGATGTGCACGGGGTTGGAATCTGTCCTTTAACCATTTGAAAAGTCAATTTTGTAAACACGTGTTTTTGGTAATTCATCATCAGCCCAAAACAACTACATTTAAATTGAAATAACGCGAAGGTTGCAGGGTGTTTAAGCGACTGACGGGCTATTAACACTCGGCGTTCCCACGTTATCCGCATGGCGAGGTCGGCGTTATTGGGTCAAGGCGGAGGGGGAGGGTGACATAGGCTGAAAAATGTTTGTAAGTCGGGTACGTTGAGCACACATCGCTGCCATCAGGAGGTTGGGGCAGCGTGTAATCATCATCTGAGGTCGGCGTTGGCCACGGAAGACATAGCGCCTGTGTCAATGTCTTCTGACACATAGCACTGGAATGGCTAGCCGTATATAGTGTTACCAGATCCTGAGTCAGTTATAAAATTCGTGAACTTCGCATGATTTTAATTTCTATGCAACTATTTTGGCCTGATGATGAGTTACCGAAAGCACGTGTTTGTCAAATTAACTTTTCAATTATAACACGGGAATATTGACAGAACTTTTACCATTTAGCGGTTAGTAGCCTGCCTCAACGCATAGTCGCACTTCCAACTGAATCGTCTATTTCAACGACCTACCCCTTCCATATTCGATGCTGAGTCTTCACCTAGGCGGATTTATACGCCACGCGGAAAGCGCGCAGGTGAACACTGTTCCCGACGCCAGGATCGGTGGGTCAGATTGTCGAGCAATCATCACACCAACATCCAACACACGTCATGAAATTGCAGCAATTAACGACGCCATTGTCGGCCATCAAACAGTCATCACACCGTTCGCACCATTTGGGGTTGGAGTTGCACACAGACCGGAGGCAACCATCAGGCGTCAGTTGATGAAACCGAAAGACCACTACCACGGCAAGAAACGTCTGGAGTCGTTTACCGGATCTGGTGCTGTTGCGGACAAAGCGACTACGTCGAAGAAACCGGAAGATAACTCCAAACGCGAATGGCCGAACACGCTGCAGAGGTGCGGAGAAATGACGCCAGCTCTCAAGTTGCGGCTCATTCGACGGGTTCCGGCCACAAATTCAAATTTGCCGAGACCGAAATTCTCGCAAGAGGTGACAACCGCGTGAGCCGGGAGCTGCTTCAGTCATGGTTCATTGGCCCCCAGTCTATTAACAAGTGCAATGATCTTCCCATTCAATACTCGGTGCTGAGACTTTGCCTAGGCGGAGTAATTGGCCACGCGGGGAGCGCACAGGTGAACACTCTTCCCAACACCCGGGTCAGCGCGTCAGATGGTCGAGCCATCATCACACCACCATCCAATACACGTGATGAAATTGCAGTAATCAACGACGCGAATATCGACCACCACGCCACGTGCAACGATATCTGATGAAGGGGGGAGGGAGAGCTGTGATTATTTATGGGAATGCGGTAGCATGGCTACTGCATCCTATAAATACTGCAGCCGCATGTGCATGGACCACCCTTATCTGCTTATGTCTCTGATGATGGATTCGAGCAGGAATCCGAAACGTCAGGCTAATAAAGCTCTTGTCCCGGCGATCGTGTCCTCTTCTTCTTCTTCAAGACTGCTTCCTGAGACTCGTCTCTTCGCTTCCGTTGGCAATATAGAGGTTTGCACATCATCCATGTAACTGATCAGCCTACACTGACGTCACCGTCCCTATCCCGTTTGTTTACCTAACAAACCGTCAGTATTTAAAATACGCATTGACCGAGAGCATATGAACATGGAGTCAGGCAATTTTATTTTGGGTCGTTAAATGCTGCATGTTGTCCTACCTTTGTTTGGAAAACAATTTCCATCACTAATTCTAACCTTGATTAGTTAATTTCGAATAATTTCAACAATCGACTTAAATCGACCTGCATTCAAGACCGCTTGCAACTTGTTTAACAGAAATTGCCAAATCCTATCTCACACATTTTAAATAGAATTTCGATTGAAGTCATATTTTAAGAAGATATCCGTCAATAGCAGTACTCGTACGTCATTTCCGACATAATGAAAATTCCAGCTTATGATCATGCATTATGCCAGCCACACTAAAGTGACGCGCATGTTTCCGAAATATGTTTACTGTTGTCATGACATAGACCATATTTAACAGGAAATATACCCTCTATACAAGACAGACGTCTTATTCTATGTCGATGGATGCGCAATGAAACATTTCCGGTTCTTACACAATCTTCGCGGGTAACTCACATTACTCTGCCTACAGCTGTGGACAGGCATTTTGTAAAGCACGGTATAATGGAACGGGGATGAATCACTTGGGATTTTTAGTGAACAAAAACGAAGGATTAAGCAATAATGATCTGACCAAAGAAGCATGGAGGGACATCACAAACACTGAAATAGGCCTTTCCGTAAACAAATAACTTCGATTTCTAGGGAACTCATATTACACACGTGCTTTTGATGCATACATTCCACGAGAAAACATTGAGGATATAAATGCCTTGAGGAATGGAGGCGTAAATAAACGCCACCGAAATCAATCTCACTTTGGTGCGTATTTTCCGCAGATCTTTTCCACTACGCCCAGCCAAACACAACGGGGCCACTCTGTTGGAATTGGCTTGGCGCTACGCTACCTGCTAATTAGTATTCAACTTTCGTTAGAATAGTCTTTTCTACTCGGGAGCTGTGGCGACCGTTGCATACTGGTGCAACTGACGGGTGCATCTAGGGCTCCCCGAACCACGCATGAAATAATGCAGGTAGATGGGCACCGGAAAAACAAACCCAATTTGTTATTCACTTGCCAGCCTGATGCTGCCAGGCACATTTGTTATTCCATTGCACCTGACACTGGCAATCAATGCCAACGAAGACGCTGCCGGTCACAGCGGAGCATTTACGACTGGTCTCTCAGTAGCCTGCCCTCGCTTTTAGGGGTCTGGGTCTGAGTTAAGGTTAAATCTTATGCGCAGCATGATGTCTCTTCTTGTTTACGAATACATCTTGTCTTCCCCGTCCCTCCCCCCTCCCACACCGTCGCGTATCTCACACAGCACGTGAGCGCGCAGGTTGTTATACATATCAGCTAGCAAAAAATTCAAAATCGGGAGAGGGCCTCCAAGCATGGTGCCTAGAAAGAATACCTACTATAGCTATTTGAGTAGGCATTAGCCGTACATATTTGTTGTTTCATCTGACCTGCAGTCGTCGGCGTGCTGCCTCACTTACACTATCATAGCCTTTTTCCTTTTCTTTTCCTTCGACTGCCTATGCAGACACCAGGGTAATTTGACTCATGTGGATCACTAGTCTAAGAATACAGTTAATCCTCTTTACGAGAGGAACAGGCGCACTAAACTGCGTCACTCTGTTGGAATTGGCTTGGCGCTACACTACCTGCTGAATAGTTTTCAACTTCCGCTGGGGTAGTCTTTTCCACTCAGGAACTTGCTAACTATCTTTTTCCTGTGGCGACAGTTGCATACTGGTGCAATTTACAGGTGAACGTAAGGCGTCCCGCGCCACGCACGAAATAATGGAGGTAGATGGGGACCGGAAAAACAAATCAAATTTGTTATTAAATTTTACATTTCAGAATTTTAGTCAACGTTTAGTGAGATAGCCTACCTAATGCTACTAATGAGCCAGTCTGAAGCTGCCAGGTACATTTCTCAGTAGCCTGCCTTCGTTTAATGGATCCGAAGTCAGGGTAGCAGCTTCAGCATAACTCTCAGACGTAGCAGGATGTCTCTTCCTGTACCCCCCCCCCCCACAACCCGCACAGTAAGTGAGCACGTAGGTTATGTCTCAAAATGAATATCAGACAGCAAAAAATTTTAAAAATCGAAATCCTCCACTACATTGACTGCAAATGTAGACGGAAAGGTAAATTCGCTCATGTGGACCATCGATTTAAAAAATACAGCTAACCCCCTTTTCAGTAAAAATCCTAATCTCGAATATTGCTGACCAATGTTGGAAACACCTAACACCTATCAACATGCCTCATCGACCAACTGACGACCAGGAAGCTCGTCCGATTGGTCAGTCCTCACCTTCAAGTCCGCCGTCATGTCAACTTACCCGACCCGCTGATCCCCGCACAGACCGTCGCTGTCACCATAGCAGATGTCAACCCATCCACTTACTCGTCCAGCCTCTCCACCCACATCAGCGGTACCGATACAAGCGAAGATGCGAGTTTCAGGAACTAGTGGATAAGAAGCAGAAGCGATCGCTCGAACAAGGGATCTAATCGCCTGACGTTTCGGATTCTTACTCGAAGCCATCATCAGAAGCAGTGACAGAAGCGGGTGACATACGTGACGAACGACAAAATCGTTCCCGACCCCAAATTCTGGCTAGCGATCCCGTGCATCAAGAACGTCTCCGGGGCCGTTAGTCGCCTTCTTGCCTCATTTGGGGTTGGAGTTTAACACAGACCGGACGCCACCATAAGGCGTCAGGTGCTGAGACCAAAAGACCCACTGCCACAGCAAGCAACACCTGGAGTCATTTACTGGATCTGGTGCAGTTGCGAGCAAAGCAACTACGTCGGAGAAACTGGAAGACTGCTCCGGACGGGAATTGCCGAACACGTGGCAGCGATGCGGATGTCACGGTCCATTTGACGACACCCGGCCACACATTCAAGTTTGATAAGGCCGAAATTCTCACGAGAGGGGATAATCGCGGGAGTGGCGAGTTGCTTGAGTCATGGTTCACAGGAGATCAGTCTATCAATAAGCGCAACGACATCCCCACTTCATATTCTGTGCTGGGGCATAGGCTGGCCAAGGTAATTGACCTTTCGGAGGGCGCGTAAGCCGGTGAGCCAGATGGCCGAGTAATCATCACGCCAGAATCCAAAACGGGTGATGAGATTTCAGTAATTGGCAACTCGCATGCCGGTCATCAAGCAATTAGCGCACTAGCGGGCAACAATTCTTGAAGGGGAGCGCGGTTGGTTACTACCCTAGTAGCAAACTATATCGAGTAGATATCTATTTATCGAGACTCATATATCGACTGGATATATATTTTGTCGCAAAAATAGATATCTATTAGATATTGATTAATCGAGATACTACGCTATCGGCGAAAAGGGGGGGGGGGGTAATATGTTACGCGTGGAATCGTTCGCTTAACCCAATGCCTTTTCTACTCCCCATCCATTCCTTGCCGTATGTTTATTCCCCCCCCTCCCCCGTTTACCCAGAGTTATATTGGAGACGGTTTTATTGGAATATGTTTATTTAAAAAATTGAAATTAATATGTACAAAGGTTTGCTGAACCCCTTCTGTGTTCACACTGTTCACGCAGGCGGGGAATCAGTCGAAGAGCCGGGTGTATTGTCTACAAGTTAAAATTAATTACTGATAAGCGGCAATCAATTCACCACTGTCATCTTGCGTCAGTTGTGACTTGTTCTTACGCTGGACACAACTGTCGAGCGACCTTTTAAGGTATGCGGTAGCATAGCGACTGCATCCTATAAATAATGCAACTTCCTGTGCACGAGTCGCCCGTTTCTGACACTGTCTCTGATGATGGGGGTCAAGTGAGAATGCGAAACGTCAGGCGAATAACGGCCTTGTTCCAGCGATCGCTTCTACGTCTTATCAGCCAGCAGTACGACTGGCATCGCGGGTTCAGTCCCCACCTGCCCGCATTGTGGTTTCGCTTTTGCAGCCCACACCGTCCTTTTCTGTGTCACAGTGTGACCGTCGAGTCACTGCCGGAAGCGCCTATATACACCTGTCACGCCCGCCTCACCTGTCCAAACTGTCCCAGGACGGTTGGTCATCGCAGAGACCTGCTCGGCCGTATGCATCTCCGTGAAATTTTTTTAATAAAAACCGCAGCGCAGACCCCATCATCACACCTCTCGCTGCCTGCCCACACCGACCGCCGATTTCGGCGATGTCTACCGTGTGCTGGACAGCAGGGTGGGAGCAGGGACGGTGACTTGTGCAAAACATTAGTTTATAGCGATAGTGGACTTGCACAGCATCTACCGCACTCCCTCCTACTCCTCCACCTTGACCCGGTGTCTAGGCAGAGCCAAGAAGACTGGAGGGGGGGGGGAGGAAAGCGCAGGTGGATGGCACGGTCAAGCCCGCATCTTGCCCTTCCACTCCACACAGCAAATAACCAGGTTTTTGATTAACAACAACAATGGGGGAGTGGCAGGGATCCCAGTGTGCGCGACGCACTCCGGCAGCCGGGTTCGCCACCGCACCCCAAAAGTGTTAGCAGTTGTTACGGTGCGCAACTCCGATAACGCCTGCCAGAGTCCAATATGGACCCCGTGTTGGTCCAGTGCATCTAACACATTGCCCGTTTGGGGAGCACACCAAAATCATCATCATCATCATCATTAACAACAACCGACTGACAGGCTCCGATAATCGACCGGCACCGGCATGAGCGAGACAAGCATTGGAAATTCATCCCCACGGGAAAGCACGGCATTCCTCATATAACTCTTTGGAGCTAAGTGTATTGGTGTGGAAGGATGCTAACTGGTGGGATAAGTCGGTCTTTTTCAGCACTGAGCTCCTGACAGCAGTGGCCCTTTTTGAATGTGGTCTTCATGGTAGTCCCGCTGATAGGAGATCGGGATAACCCCTCCAATCGTCCGGACCAGGCTATGGGCCCTGTCAGCCACCGCGGCTAATCTGATTGCCATTCGGTCTAGAAGCTCAAACAGTTGGCTGACGTATGAGCTCACTGCTGTCATCCGAAGTAAGTGAGGAGTGCAAAAAGACCACTTAGAAACATCCGGGGAGTGTTGTCGATGCTACCGAAATTCCAAACAAAAAACAGTCTGTGAAGCCTCGCCTCCCGTGGCACAACCAGCCAACTCGAGCATCACGTAGTCACCCACAGCTGACGGCTACGTCCAGCCGCACCCTTCATCATTTACTACTCCATTAAGTTATTCGGTTCACAGAACCCTAGCCGAAGCAAGCATAGAATGGCGAACTCCCCTCCCCATCCTATCGATCGGGTTTCGATGAAACGCAGATGTCTTATCGCTGAAGGATGCACCTACCCGCATAAGATGTCTCCCCCTCTTCTTTTCAAACTATATCGCAATGATTAGTGCATAGTACCTTGTTGGTCGTCGAGATGTGTGGCATATAACTACATAGACGCATGCATTGCTCGGGTAGAATGCAATTATGTCAGGGGAACTTGAGCTATCCCGTCTTTACGACAATCGCCGCACCCTCTCCTACCTCATCCAGTCAGGACTGCCGGAGGTGAACTCGGCCGAAAATGCTAGGGCCCGTCTGCGCGCGCCACACACGAGCTTTTTGGAAACAAGGGGGCGTCGGATCCCATCTAAGAGGGAGTGCCAGTGTTGAGAACCTCAGACTGTTGGCTGATGCATGTAGTTGTGGCGGCTAGCCATCATGACTGGCCCGGCGTCATTGTTCAAGACCTCGCTGCCTCAAGGTCATTCACCACCTGCAGCGAGCCGTCCCAGACGAGCTGACCTGAAGTCACACGACCAACGACTCGGGCATACCTGCGTCCGCGCAGTCGCAGCTGCCCATGCGGCCGCTTGAACGTGCCATCCCCCTGCAACCAGCAAAACAAACCACTGGCACTCCACCCCTCGGAAAATGTAGCACACGCTGACTGGCCACCACTAGAGCTTGGCCCACGAGCCTATAAAAGCGGCTGCCACAATTATCTCGATGACTCTCAGGCATGACTGGACGCAGTCAACATCAGCCCTGGCTTCGCCAGTGGCCACTGCCGCCTGAGAGGACAACTCCGGGTTCTGTGCACGATAAACCCCTCATTCTGGTGCCTTCTGTCTTCTTCCTTCCAATCTGGGATTTGGCCTGATAATTGTAGCGCACAGAGCACTTACTCTCTCTGCTGGGCCGCTACATAGTCACCTCTGCCATCCAAAACGAGTGTGACCTCGAGGTAAGTGAGGAATGCAAAGAAGACAAGGACTATCCATAAGCAGTCGGAGAAAGTTATCGATGCTGCCAAAATCCCTAACAAAGGACAGACGATGAAGTCTCCTCTCCCGTAGGATAACTCACACACACACACACACACACACTCGACTACTACGTAGTCACCAGGAACTCACGACTACGTAGAGCCGCTCCCTCCATTTTCCACCGCCCCAGTAAGTCCCTCAGTTGGCAGAACTTTAGGCAAAGCAAGCAGAGAATGTTGGTCCACCTACTGCGGATCCCGTAACTCCAACATGAGATTGTTTTCCGTCCAACAATAGCTTGTTTAATGGCGTGCTTTCCGAATTCATGGATCAATCTCTAGAATACTGTCAAACTTCCAATAGCGATAGACCCTCTGGAGCCAGTATGAAGATTACATAAACTGAAACGACCGTTATTTCAAAGTTATCTGCTGATCCAGGGTGCCTGGAAAACAGTGATGGGTTTCTGAATGGTACTCAAGGAGGACAAAATGTTTGGAAAATACTTTATTTGCCAGCTTCATGTGGGCTCGTTTGACAAAGGCGAACAGAAATTATCAGGATGAGAAATATTTGAGTATGAGGAAGAGTGTTTGAGGGTTGCAGCGTAGAATGGCGCAGGCGTCATTGTGGAAGTGGCGCACTTGCGAGAAGGTAGAGCAGCGTTGAGGCTTGTGGTCCAGTCTAAACCGCCGCCCAGGACGCCCGCAAGTGCCTGGAAAACATGCATAAGGCTGAGAACCTTGCGCCCGGAGAGAACGATTCCGGTACGGTCAAGAGGTAAACGAGCTGTCCGATGGCCGCGCTCAGAGGCCTAAACAGGAAGCCGATTATTTTAACTCGCCAAACACGTTTACTAATTATGCACAAGTAGCAAATTTTATAAAAGTAATACCTGACGGTGGCAGAATCCTACATGAGAATTATGATCCACCAGACCGCCAATAACGTAAACATCGTCGGAGGTAAATTTTGGTCCTTCCTCACCGCCACTGTTCACTCCAGGGGAAATAAACTCGTCCGGAAGCTCATCGTCAGCTTCGGCGCAGAGGTAGACGATTGAAGTTGCTGGGAAAAGCTCGGTGAAATCTTCCTACAAGGAACGGGGAAGGAGAACGAAAACGAGTAACAGGATAGAAGCAACTTGGTAGATCTGAAGGCGGCCGAAAAGACTGGCACGGTCAAAGTACCATTTTCAGGAAGAGGTCCCAGTTCTCTGCGCTGACCAGGTTCAGTCGAGATAGGGTACTCTTCGAGGCCGGGGGACGCGTCGTGACGCAACCGGCGGCCTGCTCCGAAGTGCTCCTTGAAGACGCAGCCTCAGGGACATTCGGCTGGCACTGCTCGGTGATCGGCGAAGGCGTTGAACTCTCCCTAAAGGCGGAGCCGAGTCCAGTGACGTAGAGTTGGACAGGGGAGGGCAGATGTCGATTAATGGAGTAACAGTTTGAGATCTGTGCGGGAATCGGGATGGTAAGAAGATAAGTGTTTAGATGTTAGAAGGATAACCTGGGAGATTCCTGAGTCTCCAATATAAAACTCGCTGTTTGGTTGTGAGGCAACCGCGCAATCGCCCAACTTTTTATAATGGCGTATCCTCCTTGATTTTTCGTCACTCCCGAATATGCGCCCTACATTCAGCCCATATAGCAAGCAATTAGCTGATCAACACTCAGCTGTTCACTTCTTCATGCCGGTGCGTACATGTCCGACTAACGTGAACACCACTCCACACCGCGATTGGTGCCCTTCCGAATGGGGGCTTTGCTCTGACACGCAAGCAGACAGCCAACTCACGGCAATCTTCCCTGTGTACAGAATAAACCTGTTTTCATAGCTCCTTGAATGAAATTATTGTGTGCGATCACAGTTGAGCCTACATCCTTGACTGCCACGGTTGGACCAAACCAGGGGATATGACAGAAGTCTAGCATGCGTCATTTAGAGGTAGCAAGTCACGTCAGTCAGTTGGTTAGACTTGGACTACGCCAGCTGGTCAGATCGTCGTGTCTGGAAAATTCACTACCGCGCCAACGAGTACCAGTTTAGTCGATCCAGCACCCACTTCCTCACAATAACGCGTCCTAAACTTATTACTAAAGGCAGGAAATCGTTGCTCTGATGAGACCCTCCCTTGCGATGAAGATAAGGACGAGGCCGCAACGGCTGCTGCTGCTTGATGGCATCTGTCGCCGAGGCGTGATCCGCCATATTGAAGTCAGCCTCGTACACCTTTATGAGCAGATAGCTGACACGCACAAATGCGGGTACTACAGTGAGTGACCGATCGCATGGAATGTTGGCTGAAATTTTGAAATGCGTTTTCGATTAAGAAGGATTACTTGGGTGCGTTGCAATACTTATTATCTTGCGGCATAATCTTATAACATTTCGGACTCGGCAGAATGTCAGCTTTTGAATATACTGCTTTTCAACCTCCTGTAGAAACTGCTCCGAATGATTTGGAGCCTGATCATTCGCTGCATTAGCGTTTAGTGATTTCAGTCTAAAAGGTGCATACGTTCCGCGCAAAATCACATACTTTTCTATGCCATTAAAAAGATATCATACAGAGTCCATGAAATTTCGCAATGAATGCGGAACATGTTGTACATTTCATGAGGAGCAGTGGTAAACGTCCAGGTACGATGCTATGTGAATGGACATTGTGCGGTCTTAAAAATCTCATAATTAGAAACTTTTTTAAAAACCTAATTATACTCCTTTCTTGAGTATAAAATATAAAGATGACGTGATTCTCTATTAATTGACTGAAAGAAAGTATATTTTTGTTTATGATTTCTATAAGATATATTTGAATTTGCAAGACAATCGAAAATCAATTGGGGAAAATGCATGCTACTTAAGAAGTCATTTTTTACCGAGTACGGTTTCTACAGGAGATTGAAAAGCAGTGCATTCAAAAGCTGACATCCTACCAAGTCGGAAATATTATAGGAGCTTGCCGCAAGATAATCATTGTTACAACCCCACCTAAGTAATCCTTCCCAATCGAAAACGCACTTCAGAGTTTCAGTCAACATTCCATGAGATCGGTCACTCACTGTATGTTGTGGGAGGCTGGAAGGAGAGTGGGTGAGTGAGTCGTGTGCAAGGTAACACCACCCAGGGAGGCCGCAGTGGATCAACATCGGCATTGAAGTCAGCCTCGTACACCTTTATGAACAGATAGCTGACACGCACAAATGCGGGTATTACAGTGAGTGACCGATCTAATGAAATGTTGGCTGAAATTCTGAAATGCGTTTTCGATTAGGAAGGGGTTTTAATACTGATTATCATGAGACATAATTCCATAGTATTTCAGACTCGCCAGGATGTCGGCTCTTGAATGCACTTCTTTTCGACCTCCTGCCAAAACTACACTCGGTAAAAAATGACTAGTTAAGTATCACGCATTTTTCACATTGATTTTCGACGGTCTTATAAATTCAAATGTATTTTATAGAAAACGTGCACAAAATATGCTTTCTTTTATTAATTTAGTGGAAAATCGAATTGTGTTCATACTTAATACCCGAAGAAAGTGTACATCTAGGTTTTAAAAAAAGTTTTCCAATTCCTGAATACTTTTCAGCCCGATCTGCCATTGCATTAGCGTTTAGCGATTTAAGTCTACAAGGTGCATGCTTTCCGCGTAAGGAAGATCACATATTCCTCTATGCCTTTAAGAAGATACCATAGAGTCCATAAAAGTTCGCGATGGATTTGGGCTATGCTGCACATCTCATGAGGAGCATGTACGATGCTGTATATATGGACGCCACACAGTAGCATGCATTGCAAATTCAAATATATCTTATAGAAGCCATAAACAAAATATGCCTTCTTTCAGTCAATTAATAGAGAATCACATCTTATTTATATTTTACACTCAACGAATGGGTATTATTAAGTTTCCAAAAAGTTTTCTAATTGCCGCATAATTTGGAGCCTTATCATTCGTCGCATTAGCGCTTAGTGATTTCAGTCTACAAGGTGCATGCGTTCCACGTAAAGAAAAGCATATATTTTTTTATGCCATTAAAAAGATATGATACAGAGTCCATAAAATTTTGCAATGGATGTGGATTATGTTGCATATTTCATGAGGAGCAGTGGTAAATGGCCAGGTACGATGCTATGTGAATGGACATCGCGCGGTCTTAAAAATCTCATAATTAGAAACTTTTTTAAAACCTAATTATACTCCTTTCTTGAGAATAAAATATAAAAATGTGATTCTCTATTAATTGACTGAAAGAAAGCATATTTTGTTTATGGTTTCTATAAGGCAAATTTGAATTTGAAAGACTATCGAAAATCAATGGGAAAAATGCATGCTACGTAAGTAGTCATTTTTTACCGAGTACGGCTTCTACAGGAGATTGAAATGAAAGCTGATTGAAAGCTGACATTCTGCCGAGTCCGAAATGTTATAAGATTATGCCGCAAGATAATAAGTATTACAACCGCGCCCAAGTTATCCTTCCTAATCGAAAACGCATTGCAGAATTTCAGCCAACATTTCATGAGATCAGTCACTTACTGTATGTTGTGGGAGGTTGGAAGGAGAGTAGGGTGGAGGTTAAGTCATGTGCAAGCTAACACTACCCAGGGAGTCCGCGGTGAATCAACCTGCGTAATTTAACATGTTAGCCAGTAAAAGAAGGTCGCGACCTCCTCCCCTGAAGAAAGGCTCCAGGATGAGTTCTGTGTCCCGCATACAGAAGCATTATCAGAACAACCTTTGCAGACTTAAACTGACGTTTTTTTCTCTACCTACGGACTTTTGGAGACCCTTTACCGCTCGGATTTCAGCGGCAGAGGTCGGCCTACTTGGCGGCAATAACCGTCTAGATATAAGGGTCCTCGTTTGTTACCGTCTGATTGTTGAAGATCCACTGGCCATAACAAGTGATTGATGCAGTTAAAGGTATCAACATGCGTATAAATCGACAGGGCGCGAAGAGTACATAACTCCTACCTGATGGGCGAGCTTGCAGATATCCTTGAAAGACATCATGTGATCATAGGCACAGTCCAGTACGACGCGCGTTTTGCAGCTTGATTCAGACATCCTGACAATCTGCGGTTTTGGCAATCGAGGAGTGACCTCGAGGCCGGACTGCAAAGCCTGTTTTCGCCGCTCCTGCTTGCGCATTTTCTGCGCCTTACGCAACCTTTTACGATCCTCACAAGAAAGAAAACTGACAAATCTTCGTAGCCTACCTCTTTTCTGTCGAGGTACCTCTCCAACTTTGTCCTTTTGTTAGTTTTCTCGTGGGATCCATGCTCTTCAACATCCTCGGGATCTGCGGTGTCGCCGTTCGTAGCCGTAGCTACAGTGGACGAATCCATAGTAGGGTGGTCGAACAGATTATTCTTCGCTATAAATGAGTTCTACTGAAACACGATTTAAGCAGGCTTGATTAATGTGCAAACATTCAATTGGTAGTGACGGGAATTTATTAGACAGCTTGGGTCATGCAATGGGAACATTCGGTTTGTGGGTTCTGCGTTTGAAACAGGCAACGAAAAAACCGACAGTCAAGTCCTTTTCGGGGTTGGCGCGGACGCAGCACAACATATCGTCGCCGACGCCTCGGGTCTTCCAGGGTGCTCGCGGAATGACGGAGGCTTGTGCAGAGTCGGAGGTCAGCTCGGGGTTCGGTTGGTCTTGCCAAATCTTCAGGAGACGAAACTCCTCCGAAAAGTTGGCAGCCTGCTCACGAACAACGGCCTCATTCTCCTGAGAGGGTGAGACAGGAGTCAGTTAAGAAAAAGGCAAAGGAAACAGAAGAACTCTCGCCAGTTCGTTGAACTCAACGTCGTAGACATCACAACAGACCATGAAATTCCGGTAAGAATGCCAAACTTCAAGGAGGCGACTTTTCGTCAATCTCCCCGTAGTTGACCATGTGTATAAATGCGGTTTCAAACAGACCAGCTACAGTTATTTGACCGGAAGTGCAGTAAACCTGTTTGGCGTAATGAAAAGAAGCAACCTATGGGGGAATTAATGAGTAAAACCCAGGCCCCACCAAATAGCTATTTCCAGTTTTTCCGTAAAAGCAAACCAACTACATAAACTTCGGTGCTGTGAAATGATGTTGTGACGTGGGAAGGCTGGTTAAAGACAACGGCTGCTGAATGCATGGCCCGCTGAAACACTGGAAGCGTTGATGGATATCTGTAAATTTCCAATCAAGAGTGCACAGCCAATTGACAAGCATGGGACATAATCTTCATACATCCAGACCGGTTAGCCAGTGCCTCTACGTGCTGCCAAAACAAGTCACTTGGAAAATTTTTCCGTGGTGTTCGTGTCGGATTAAAAAAATACCCACAGTTCAGTTTGATGCCCCTCAGTGCACCAACAGTTCGACCGTCGTTACAAACTACAGTAGGTGGACTAACTCACTAAATGTCGGCCGAAATTTCGAAATGCGTTCTCGTTTCGAAAAGATTAATTAAGTAGGGTTGTAAAATTAATCACCGTCCAGCGCGATTCTATAATGATCCAGTTACCTCAGGGTGTCTTCTTTCGAAAGAAATTATTTCCGACTTCATGCAAGAACTATACTCGGTAAAAAATGACTACTTAAGTAGCATTCAATTTTCTCACTGATTTCCAATGACCTCGAAAATTCAATTATATTTGATGAAAAAATGCACAATAATGTTAATTCTTTTATTTGTTCGGTAAAAAATAACGTCTTCTTTCAATTTTATACTCGAAGGAAGAGTATAATTCGGTTTCAAAAAAGTTTCTAATCGTGAGATTTTTTGATACCGTGAAATGACCGTTCATAAAACGTCATGTACCTGAATTTACCAATGCGGCTGGTAAAGCTAACAATATTGCTTAAATCTACTGCTTAATTTTATGAACCCCATATGGTCTCCTCTTAATACCGTACTGAAATGTATGGTTTTCCATACACGGAAAATATACGGCTTGTAGTTTTGAAACCCTGAATGCAAGAATAACAGCAGGTCGGGTACAAAATTATTTGGGAATTGGAAAAGTTTTTTAAAACGGAATTATGTCCCTCCTTCGAGTATAAAATTGAAAGAGGATGTGATTTTCTACCGAATAAGTGAAAGATTGAATACATTTATGCATGTTTTCCATGAAATATAATTGCATTTTCAAGGGCATCGAAAATCAATGAGAAAATTGCATGCTACTTAAGTGGCCATTTTCTGCAGAGTATAATTCTCGCAAGCAGTTCATTCGAAAGAAGGCACCCTGAGGTAACTGGATCATCATAGAATTATGCTGGACGATGATTATTGTTACAACCATGCTTGATTAATTTTTTCGAAACGAGAACGCATTTCGAAATTTCGGCCGGACATTTCAAAAGTTAGTCCACCTACTGTAAGTCCGTCGCGTGCCCCACAGCAGACTGGACGCAGCCGCGGTGGCCGCGCTTGAATAGGTGTGCAGTCATGGCAGACTTGCGTTGCATCTATCGCACTTTCTCCCCCCCCCTTCAATCTCCTGCACCCGGTGCCAAGGTGGAGTTAAGAAGACCGGATCGCGCGTGCAGTGGCTGACAGGGCCTAACAACTCGTCTACGCGTCTCACACATTAGACTAGGTTTCCACACGACAATAAAGGTGGAAGCCTGGGATCTGAACCCAGTGGAAGCGACATAGAGGACGCACTAAGGAGCCTGCCTCTCCGTCCTCACGCTACTTGGCAGCTTCCCAAGTCACGGCAGTTAGCGACAGCAACAAGAGAGATGCAGATCAGGTCCCCGGGTCGGTATGAGAAGGACCGAACATCATATCGAAAAGAATTGAAATGGAAGGATGTCGGAGTGCTGTCTGCCAGTTGAATAGGAGGTACGGGACAGTATACGAGTAACAAATGTGAATTACTAACCAGACAGTATGATTTTACATCCCACAGACTTGACTCGGTCCTGCTAGTGAGACACAATGAGAGGCCAACGCTGCGTGTCCTCTGAGTACATCTGAGTAACCTCATTCTGGCCACGACGCGTCGTGACTTCGAAGGTCGCCCACTGTCGTCATAACTCCGCTCTACTCAGGGCCAGCCTACATGGACTGCTTCCTAGTGTGGCCTTCGTGGTACCTTCACCGGCGTCGGATCCGACATCTCCTTATTGAAGACTGGTTCGTGTGAAGTTGGCGATCACCAAGTTTGCGGCATGGATAAAGGTGGATTCGGCCCGGTCAGCCACTTTGCCTACCGCCACTTGAGCATGTTTGGAATCTGTCGTGGGTGCGAGAAGAGTACATGACTCCTACCTGATGCGCGAGTTTGTAGATATCCTAGACAGACTTCATACAACAGAGAACGCAGTGGCAGTCCTCGTCATTTTCGACAAACGAGCTTTCACAGGAGTAGTGCAAAGATGGGTTTCGAATTACCACGCATGTGGGATCCAAGCTGTTCTTACGGTGTCCTGGTGCACGTATTGGGAATCAGGCCGTGTTTGGCGCGCGCGTAGACGGACGATTTGACACCATCCACGGTGGTATGGAGCGCTCACCGATTGTTCTTACGGAACTCATCCGTTCCGTTGTGCCTTGCGGGCTGTCTCTTGAGCCCAATTAGCAGCCGCGCAGCGGCACATGATCTAGGCAGAATGGCATTACCGACAAAGACAAGGGAGACTAAAATGGCCATTTCCGGCTTATTAGTCGTCGTCAGCCTGTCATACCCAACCCCGAAGTGTGGAACATCCGAGGTTCGAACTCGCGACCTGTTAGTTAGAAGTCCACGCCTCCAGTCTCCCTTGTCGTTGTCAGCAATAACATACTACCTTTATCATGCGCCGCTGTGCGGCTGCTGGTTGGGCTCGAGAGAGAAAGAGAGGGCCCGTAAGGCACAACGGAACGAGTGAGTTCCGTCAGAACGATAGGTGAGCACCCCTACCATTGTATATTCCCCATCGAAAACCGACAGGGCAACGGGCTCATGGCCCAGTGGTTAGAGGCGTAGACTTCTTACTAACAGGTCGCGAGTTTGAACCTCGGGTGTTTTACACTTTGGGATTGGGTATGACTGGCTGACGACGGCTTATAAGTCAGAAAGGGCCATTCCAGTCTCCCTTGTCTCTGTCGGTAATGTCATTCTGCCTACATCCCCCTGCCTGTGTGTGGAATGGATACGAGGGCGAAGTGACAGATGATCCGACCTGTGAGTGCCAAAGCATAATGCTGATTTAGGCAGTATAGTATTACCGACAAAGACAAGGGAGGCCTGGATGGCCATTTCTGGCTTATTAACCGTCGTCAACCAGTCATACCCAACCCCGAAGTGTGGCACACCCGAGGCTCGAACTCGCGACCTGTTAGTTAGAAGTCCACGCCTCTAACCACTGGGCCACGAGCCCGTTGCCCTGTTTGAGCGTCTCTTACCATTGTATATTCCCGACCGAAAACCGACAGGACAACGGGCAAAGGAGGAGAGCGCGCAGCAGACTCTGCGCAAGTCTGTCCTACCATGAGCTAACGTACGCGCAAACTGCCGATGCTGCATCCGCCCCGTGGGGCACATAGTGGATGTCGTCGAGCACGACTGTCTAGATGTCCTGTTGTCGAGACCTATGCTCGCCATTGGCAGAGGATGCGTGCGTGTGTGGATGAGAAGATTCAAACGTTATCTGTGTCCGTTAAGGGGACCCCCAATAACGCGCAGTTCACCGCTGCCTTCCAACAGCAGTGACTGGAAGCAGCCTGACAGACCATCCTAGGGCAGGAAACAATAGCACAGTTGAGAGGGCATAAGATAAACTGTTACTGTTGCTTAGCCGATGCACGAGTGCTTGCACACAATGGCCTTTTACAGGCGTTTGAAAAGACTTAATCCCGTCGTCCATCTCACTTAACTACGTCCCTAACTGGAGTCTTGGGAAAGCCAATCGTGTTTTAGATAGCGAATTTTCACCAGGACGCGGTTGATCAATGCTGACAATATCGTCCCGCTAGCATCTAGCTACACTAAACTATAGAATGCAGCAGCTCGGCTGAATAGGGCTACTAAGTCTGTCAGCTTGTCTGGTGATGATGCAAAAGCCAAAGCATCCTAGAGCTGCATCTCCGACTGGAGGAAGGCACTCCTCGTGACTACTGGCTCTTCAGGGAAGTGGACAGGTCCAAACATGTAAATGCAAAGTTATCCCCAAGAGCAGTGCAGCTCGCAGAGTTTTCGCAAGCCCTCGAAGGTGTTAGTCAATTGACAAAAATATCTGTCCGCAATGCGCATTCGACCACTTCTGCTTCGCGAGTGAAGGAAAGAGGGCAACGATTGAATATGTGACCCCCAGTTTTATTACTGTAGCACGTCTACTTATTTTACTTAAGTAGGCATGTTGTGTTAGGGCCATAATTACAGGTAAGGTTACGAATAGGATCGTGCCTTACCCAATCCGGCTACCAATAACCAACCACCACAAATTACCTGCTTTCAACCCGTTTACGCGCCTTTAATACGTAGCTTTCAAGCTGTGTGGTCTGTACCGGCACCTCGTTAGGGCAATAAAACAAACATATGACAGAAATACGAGTATTTCCAATGCCTTCCGCAGACTTACTTAAGCACCTTCTCCATCCACCCCACTCATAAAACCCCACTAACATTCTTCCTGTATCATCGAAAGTCATTTTGCTCCATTTTCTCAGTGAGGCTACATATTCAGTCCTTGCCAGGAAGAGGAATAAAACTAGGCGCTTTTATCTGTTATCCTTTCAGTGGGGCGTAAATAAGCCTGTCCAAATGAGACTGTCTGCAGTGGTTGCAAATAAATCGAAGGGCCATCTTCGACCATCCATTGCAGAAGGCCTGTGCGGTAGGGTTTGCCTAGGAGTTTAATGCTGCTTCGTTTAACTAAATGCGACGAAGGGGACGCCAACCGAAAACCTGACTCGATACAGTCCGCCAAAACTCGGAAGTGGTAATTCAGTACTCTGTTACCGCTGGAAGGTTAACTGGCTGCGCGATAAGGAAGGTCGCCTGTCGAGGGGGTTGAACTCTACCTCTTCGTAGACTGAACAAGTTGAATAGACAACCAGCTGCACGGAGGGAAAGGAGAGCGCGTGCCGCAGGAGCTTAGACTGTAGATTGGACAGTCGAGTTATCCGCTCCTTTGGTGGAGGGCCCTCTTGGGCCAGTTCGGGGCGACGCGAGTGGAGACCGGAACTGGTGCAAGAGGGGTCCAACAGGATGGCTGTCAGGTCCGCGAAAGCGGGGTCCTGAGGATCGAGACTGAGGAAGTCCACACAGCGGGCGTCAATATCACAGAGCTGGTTTTTTTCGGAGGCGACGCCTTCCAACACACTGGCTCCGTTAACAGACAGTGAGTGACCTCCTAGTTCGGCACAGGACCGAAGATTGCTGCAGAGGTGTTGGAACCTTGTTGAGGGAAAAGGAGAAGGAGCTCATACGCTCAGGTACTAACGTTATTCATAAATAGCCCGTTCAAAATAAGACGGCCAAGTCAAGACAGAGGTAGATTTAGGGCCTCTTCAATAGTCCTCAGAAATCTGAAGTCCTTGGCTTATTAAAGCTTCGTAAAGCTACGGTAGGCGTCGGAATTCCTGAAACACTGCTGAAAACCGTGTAGTGGACAGCCATAATGGCTACGTCGCGCCTCTCGCTAGCGCCTGCACCTACGTCCTGGCGACAGCCTGCTATGGCACGCACGTCTGCCCGGCTTCGATTTGTCTCATTGCGATTCTCTGCCTGCACCACGCGAGGCCTGTCACTACCTTCGCGTGGGCTCGGAGCCAATCAGTGCGATCTCTTTCGCTGATTGGTTACGAGTGCACACACGGGACGCCGCCTTTGCGGACGTGATTTGGAACAGACAGCACAGAGGCAAGAAGGCCACATCACTTTTGCAGCGGCGATCTTCGGTGACACAGGGCTCGTCGCTCTCGCGGACGCCGCCTCCGCAGCGCCGGACGCATCCTCGTCCGGTTGCCAACTTTCCCCTTCATTATTCTGTACAGAATAACGTGTCCTAACCAAATGGCGTCCTGCTTCTAGCAACCTGCGATATGGCCTGAAGTTGTGGAGTACTGAGCGTACACCATCACCGCTTAGCCGCTACAACCGTCCAGTTAATTGGGGTCACGATGATAGTTGGGAGGACACATGGTGCCAAAGGCAGAAGAAACTCGTGCGCTCAAGTACGAAGACAGCCAGATCGAAACGGAGGTAGATTTATGGCCTCTTCAATAGTCCTGACAAATCTGAAGTCCTTGGCTTGTGAAAGCTTCCTAAAGCTACAGTAGGCGTCGGAATTCGCGAAACACTACTGAACACCGTCAAGTTAATTGGGGTCACGATGTTAGTTGAGAGGAGACATAGTCTCAGGTGATCTTTGGCAGGTGATCTGTGGCATGCTGGCATTTGGTTGACGGTCTTGCAAGCCGCTTGTATGAATCGTTCTGAGAGATCAAAACACTACTTAAGTAGCCCACACTTTTCAATTATTTGTGATGCTGAAACAAATTTGATCATATTGCCCAGGACTGGTGTAGAGCGGTTTAGGAATTTATACCGCCCTTGAGGGAAGTCGACATGACAGTCCGACCGTCGATTGCGACAATGTCCAGCGTGGGGGCATGGATGATGACTTGCACGTGAACTGGATCACAATGATGGCAGACTTGTGCAGCATCTCCCGCACTCCCCCTTCCCCCACCTGAAACTGATGTTATGACAGACGAGATACTACGGAAGAAACTGACAACGGCTAGCAAAAAATACCCTACTGGACCAGATGGTGGGCCAACGGCCCAACAATGGCTATCGTAAATTTTCAAAAAAGACTAAAATGCCCGAGTCTATGATTGCCCGTGTGATGAGACAGCAAGAACTATGAGGTAAATGAGTACCGCCCAAAGGAAGTCAGACAACATCTCCAAAGTGAAAACGACAAACGCTGAGAAAGTCCCTACCCAATGGTTCTCCACACTAACTTCGGATAATTGGGCTAGCAGTTTAGTCGGCCCAGACATGTTTAGCCAGTAGGAGCCGGTTAAATGAAGCTCACCACATTTGAAAGTTAATGGTGTAAGGTTGTGAATATATTGAGCAAAGCATATGCGTAATAATGCCAACTTTTAAGGGGTGTGTATCCCTGGAGTCTAGTATCCAGGAACTTATTGGTTTTGCCTCTAGGGCATGCAATCTGACACCAAGCTACTTCAGCACTTGTGACACTAAGAAGGATATGCAGTCAAAAGGGAATATAACGTTGTGTATGCATAAAATTGTCGCTCTTCCAAGTGTAGACCTTCGGCGAGGCGTAATTGGCCACAAGACAACTAATTAGAACGAAGTTTCGTGTCGTCAACGAGTGCACGTGATCAGGAAGCACCTCTGAGTTTCTTAGCGGTCTGAGCAGAACTACGACCTCGAGTAAGTCATGAATCAAGTACCTCATCTTAGCAGCGAAGAAAAAATCCCCGCTTAATGAAAGCGCTTATGTGGACCGATTACTGGAAGCTATTTTGAAATAAAAAATAAAGTCTTACCGCTTTGTGTCTCTGTCGAGGGCAATAACTTTACTGGACTGCCGAGAGGACAAACCGGCGATGAGCAGAGTGGTCTTGTTGCCGGGCGCAGCACAGGCGTCTAACACAGTAACCCGATGTGCCTTGCGAAGGCACGGAGAGGAGAGGAGCACCATGGCCGGAATGCAACTGGCCTATAAGGGCAGAGGCCGGTTAAGAGTAATAAAATCCTTCCGGGCAGACTACGCCAATGGGGCAACGCAAGGAGTTAAAACGCCGACCCGGGGGTAGTGCAAATCAGTTCACATTCCCTTCTCCATGGCTTTTCAGATCCGACTCCAGCGCTTATTCAACCAGTAGAGTTGGATACTCTCAACAGACACGCTTAGCACAGCCCGCTAATTTAGGCAGTTCGGGCATGCTCAGTTGCGGAATATGGGAAATATGGAGGCCTTAGTCCATCCAGAAAACGTGTGTCACCAGAGCAAAGTCTGATCGCTGATTCACCTCAGCAATTCTTGTGTCGGGCGCTCCACCGCCTGAGCTATAGGGGACCCGCCTGCAAACGAGACATTTCTGTTAGGATCGCCAGACACCTCTAAAGGGTGCAAGATAACTAGTTGGAACAGACAAGCTCGGCACAGTATCCATGTATCGTAGAGGACAATCACTGGTTGTGTTACGGGACCCACTCGTTCCGTTGTGCTTTGAGGTTCGATCTAGAGTTACGCAGGAAGTCGTACAGGATGTGCGCGATCGGTAAGCGCCCTCTGTCATTGTTAAAATACCCGATCGGAACCGACTGGACAAGGATGCTGGACTTCTAACAAACACAATGCGACTTCGAACCCCAGAGGTTGTAAACCATGAGACTGGCTATGACTGGTGGACGACGGCCGACAAGCAAGAAATGGTCATTTCAGTCTACCCTGTACTTGTCGGTAACGTCATTCTGACCTGCTTCATAAGCTTCCGATATGTATGTTATGCATCTTCCACTAGACAGATGAGTGTATTTCTAGATCTCGAAAAGATGTCTCCTGATGTTTACAGAATACTGCAGTAGGCCACGGGGTACACTGTGATGGCGGCAATTATAAACCTGAGAGTAATATATCGTACGAATGGTAGTGCGAAAATTTCAGGAATTATCACGGCTGGAAATTTTTAATGACCAGAATGTTCCCCAAAAAGATGTTTGATGAAGACGTCAGGGAATAAAAAACGAGCGTAAGGAAAATACATTATTTTTGTACTTTTTTGATTAACTATACCGAAGTGTACACAAGCATCGGCAATTTCTGGGGCATGCTGGCTACCCAAATAGCGATAATTCGGCTGAAGAGACTTATACAATTAAAAAGATTATAAAACGAACTCCAGTATACTACGTTGTATGAAGCAACACGACAGTATGTCCAATAGTAAGCGGTATTGTAATCGCACTTAATAAGTTTTCTTGCTTAAAAGCACATTAAGGATTCTACATTCGGAGGTTCATGCAGAATGGCCCGTAAACACGAGAATTAACTAATGCACATCGACATGCCAACTGTCCACCAACAAGCTTTACGCTCATTATGATGATCACATAGCTAAAATAACTACTGAAGAAGTGTATGTCTGTCCAATCATTGCCAACGGTTTCTGGAGAGACAACGACAGCGGACTGCGTACAAGTCGATCAATAATTAACAAAACTCTGTTTACGTTTGTTGAGGGGAAGGTGTGCACACAAAACATGCTGCTACGGGGTTCTGAGCTAAAAAAATTTGCTGTTATTCGGTCAAAGTTAAAGGCATTCAACTCCCATCCTAAAATGCGCAATAGGAAGGAACCTGAAAATTCCTCCCTCGACGATTTTAATATGCTTTCCTACAACAGTCTCTGAACGAATAATAAAACATATCATTCTCACAAAAACGTATTTTTTTCGATAATCCTGTCAAATTACGTCTGGTCACGCCTATTTTATACGGCCATCATTCAGAGTAAATTCGAACTGTGTGGCCGCAACTCCCTTTCCCCTCCTGCAGCACGAGGAAGTAAACTCCCTCAGGCCAGTCAGACATGATTTGGAACGCTTTCCGTCGCGGCCGACAGGGCTTCTGCTCGTGCCTAAAACAGTACAGCGAATAGTTAAACGACAGAATTATGTCGCTAGTTTCCCTACGTCGGGCTAATGCAGACAAACAAACCAGCACTCTTAGTCTTTGGCAGTGATACTTCTCGCTCACATAGTGACTGTGGAATCCTCCTACACTAGATGCAGGTAGACGACGATAAAGGGCGGTGAAAACATGCCAAATATTGTAGTATGGAACCTTTATCTTACTTTCCGGTGGGTCATTTAGCTAAGAAATTTGGGAACAGTGGTTACGCAGGTGCCTTTGAAACCCTGACGCTATTTTCTACATCAGCATCTATTTACGGTTGTAATTAATTGACGGCACGATAAGACAAAGTAGACGGTAGTTACTTTCGAATGAATAATCATTTCAGAATTAGACAAAAACACGGAAACACACCTTGTCCTGAATAATTACTTTATTGGAAGTCCGCAGGGAGCAATCGTGAAGATCTGAACCCGTACCGAAAGCAAGCAAGAGATCTGGGAAGTGGAAATCTCGAACATATTCGTTTGGTTTGAGGCGCCTCACCGTCTTCAGAAACCTATATTGCCTGGATAGAGGGGTGAAAGAAGTTACTTCCGATAAGAGATTCCTTCTGTTGGGTACTCGACGAGGGTATATACACCAGACTTTGTAAGACGCTTGATGATTTTTTGCATTGTAGTACAGAGCGTGTTAATGCGTACGAAGACAGGCAAGCGCATAGTTTTCTCATCCGCCGAAGTTTCTAAAGGAGGATTGGTTTAAAAAACGGGCTTGTCGCGTAACAAAAAGGCTGCTGGGGCCGAATCGCCGAGATTAAAACCGTCAGAAAGCATGAGTTCTACAAAAACATTTTGTAAAAAGATTCCGCTGTGTATGTCAGAACGATGTTTTACCGGGGTTAGACAAAGTAGAAAGAAGGGACAAGACAAATAACTGTAAGAAAGTGTAAACGGCCCCGAAAAGCAGATATCATTAAGTTTTGGGATATTTTGCAAAGATGATACGCCATTCTCAAGTAATGCTGTATAAAAAAACAGCGTGAAAGTTAGTTTACTCAGTGCTTTCAACGATAAAAGCGACACTAGGCGACCATGAGGAGTGGCGATATCACTGGGGCAACATTAACAAGTCATTGAGTATTAATGACAACGAGGAGACGATCGGCCATTTCTCAAAATGAAAGACGAACATGCTGGATGTCCGGTAAAGGTAATAATTAAGTATAACCCCAGCAAGGTCATCGCAATTTTATCACGGTCCGCTCCTTGCTCTATATGTGGTAACACTATCCGAAATCACTTTAAACAACATAGGGACGGTTACGAAAGTCTAGACCCAAAACAGTGCAGCCTTCAAACAACTGTAGACAGGAGACAAGAATGATCGTTCGCCCATTAATGCAACAATTTGAAATAAAGACTTCTTTCGGAAAAGGTATTCACAGAAACTGGTAGAGAAAAACCAAACATTACGTGGACAAAACGCTCATTGATACCTTCTTTAAGAATGCGTTTGATCGACTTTCGAAGGGAGGAGGCTGCGTGCGGGAGTTTTGTATTTTTCCTGAGGATCTGTAAGGCGATCCGTCGATGTCCAAACGGTTTTCGGCAGCAACTCAAGTCGAAAGCCACGACTGTCAACATACATGTGCTGCATGCAGGTCTAGTTAGGTCTGTTGTGTGCTTCTGGTGCCGCAAAATTTTGTCGTCGACAGTCCCTGTGTCGCGCAAACCTTTTAAAAGTTGCTTTTGTGCCGAAAGACAACGGGAGACAAAGGCAAAGAGCGCCTTCGACTTCTGCGAACTGCAACCAACAAAATAAATCTTACGGGTCCTTCGAGAGAGTAAAATGCATTCTTGAGTCCGGTCTTTTTTGATGATACCACGCAGAGGAGTTTGGATGCATTTTGATAGAGAGCCTGACTATTCATCATTACACGCTGGGCTAGGCGGACACAGCCACAAAACCAACAACGAGAAAACAAAAAACATCTGCATCTCTAAAGAGTCAAGGTCGGAGCAACCCTGAAATCAGTTTGCAGTGGGCTTCAGGCAACTTCCTATTTCCTTAAGAAGCAACTTCTGCAGAAATCATCGAAACGGATCAAATTCGAACATGGTAGCAGGCAATGTTTTGCGGTAATCTATGGGTATCCACTAATATTTGGGAGAACTGGATACCTAAAAATTCGAAGACTTCTGATATAGTAGGACTGGCGCCTCGTTTGGATGTCCAGGTTGACCTTGGAGTGGTTAATGAAAAGTAAGAATAAGCGAGTCGTTGAGGGCATGTACAAAAGTGGCTCTTAATTGCGAAATGTTAGCATAAGAAAACTCATTAGCTGTCGAAAAAGTGGCGGCTTAACCTGATGGAAAGAAGATCGAAAACATTATCAAACAAAAAGCTGGCGTTAATTGCGGAGAACAAAATGAGATGCAAAACAACGCAAAACCTATTGTATTTTGCTCGTGAAATTTCCAAAGGCTTGCAGAAAAACACATAATTAACACAAAGAGAAGGACGAGCCATATCAGCATATTCAATTATACGTTTATTTGGTTCCCGCAGTGCCGTGGATGTTAAAGCGCAGTACTCGAAAAAGCCAGTATCTAGATTGGCCTAAAGATATCTATTAATGGGCTGTTTTCATTTTACCGGTGGAGGACCAAGAGGCTGCTCAGCATTTTTGCTGAACTTGTCTGCTCTCCTAGATTACTTGTGGTAGCAAAAAATGGGAGGCCGCTAATGACCACAAGAATCAGCACTGGACTCCCATGGATAAGTAAAGATACATGCACAGAAGCTTAGTGCCATCCGGAGCACGCAATTCATGATCATAGCTGGGCTACTCGACTAACGCTTTCAGTCACCTGATCTGCTTCGTTTTTGTTCAGCGCATCTCTAAAACATACCGACGTGAGGTAGGCAGTTCAACGATCACAAACGATGAGGTCCACCGTATGCCATACGGTTTGGTGGTCGCAGGACAGCGACCTGTGCACGAATTACTTAGTAGTGTTCGAACGGTTTACCCAGTGATTTGGTAACCTTCCGTGTCAAGACTTTTAACATGTCATGGCTGATTCGACCTCGTCAGTTTCATGTTAGTAAGAAACGCGCTAAATTGCCGCACTCCTTATTTCCTTTCCAGTGCAGCAACCTACTGCCCGAGTTTTGTAATTATTTTGTCATGGAAGTGATTGTAGTAACTTGCAGAGCTGCAGGAGCTCGTCTATGTGTGCCAAATACGACCTGGCCGGACAACAAGTTGCGCGTATGAACGAGCTTCCCGCCTCCGTGAGAGTTGAATATTTCGTCTGTGTCGGGCAATGTGAATCGATTTCATGCGTTGTCTGGGGATGTGCAGACTAGTTGCGTGATTGGGTTTTTAATATGGCGATTTTCTTTAGCAAATTAATGTCTGGAGACCATTTGGGCAGCTGAGGCGCGCACGGAAAGTGTATCTACGTATCTCATACGCCTATTCACCAGTCCTTGTGAGATGGATTCGTAAATGGCCGATCAAGACCATGCGTGATGTGCAGAAGTGGTCGCAATGGGGACAGGCTAAATTCGGCGGTGCGTCGGGGACGATGTTGACAGTGGTAGGAGGCTGTGGTCGTGGTTCTTATATTTGACTTGAATGGGTTGTTTTAGTGGTGTCGGGGGAGTTATTGTCTGAGGCAGTGGATGGAGTTGCCTTGTTCATAATACACGAAATCCTGAGTTAAGCCTTTAGGTCGATCTGTATGCGGAAGGTCTGTTGACGTTAGTTTGGGCGTTGGAGTTCTGATCAGGGGAATTCAGTTTATTGACAGAAACAGATGTTTGCTTTCCAGTACCCTATTTGCAACGTAAGGTTGGATGCAGTATGCGAGGAAGTTTTTGCAGTGTCATACTACACGTCAAGATGACATCGAACGGATGGTATTGTTCGGTATAATACTATATTGGTTCAGTCTCTTTTAAAAATCTACATGGTGCAGATATAACGGCATCCGCAGAGAGACCGTTCCGAGCTGAAACCATTTTTTTGGCAAAGAAAAATTTCCCTGTGTTGAACAACTTGAAAGTGTCGAGGATACGGACAGAATTCTAAGTCCCTATTGTCATGTTGAGCGAATTACATGTGACGTCCTTTACGGCTTCACTATCTCATAATATAGTTCACTCCAGAGGGAACTCGACTGCGGTTGGTCTTGGAGGGTACCAACCCAACATTAAGTCCTTTGAACTAACACTGTCATGCATCCCACCAGAAATTCCGGACAAGTCAAAACGTCTACTTAATTTCAAGACGGGTCAGAATGCACGTTCTGTCATTCAAACAGCGAAGAAGCCTAGTCTGTGTAGGAAAACTTTCCCTCCACGATCGTTCGCATACCTGCAAACACCGCTACTGCACAGACCTTACAGTTAATTTAATAAAATCAGTTTGTCAATATTCCTGATTTGGAATGACGTTCCCGCTCTTATTAAAGCGAGGGCCCGCACCATTGAACGCAGTTTATTCACAGTCGTATTTCTAAGGGAATTCAAAGTAGGCAATACAGAAACCACTGAAGGATAGACTGGCGGGGCCAGCGAGAAGCTTTCAGTATTAACGTTAGGGTATGCTTTATTACTGACGCAAATAGCAGAGTCGATCAGAATACAGTTATTTTTGTTGTCCAAGCCCCATCAACAAGTCGCGACAGGAATCATCAAGAAGACGCTTGGATCGTATTTGCACTATTGTCATTTGGGGGGCTCCTGAGTCCGCTTCGTATGTTGCAAAGTAACGGAATGAATACAGCTACCACCTCTGCGAAAACATTCCAATGCTCTCCTTCAGGATGGGGTGTATTTTACCGTGCGCAAAGACTTCCACCCTGAAGACACAGATATGTCGCGTAGACTGTTGTTAGCAGGGCCTCTTATAATCATTATCGACGATGAAATTCACACTTCATGCCACCTAGAAGGGATAATGGCTCTTTGCAATTCCAATGGAGAGGTGTTTTTTTCAACCGGATTACAAAATGATGGAAAGACACAAAATGCGCAGCTCTGGAAAGAACTGTGAAGAAGGACAGAAGAAAGGGAACACAGTAAAAAAGAAGGGAAGGTCGGATAGCACAGACCAGTTGGCCATTCTTGTGACGAGTAGCTTTTATAATAAAGTCTGGTCCCAATCTAGAAGAAGGAAACAGAGGGTAATATACCCAAATGTGTAGAGCCTGCTTAATAAAATCCTTCAAGGCTTTTATTTAATTTCTCCAAATTTGTTATTATTTGATGACATATTAATCCTTTATTCCTTATTTTTCCTGGGCATAGATTTGTCCAAACACGCATTTCCTAGCTAGGTCTTGACTCTTAGTGGATTTCTGCCGACTGAATCATTGAGGACCTGCTGCAATTCATAGTTTCTGAATTAGAAGTCCATTGAGAAACATGATGATTGTGGGGTAAAAAAACTCCTCGGAAAAAGTTAAAAATGATTGGATTAATTTTACAGGAGAAAAAACCCCTCTTTAAAAATAATGACAGAAAAAAGCGAGCAGGACTGGCCTGTAGGTGGCGGTATATAACGGAATGTTGTCGGTCATCGTCAGGGTAGCAATAAATCTCAGCCTTGAGGGGTACGTATGCGGGTCAGACAGGACTGGCCTGCATGTGGCATTGTATACGGGATTCACAATTGAGATCGTCTGGGCCGGGTTGATACGCCGCATGAGACTATTCGCGTCAAAGAGGCCAGACTAGAGGAACCCAGATGCGATCGGCAACAGCACGCTTCGAGCTCAGGCGAGCAGTGGGGAAGGGAGGTACGACCAAACTACTAGTAGACGGCGAATAATGAGGGTTCCGCCCTGAGCGTCGACAGACCGCATGAGGTCGGAATGCGGGAGATGGCATCAAAAACCGCGAAACTTGTCGCTATGGGGGAGGAGTGATAGCAGTGGATTTAGAAACCAATTCAAAATAGGCGTTTCAATGATATAATTAAGAGTTACCACTTGATCTACCACTAAATCCCAGGAGGACCTTTCTCGAAGTCAAGAATCTGAGTATTAGGGAATGAGACCGTTAACAGTGCCTTTATGCTTTCCGGTGTAAGATGTTTGCGTAATTTCGACTTGAATACGAGTAAATTAGGCGATAATCTAATTTCAGGCGGAAGATTATTCCAAAGGAAGGCATATTTGGAAGCGAAGAAGAGGGGGCGCTTAGATGTAGTACAAAGAGGCGGCTGAATCACCATGCAGGAGTTGCGCGAGGCATAAGACCGATCTCTCAGAATTAGAGTGTCAATGAGCGGAAGAATAGAGCTAGAGTTGATGCGAAAAAGGAAGCAAAGGCCGGCTTCGAGTCTTCTAACCCACAAAAACTTAATGTTCGCCAGCTGACATCTCTGAGTATAAGAAGTACCGGACGAAGCTTCAGAGAACAGTTTCCGGATGAAAACCTTCTGAATATTTTCGATTTTATTACGGTCGCAGGCGTTCATTAAACCGAAGAAAGGACAGCAGTATTCGAGGACTGGAAGAGCAAACATTTGATAAAGTCTTAGCTTCATTTCCGGAAGGAAAAAATTATGCGATATGAATCGACATATCTGCGCGGCTTTGGCAGAGATTCTATCTGCATGAGGTGATAAAGCAAGCTTATTTGTATAACTTAGACCTAGGTCCTTTATGGTGAGGCATTCTGAGAGTGGGTTATTCTGAAAAATTATGGGACCAGGAAGTTTGGTAGGACCAAAAGACATGAAACTACACCTGGATGATGAAAACTCCATCTGCCATGTCGAACCCCATCTGCTTAAGCGTAGTAAATCGGCATTAATTTTTTTCAACACAAACATTTGCGGTGTCCTTAGAGTATGAGTAAACACACTTGAGGTCATCGGCATAAGTAAAAGTTTGCGAATTCCCGAGTTCAGTCGAAATATCATTGATGTACAGAAGGGAGAGTAGCGGATCCAGAACCGTGCCTTGAAGTACGCCACTCGTGATCGAGTGGGGTGTTGAGTAGCTATTACCGACCATTGAAAATAATCCTTTCAATAAGTTTTGCTAGAGACGGCGTTTTGTGCACGCCCCGATAGTTATTAACATCGGACCGAGATCCTGACTTGAAGACGGGAAAGATAATTGACGTTTTCCATGTTTCAGGAAAGAATCCTTTTGAAATATAAACCGAGAATAAATGACTAAGCAATATGGGAAGGTCGGACGCTTGTTTAATAATCGAATTCGGAATCCCGTCCGTTCCTGAGCAGTGTGAGTATTTCAAACGGCTTATGTGTTTCTTAATGAGATCTGAGGAGACATCAATTGTACTAAGTGTCCTATCTGAAAGTGATCGAAAGAAAGGGACCGGATCGGACTCGGTAGCAAGGTGTTTTGCAAAGAAAGCACTAAACAACTCCGCCTTGTCAGTGTCATCGGTGAGGAAGACTTTGTTATCATTTAGCAGGGGTGGAAGTTCGTGACCACGCTTAGAGGAGGACCGATGACGGAAGATGTTAGCGACGGATTTGTCAGGGTTCGAACCACTGAGAGCAATTGATTCTCTTTGCCTGTCGCGCGCTTGGCGCATCCTTGAGGCCATCTCAAAAATCTCTGTGATTCTAAGATGAACTGATAAGGAACTAGTGACTGGGTCACGCAGTTGTCGCCTCAACTTTTTTAGTCTGTTCTGGAGAAAATGAGGAACAAGGGAATCTGAAGAATTCGGCTTGAGATATCTACGCGGCACAAATTCTAGAATGTCCTTGGAAACATTGGACATGGCATCACGAAGAATGGTTGCATCGCTACAAGTGAGGAAGCCACACCAATCCAAAGATCTAATATAGTTATTTATTAAGTCGTTATCTACGCAGTCGTAGTTCATGTAAGTTCGAACGACGCTTGTATTTTTTGAAAAGGCAAGCGGTAAGCAACAATGAATTAATACGTGGTCACTGCCAAAGAGGTCCTTTTTTAAAGCAACAGAAAGAGGAGCAATGTCATTGGTAAAGATAAGATCTAAAATGTGATTATCTCTTGTTGGAGAGCGCACCAGTTGGGACCAATTAGAAAAATTGACAATATCTTGAAAGGACTGGAATCTGGGTGGAGAGCTATTGGAAACCCAGTCTATTTCAGGAAGGTTAAAATCCCCAGTGATTATTTTAACATCGAAATCAGCTTCCGAAATTAATTTAAAGATTTCACAGAGTTGAGAATCATCACTGGCTAAAGAATTTGGGGGATTGTAGATACAGCCAATAATTGCCTTTCTTTGCGGCGAGAGAATAACAGATGTAAAGCAGAAGTTTCCCGTGAATGAGGAAACATCCAAGTAGCAATGAGCGGAGCCTACATATTAGGAATACGCTCAGTATTGTCTCTCTCAACGCAAGATCTGTCGTGCAAAATATGGCACACCTAAGAAGTGTAGCTGTTGAGTTTGACACAGACGTATTGTGCATTACAGAATCTTGGGCCCACTCTCTAATTTCAGACTCGGCACTTAATATAGATAGCCTCAGTTTATACCGCCAGGACCGTGCCGACAGACGCGGCGGTGGATGCCTTCTTTACATAAGAGCATCACTTGCACAATCGCCTTATAATTCAGTATTCAGTATAATTCAGTATATATGAGGGATAGAGGCAGAGTCTTGGAAAACCCTATTTACAGATAGACGTATGAAAAAAAACATGCAGATATTTACATAGCAGTTATACCAGTCATTGATATCATGTAAATGTTTGACCATCAAGCATAAGTTTATCTAGTCTTCTTTTGAAAGTCTCGACGTTCTCCGCTAAGACAACGGAGTTCGGCAATTTGTTCCATCCCTCAACCAGCCGGTGGGAGAAGAATTTGGCCCGCAAATCGAGTCTGGCATGTTTCATCTTCACTTTGTATGCGTGCCCTCGGAGATTTGTCGTCCGCTCCAGTTCGAAGAAGTCGTCAAACTGAAGAGCAAAGTCTAGCCCTCGGACGATCCTGAAGGCCATGATCATGTCCCCTCTGTACTGTCTATAAGAGTGAGGAAATATTTTTAGCTTCTCCAGCCGTCTCTCATAAGGTAAGGTACTTAATCCGCCGACTAGCCTGGTCGCTCTACGTTGTACGTTCTCCAGTAGCTTGTAATCTTTATTCGTCCAGGGACACCATGCCTGGACACAGTATTCCAACATTGGTCGAACGTATGCGCCAAATACTCGGCCGAAAAGTTCTTCATCAAAATTGACGAAAGATCTTCTAATCGCGCCTAGAATACCCATAGCTTTCTTTGATACCTTAGCGCAGTGAGACGATGGTTGGAGAGTTGACGTCATCTACACACCGAGGTCTCTTAACTCGTTGACTGATTCGAGTTGGTGACTTCCTATAAAGTACTGAGATTCAAATCTCAACGGCCTCCTGTTGCTCCAACGTAATCGGATAATTTGGCATTTGTTACGATTGAGGCTTAGACACCACTCATCACACCATTTTTGCAAGCGATTTAAATTGTCTTGTAATTGTACAGAATCTTCCGGCCTCTCTATTGATTGCCACAATTTGAGATCGTCGGCAAACATAACTCGCTCACAGTTCAGACAGTCCAGGCAGTCGTTCACATATATAAGGAACAGAATTGGACCCAGAACGCTTCCCTGCGGAACGCCACTGTGCACGGATGCCCATTCCGATTTAGCGTTCCCGATACACACACGTTGAGATCTGCCCGTAAGAAAATCGGCTAGCCATTTCAGAAGATTTCCATTCACACCCACTTGACGTAGTTTACATGTAAGTCGTCTGTGTGGAACACTGTCAAAAGCCTTTTTGAAGTCGATGTACACGGCGTCGACTGATAAGCCCATGTCAATTGATTTCGTCCAGCTTTCCATGGATACTAGGAGGTTGGTGAGACAAGATCGACCGCTTCGGAATCCATGCTGATGTAGACTGGACAAGTTGTTTTCTTCGAGGTGCCGCATCAGCTCCGTTTTTACTACTCTTTCCATCAACTTGCAACAGATGCTAGTGAGACTCACTGGTCTGAAACTATTTGGGGCTGTTCTCTCGCCACCTTTATAAATGGGGCTTATATTTGCTTTCTTCCAGTCGGTAGGCAAAGCCCCGGTCTCCATCCCTGTTTTGAAGATCTTGGATACCGGAGAGGCCAGTTGGTCTGAGAGCTCATTCAGAACTTTCGCGAACACGCCGTCCGGACCAGGGGATTTAGTGGGCTGTAGTTGCCTCAAAGTTTTCCTTACCGTGTCTGTTGTGAAGTCCACCGTGCTAATTGTACTGTTGGATTTGACATTTGGGAGGTAAACTCTTTCATCAAAAGCCGGCTCCTCAGTATACACAGACGTGAAGAAGTCGGATAACAGATTCGCCTTATCTGAGTTGTCAGACAACGTATTTCCCTGGCGATCTTTTAGGCAGGGGATGCAGTCCCGGTTGCGTTTTGCTTTATTCACGTATCCAAAGAATTTTTTTTGAATTTTGCGGGATATTTTTTAAAAGTTTTGACTCAAATTGTGCCCGTTGCCTCCTCAACAGATTCCGACATAAATTCCTCTGTTTTTTGAAGTCAGCCAAATGCTCTGGATGTTGAAAACTGGCGTACTTTTTCCAAAGTCTCCTTTTCAATTTAAGATTCTTCTTTATTCCTGACGTCACCCACTCTGGTCGGGATGTGCGCGGCTTCCTCTTCAGTGGGCAACAGCTCTCTACCAAGTGCTGCATTATGTTCTTGAAGAAGAGCCAATCGCTTTCTGGGTCAGGTCCTTGTGCTGCATTCCAGTTCACCTTCTGTAACAGGTTTTTCATTCGGGTATAATCCCCCTTTCATACGTTTCTTTCCTCAGCAGCTCGAATTTCGGGTACTGAAAAATGACTATACTCCCAAACCAGAACGCAGTGGTCACTTCGGCCGAGGGGCGGGTGCGATTCCAGTCCGAGAATGCAACTATCATCCCTGGTGATGATGAGGTCCGAACAACTGGACTGCTGTCCATCCCTGAATCGAGTGTTCACTTTAACGTGTTGGGTAAGGAACTCATTTGTGATCAGTTGCATAAATTTCTGTTCGAAGGAGTTTTCTGATCGCGTGCAATACATCAAATCCCACTCTATGTCTGGACAGTTGAAGTCACCAAGTAGCATTATGTGTTTGCTTCGACAAATTTCTTTTATCTCGGTGATAAGTGCATCGTCCGCATCCGTTCGCTGGCTTGGCGGTCTGTAAACCAGGGCCAGATGGAGGCTTGGATGGTTTGGCACCTTCAAGTAACAACTGAGTATTTCACAATCGATGTGCCGAAATGGGGAAGACTCAACCCTGACGTAGTCGATGCCATCTCGTATAAATATCGCAATCCCCCCACCCCTTCGTTCGTTTCTGTCCATTCGGAGAATCTGGAAACCATCTAGCATAACTTCCGCATCTTCTATCTGCGCATTTAACCATGTTTCTGTTAAAGCTATCAAGTCTGGTTGGAAATGGGCCACAGTGAGTTTTATTTCATCCAATTTGTTGAATAAACTTTGCACATTTGTGTACATCATTTTAATGTTATTCGGCTGCTTTGATCTCTGGAAATTGTTTGCTGGTGCTTTTGACTGATAGTTATTACTGCTTATTTCACATGGCGTACCATGTCCATTAGTCGATTGTGAATTTACTGCAGTTTGTCGGAATCGAGCGCCGGTGCTGTTACCGTCATCGTTACCGGATGATTCCACAGGAAGGAACGCTCTATTTTTACAATTTGATTGTTGGCTATTTTCAGATTCATTTCGCCCTCGTTCTGACGTTTTCTCAGTTCCGCTACCAGCGTCCTCATTTTCATTCGTTCGATTGGGTGATAGTCCGGCTGAAAAAACACTCCACGATGGTTGTTTCGGAGTCTGGACTTTCGCGACAAGATGAGATTCGCTTGCTGTTCGTTTCCCAATACGACTTTCAGTGGTCTCGGCCGCAGTTTGTCTGCGTTGTTTCTTACTAAAGGCCCCAAACGGAAGATCTTTTGGATTTCGACGACCACACCGGGTTCTTACGTGTCATTGAGTAGGTTTTGGAATGTCTGCAGATCGTGTTTCACCCTATCGTTCGGGGTATCACCAGGTGCTTCAGGAACTCCTTGCAGTACCACACAACGAGATCTGTCGGGGAAAAAACCGGTGCTTTTATCCTGCCCTCTTTTGCTGGCGGTAGATTGAGTCTCAGACTCTGGGACTGCCTTGGTGGCTGTAACTTGAACATTTCCTCCTTCTCTGGAAATTTATTACTTGAACATTTCCTCCTTCTCTGAAAATTTATGTTTTGCTTCGGTAATCCTTCCGCAAAATAGGAAAGCCTTAGTCGGATGTGTATATAATCCTCCTTGTTCCTTCGGAAATGAAAGCCAACTTTGTGAACTCTTTGAAAAAATTGCAGAAACTTCTTTTGATGTCAAGATAATCGTAGGCGATTTTAATTTGCCAGAAATTGACTGGCACACACATACGTCTCCTCCTAAATTCCAGAAGCTGCTTGACACAATTTACTTTTCAAACCTGACTCAATTAGTCCACTCTTCGACCAGAAACGATAGTGTTTTAGACTTAATTTTTACTAATGGCACCTTGCCTTTATCTATGGATTTTTATCATGACCTCAATGCAAGTGATCATGCATTAATCCATTGTCGCCTTCCAGTTGCCATTTCGGCAAAGCCAACAGTTCAACGTAGTATTTTTGACTTTGCTAATGTTAATAAGGAATTAGTTAATAACTTTACATGCACTCTTGATTGGCACTATATTTTTTCAAATAATGATCTAAATTTATTCAACAATTTATTACAATGCGTAACAGAAGGTCTTCTTGACCTTATTCCTCGGAAGATGTTCAAATCGAGTGCTAATTCCACCGCTGTCCCACACTTTCTTAAAAACAGACTTAAAAAGTTGCGGAAGCAGTTTAAAGATCCTTCTGTGAGCTCATTATCAGTTAATCTAAGAATCGTTGAAATATTTGAACTAGCTTCGAAAATGAGGCTCGAGCGAGATAGGCGTAGAGAGCCTTTAGCTATTAATGACATGAATTCTTCTAAATCAGTTGCTCAGATCTTCCGTCAGAGATCATCTGCTAAGTCCCACCAAGTCATTCCGCCCTTGCTTAGTGCTAGCGATGCCTTCATTACAAAGGAGTCAGGCAAAGCAGAAGTTTTAAATTCGTTCTTTGCCAAGCATTTCACCATTGAAACTGATCCGATCCCTTTAATTCCTTCGTTGTCTGATGCTTCTCTTAGCTTCATTAATTTTTCTCCTGAATGTATTCAAAAACTGATAAGCCATCTTCCTAACTCTCACTCAGTAGGTACGGACAATATCCCAAACTCTTTGATAAAACAGCTAAGAGATTTTCCTCCTCTGCTTAGCAAAATCTTTTCAGTATTTCTCGTAAATGGCTTCTTCCCTGACTATTGGAAAACTTCTATCATTATTCTAGTATTTAAGTCTGGCTGTCGTTCTGACGTAGAGAACTATCGAGGTGTCCATAAAACACCCTCTCTCGCCAAAATCTTTGAAAAAATTATCGCCGTAAAAATTACCGAATTTTGCATAGCCAATCAAGTTATTAGCCCTTCCCAGCATGGTTTTTTACCAGATCGCTCTTGTGAAACATGTTATCTGTCGTTTCTCAATCTACTTACCTCTCTTCGTAATGATCACCTATCTGTTGTCGTTATTTATTTTGATCTTAGTAAAGCCTTTGATAAAGTGCCACATAAAAGACTCTTGATTAAATTGGAAGCTATGGGAATTCGCAGTCCACTAATAGACTTTCTCAGGTCATACCTGTCTAATCGTATACAAAAGGTTTTGGTGGGATCTTCACTTTCCAGTGAAAGTCCTATTGTAAGCGGTGTCCTACAGGGTACCGTTTTAGGTCCTCTTTTGTTCTTGCTTTACCTAATTGATATTTCAGCAGCAGTTAAACATTCTCAATCATTTATTTATGCCGATGATCTCAAATGTGTATATTCTGTCAATAAATCTACGAGCCTTCATTGCCTGGAGCAAATCCATGCTGACTTGCTTGCTCTCTCAGCTTGGAGCTCAAAATGGCTAATGGAATTCTCTCCGTCTAAATGTCGTTATATGTGTTTTGGACCTGATAGGCTACCCCAACCAGTGGTCCTTCAAGGCACACCTATGACTGAATATACCACCATCAAGGATTTAGGTTTAAGCTACACTAGTAATCTTGATCTCTCGCCGCACGCTGACAGAATTACAGCCAAAGCTGCCCAGATTTGTGGCTTTATTTCTTACAATTTATATCTTCCTGAAATTATATTAAGGCCCTATCGTATGTTTGTACTTCCCATTCTCGAGTATTGTTGCCCATTCTTTGGTTTGATGAATGAAGCCAGTCGTTTAAAAATTGAAAATGTCCAAAGACGTTTTTCTAAAAAACTTTTAGATAGGGAACATCCCAATATCTCCTACTCAGATAGATGCCAGCTAATTAACCTAAAACTTTTATGGGTTCGAAGGCTAGAAGTGGGCTTCTGTCTCCTCTTTCGCATTAATCATAGTTCAAATTTTCCTCGGATTTCAACACTTACCCCTAGTAGTCGCCCACACAATCTTCGCAATTCGTCTCTAATTATACCTCCTCCAGCGTCCTCCACCTCTAAGCGCTCCCTTTTTTTCGCTTCCAGGTATACTTTCCTCTGGAATAACCTTCCAATAAATATAAGATCTTCAGAAAATCTACACACCTTTAAAAGTAGGCTACGCCTTTATCTGAATATACTGACTCGATTAAACATTTATTTTCCTCATCCTTCCCAGACAACTTTTTCTATGACACTGAGAAAGGGCCACCGGGAATTTAGCATGCCGCTATTAAATTTCCGTATCTGTTCACGTTTCCTTCCTTTATGAGTTGTCTCGCTACCTAAGATCCCTCACCAGAAATGTTAATTATTCCAATTTTTCAGTTCATGCATCGTGCCCTCACAGAATGCGCACCATCGATGCTCTTGGCGAAACCTTCTGTATTCGCCATATACTAGTAGTCTGGTCGCATCTCCCTTACCCCATCCTCGGTATGACTCGGATGAATGTAACCTACCGCATCTGGGTTCCTATCGCCTCGAGACTGATCTTCATGATGCCCTCACAGAATGCGCTCCGTCGACGCTCTTGGCGAAGCCTTCTATATTCGCCATATACTAGTAATCTGGTCGCATCTCCTTTGCCCTATCCTCGGATGGACTCTGATGAATGTAACCGACCGCATCTGGGTTCTAGTCGCCTCGAGACTGGTTGTCATCGTGCCCTTACAGAATGCGCTCCATCGGCGGTCTTGACAAAGCCTTCTATATTCGCCATATACTAGTAGTCTGGTCGCATCTCCCTTCCCCCATGCTCGGATGAAATCGGTTGAATGAAACCGACAGCATCTGGGTTCCTATCAGCTCGAGACTGGTTTTCAATTTCGCCACTTTTTTTTTCTTATTCAAGGCGATACAGGCCAGTCCTGACCGACCCGCCTACGTACCATTTTATGAAATCCGTTACACAATGCCATATACAGCTGACATTTATTTCGGCCATGTTGATGTCGGACTATATTCCATTCTGTACCGCCACATGCAGGCCAGTCCTCCCTGCAATTTTCTGATGCTATTTTCTGAGGTGTTTTTTTTCTCCTGTTAAATTCTACAATCATTTTTAAATTTTGCTTTGGAGTTTTTTTTTCACCCCTCGTTTTTCATTTTCATTTTGCTTAACGGACTTCTAATCTCAAAAGCTATGTATTGCACTTTGTACAGATTTTGCCTACCTCGTCTAAAATTCGCATGTAAATTTATTTTTACTTGCTTTGATGGGACCCCGACGGGTCTTTAATAAAAATAATTGAATTGAATTAATAGGGAGAGCTCTTTAGGTAGGATTTAAGATAAAGAAGACAACTACCCCCACGCCCAGTCGTGCGGCCTTGGCGGTAAACATCGAAGTCATCTATGAGAAGGGCAGAGTCAGGAATTAGAGAATGGGTCCAAGATTCTGTTACACATATAATATCAGGCGTCGGTTCCGGAGCAATGGCTCTGATTTGGGCCATCTTGTTTAAAACAGACCTGGCATTCAATAATATAATATCTAATGTGTTTCGAACGGCAATGCTATTTTCGACGGTATTTAAAAAAAATTTGGAGGCGAATATGTAAGCTGTGAATTAATGACACTTGGAGAATAAGTACCATTTAGTCTAGAGTTATTGACGTACGGGGAGTCAGCAAGAGGAGGCTGAGTATGAGACCTAAAGGAGGTGGGGATATAGTTTTCAAACATTGGAATGCTAGGGGAGTTAGAACATGGATAGACTTGTTGGTAGTTAAATAATGGAGGAAGGGGAGGAGGAGGGAGACTAGAAGGAAAGTAGGGGCTAGTGGGTGAGGGTAGGCCGCTATAAGAATGAAAGGGTGGGAAACCAGGTCTAGGTTGGAAGTCAAAGGAGATAGGTTGACGTACCTGAGAGCAATCGGCCTTAAGTGGTGGGAAGCCTGAACTAGGTTGGGGCATAAATGATTTAGGGCAATTAATGTATGAATTATTTGCTGGATACATAGTAGAGCTTTGATAAGTAACAGGTACGCAGGACAGAGCATTATTCGGGGATATAATTGGAGCTGCGAGGTTTGTAGACGTGCTGGGCTGAACAGACTTGTTAGATCTAAGAGAAGGCGTCGTACACTTAAATGGAATTGTACTACCTATCTTTTGGGTCGGAGTCTGATTCAATTTTCGAGTCTCACCGTTCTGACGCCAAGCCACGGGTGACTTAACTGTAGACCTTACAGCAGCCAGTTGGACAATAGAAATTATCGGTCTAGCTGATGTAGACGGATTTTCATGTGTCTCAGCGGGACTATCCGGAGGATACGAAACGACAAATGGGGCTGCTGCTGCAGCTAGTTTAGAGGCAGGCAAATGCGTCAAGTGGCTTGAGTGAGATGGAGATGTAGGAGAAAGAGGAAGGAGGGAGTCAGATGTCGCAGGAGTAGGAGAAGCTGAATCCTTACGGTCACTTGTATTATGACCGAGTTGGGGAGCATTAGACTGAGAAGCAGTGGGTTTACGTGAGAATAGAGACCCGATTCTACGCTCCATAGGAGTAAGATCATGACAAAGGAAAAATTTTGCCTTCTCTAGGTACGCACTGATACGCTCTCGATGGGCAAAGATTGTGTCAACCTCGATTGATGAAAATAATTTGACTAAGATGGGCGGATTTTTGCTACGGGAGGACAAGCGTTTGGCATCGGCTATTTTATAGTGCAAACCACACGACTACAGGAAATTGGTCGCAACATCAATTGACCGAGCAGATCGAGGGACATTTTTTAGCAGAAAGTTGTAAGAACGCTTCTGTCTATCACTAGATTCACTGGCGATCAGGTGAACAAGTGAGTCGAGACGCCTACATTCTTCAGAGGGAATATCGGAGATGTTCCCGTGGAATAAATGTCACCAAAGTTCCAAACTTTAACATAAAATGATTGCAGTGGTCAAGTGCAGACAGATTGAGCTGCCGAACAAGTACAACGGGTGACGACTGACTAGTAATATCATCTGACTTAGATGTAGGTAAATCTTCTGACTTATGTTTAGTTAGGCCATGCTTACTTACAGAAGCCGAGAGCTTACGTCGACCAGTGACTTTTGGTCTCATTTTGTCTCGAGGCAATTTGTGATTAAGAAAATTTCTGGCAGACAAGTTGACTGAATTTCAGTTAGGGGCTAAGGATGTAAAAATAAATTACAACAGTTAGAGAGAAATCGGATGCACAAAATGAGAATTGCAGAGTGCGATTAGTGAACAACGGGCATAGACTATCAGAACTCAAAAGATGATGGCAGCAGGCAGTTCTGAGAGAAGAGGCCTGTATTTAAGGAAATTCAACCAAACAAACAGGGGCTAAAGTCGTTAGGTCTCACAGAAAAACCACTTAAAATAACATCCTCCACTTATGTTCAAATTTAAAACCAGCGGCTTGACCTTGACCTTGAGTAAGTGTAGAAGTGCATCCTTAGTTAGTATCGAAATACCGTGCTTAGGAATGGGCAAAATGTTTGATTCCTTACACAAGGCAGGATAAGATTCACATTCAAGAGCAAGATTAAATATCTAGCATAAGAGGGATGGGAAAATCGTATTTGTATCGGCTTTTAAAATGCTTACTGGGACACCATTAGGTCCTGGACTATAAGATTGACGAAAACGCCGAATCGCAACAGTCACATCCCACAGAGTGGAAGTTATAATTTCTAGAACTGCTCAGGTCAATGCCTGGACGGTCGGAAGCGGAGGGGTCCAGTCTTCAATAAACGTTTTGGACAGGAAATCATAGAAGCTATCAGCGATTAACTGGGCATCAGCTATGGGATTTCCGAGAGCGTCTCGGAGGATGGGATGCTGAGTCTTGGATACCACAGATGCAGATCCTGTGTGGCAAACCTGCTCTACTGTCTGGAACACTGGACAAGGGCTGTTGATAGAGGAGATATGGTGCAGACCATCTATATCGACTTTAAAAAGGCCTTCGATAGTGTGCCTCACCACCGCCTTCTATACAAACGTAGCCGTGCAGGAGTGCGAGGTAAGCTTCTGATGTGGATTCGGACCATTTTAATCGGCCATTTTCAAGCCGTCCACGTCAGTGACCAGCAATCTGCCGAGGTTGCCGTTAGGAGTGGTGTTCCCCAGGGCTCTGTTCTTGGCCCTACACTGCTCCTCGTATACGTCAATGACTGCGAAAACGGACTGAATTGCGATGTCGCAATGTTTGCCGATGACATGAAGATCTGGAGTACCATACGAAGCGAAGTTGACGAGGCGCGACTGCAGACAAATCTGGACCACCTCGAGCAATGGTCGAAAGACTGGCTTCTACCGTTCAAAGTAAATAGGTTTAATTTCGTACGCGTCGGCAGAACCAGTTCTCCTTACCAAACGGTCTACCGTCTTATAGGCAAACTACTGCAAGAAGTCAGCGCCCAGAAGGACTTGGGTGTATGGATCACAACCTCGCCTAAGCCTTCGCTGCAATGTTCAAAGGTGGCCAAGTCGGCGATGTCAATTCTATACCTCGTCAAACGGGCGTTCTCCTCCTTTGTTGAAGACTGCTTCGCCAAAGTCTTTCAAACTTTCGTGCGAACGCATCTGGAGTTTGCTATCCAAGCATGGAGACCCTGGACGGCTAAAGACATCGGCATACTTAAAATAGTTCAGCGGCGAGCAACGAAACTTGTATCTGGGTAGTGGTCACTACCCTACGAAACAAGATTAGCTAATCTTGACCTCTTTCCGTTGAGTTACAGACAACTACGTGGGGACCTGATGCAAGCTTTCCGCATCGTGCGCAATCAGGGCTGCTGTTTCGCATCAGGAGACTTCTTCCAGTTGGCGACAACGACTAACCTGAGAGGCCATCCACTCAAACTGCGCGTGACTGGTGCCAGGCTAGACACAAGAAATTTCTTCTTCTCCAACAGAGTGGTTGCAGCTTGGAATGCCTTGCCTGAGGATGTTGTTATGTCGGGATCCGTAGATACTTTTAAACGGAGGCTAGATCACCATTGGAGCGCGAACCACAATAACGGCGGTCTACCATCACCTTGGTAGTCAACATTGACAATTCAGTGTTATGACGATGCTACTACCAACATTTAAGTAACATATGTTTTTGTAATTTACTAATTTGGACCACATCGCTCACCGCCGCTCGCATTCACCACGATGCCTGTAGACTAAAACTTTGACTTCTTTTCCCGTATCTTAAGTGTGCTTCAACTGTCCGCTGTATTTAGTCAACAGAACAAGCTAATGTGCCTCTAAATTCTGTTAACGCATGACATTTTGTGTTCATATGTACAGTTTTTGCTATTCCCCTCGCATTTCTTTCATATTATTTTCTTTCCATTTTGTCCATATACTTCCTCTGCATGTAACCAATAGGGATTTCAAAGGTACACACCTACTTTCCCTATAATATACCGATGCTGATACTATTCAATCACGTTATCTGGTTTGTCGGTTTTATTGGTTGTGCCCAGGGGGTTTGGTACCGGGTGGTGATCTCCAGTTATGTAATTTTGTAACGTGTCCGATCCGATTGAGGGCGAACCCCAAGGAGAATTAAGGCAATTTATAAAGAAATAATGAGACGTGTATTAAACTGAACCTACTACAGTCCTCGCTACTGGCCTAATGTACACAGATAGGGCCGCAGGAGTCCCTGCTTAACAGCAAAGCTGACAGACAACAGAAAGCCAGAGCTCGAGCGTCCTACTTCGGCTAATTCGTTAGCCTTCTGGGGTATTTATAGGGCCTCAGGCGTTGCAGTAGTCCAAAGATTCGAATCCGGCGTTGTGATTGGTCGAGTGGCATTGTGGAAAGAAAACAGAGCAAGCGTTAGTCATCATCATTCCACTTTATTTGTACTTATTGCCTATTTCTTATGTTCAGTAATTTTATAAGAAACCTAAATTATAACAAACAAGACACTACGTTTTAACTCACCACTATGCATAGTCAAAGTTGGTCCAACAACACCAATCCCATAGCTGATAGTAGCGCTCGCGTGAGGTTACGGTTCATTACAATTTGCAGGTCCAACGAATAAGCGATTGCCCCCTTGTGGGCCAACGAGTTGCCATTTGTCGGTGCACACTCACAGTAGACTAAGTTGAATTTTTTTACAAGCTATAGTTTCCAAGTCGTTCGGGTTTTATTTCGTACAGTTTTAATGAAAGAGAGAAAACACGAGTTGGTCGAGTTGTGACGAGGAAATATTGCATCTGGATGACCCACAAATAAAGTTGGTTGGATGAAAATATCAAACTCGTTCATATAAATGTGGTTGAAGGAGACAGAAGTGCCGTTTTGGAGGTACGGGATCATCCGAATGCATTATCTCATCTTTCGCGTCGATTGACACTAATCCGGTGAATGTAACTATGGGAAAGAAGCAGTATTTGGTCAACGAACATTGATTCCAGTCATACAACGATGGGTCTGTTTCAGAGACGCTAGACACGGATATAATTCTTTCCAGAACAACGGTCCCCGTCACTCGAATGTTTTTTGCGGCATATTGGATAGTTGAGTTGACTAACTTACCCCTCCATTGAAGCCTTTCAGTGACACTCCATGTTTCACCTAACATTTTCACAAAATAATCTGACCTGTTTATTGTTATTTTAGCCTTATTGACAATAACCTACCTTTTTGCGATCTCTGCCTTTGCAGCCCACGTTTACCGGTATCGGTCTTTGTCCGTGTCTACCACCTTTTGTCTATGTTTCCCCCGTTTCTTACGGACAAACCTGGCTTGCATATCACTCATGTCTACTTGCGACTTCTGCATTTAGCTAGTTTATAGTCCGTTTTGATTACAAATACTACCCTCCTGACCGGTATTTTTGTGCGTCCACAACCCTATGGAAATATGAGGAGATATTCGCTCCTAAACATTCAAGCCAAGAAGATCTAACCAAGTCATCGTCTCTCCTCGTCAATTACTATGATTAGTATAGGAATAAAGAGGACAAACGTCGTACAGTCACTGAATTGAGCTGTGATAGTAACCAAGACGAGCGAGTGCAATGACCGTTTCTGGAGCGGCTGCACTTCCCAGCCAGCCAGTCATGCCGCAGACCCTGTTCCAGAGGTTTTTACGCTTGAGCTCGGCCACCTTGTTTGCTGAGTTCAACTCTACCTCCAGTAGCTCCTTATGAGATTGGTTTTACTTACATAAAACATGCAACCTTTTGCCAACATGATGGTGGGAAAGCTCTCTGCTAGTTCGCGACCATAGACAAGAGTTACTTTCTGCGTGGTCATATCGCGTTAACATATGAACTGCAGCCTAGGACCATTATCAATGCGTAGCATACCATAGTTTGTTTCCCGTGGCCATTACGTTATGACCTTAGGAAATATCGCACAGCGTCCCCAAAATTGCAATTGGAGTGATCGTTTCCTGCTGCGAAAAGTGTGCATCGAGAGAATCACTGTGTCTTGCATTCTATGATGTGATCCTTTCTTCCGGTCATGATCTGTGGTAAGAGCACAGTCTTTGAAACCCAGTACTTAAATGGATCAGATTTAATGGTTCGTTGTGCAATTTCAGTGTTACGTCAGGTACATGATACGTACACAAGAGATGCAGTTTCCAGGCGCATAAAGCTCATGTCTTAAATGAGGTGCGAATGGGAATAAGGTTGATTACCCGTTGCCATCGGTAGGTGATCCGAGTTTTCTTTGCCCAGATGATGCGAATATTGGCCAAACATACTCCGACAAGTTGTCTGTGCATGTACCTGATCCTGTTTGATGACGAGTTGTGGGAAGCAATCATTCCTCTTGCAAAATGAGTATTTTCGAAAATCCAGAAAACAGTCGGACGTAAGAGGGTAGAAATAATCCAAGTATAGTCTGATAAGTGGAGCGGACTAGGACTGATTAATACAGCTTACCATGTTGACGGGGTTCCGGTGAGGAGATGAACCGTTTCTTTCGACTTTTCCTGCCCGGATTCCTTGTGGTCGGTCATGCTGAATGGTGGCACGCTGCCGAAGTTGCTTCGATTGCTTCACTCCTACTGTTCTACCACGAATTATGGTCCATGCGTGTGATGGAGAGTGACTTATTTGATATTAACTCCGGCGTTAGTCATCTCACCAGCTCGGTTCATTCATCTAATGCATTGGTTTATTCATTGCGCGCTGACAGACCACTCATATGTCTCAGTAGAGGGCGTTTCGTCCATTAAAGATTGCAAAGTTCCGGTGCCAGCGAGTCCCACTACGGGAATTTAGTGTGCTATATTGCAGATGGACGCAGAGAAGGTCTACAGGAGATGTAAAGTAAACTCCTCAAGGACGGAAATGACCACACGGATATTTCAATGAAATATATCTGTTAATCTGCTGTAGATGATGAAACCATTGGAGTAGTTTACACCAACTACCTTGGGCCGAATTTCCCGCCATCCGAGCAAAGCAGAGGTGATTGACTTTATCGAAGCCTGTGGGATCGTCCCGTAACTACTCGGTCGCCGGCGTTTACGCTTTACTCCCCGGAACTCTACCTGACTGCGTCTACACAGCCAATTGGTAACTCAACCTGTCTACCGCGTTATCCTTACTCACCTCTAGGTGTTGCAGCCATGTGCTACCGAGAAATGAAGGCGAAATCGTCTGGAACGCCTCTCGCCCGACCACGGCCCTGACTGGCGATGACATGGTGAGGGCTAACTTAAGATTGGCGGAATGAAAGCTCCCTCCTCGACCGCGTATCTGACTATGCGGTCCTTGGGACTTGCATGCGAGTCAGGGCAAATAGACCGTCAGGCCTAATGTCACTCGACTGCATTGGGAGGCTATCATGCTTGGTGCGTGGATCCGCTACACGGGGTCCGCTATATCTGAGGTCGCCGCAGGCGCCTACGAGTGGAATCCGCAGGCGGACCGGTAGAAATCCGATCCCAGGCATGCCATGTGGACAAGTGTGTGGTGATCGTTGAGGTAGACACCCGAGTCTCGGGGCAGTTCCACGACTTTCTTGGTGTTAGTATACGTAAAGCCAGTCCACATGTCGGAGGGACGGATGTTGAGACATGTCTCGTGTGGACGGATCGATATAGGACAGGCTCACTCGTCAAGGAGGCTAAGGAGTAGGCAGCGTAGGTAACGTCTAGTGTTGCGATTCAAGTCTTTGATCCTTAGAGTTCCGAGGGGATCGGACAAAGCGGGAAAAAGGATTCAGGAGGATCCTGTCTATGCACTTGTGTGCGTGAGAGACGGTTACTGGAAGCAGGCCACATGCGGGCGTAACAGATGGCACAAATTAACGAAGGAAACAAACCAAGCAAAAACAGAGGGAAAGAAACGTGGAATTGCTACCAGGGTTTTACAGTCGACCAAGTTCATGTTTTGCCCGACAGACTGGGGGTCTGACTGTATATCAATTAAACGGGGAGAAATAATCGTCACCCGCGCTAATGAATGCGCATTTTAGATGGCGAGAAGTACAACCGACGAGATATGACGCTGGTCAAGCGAGAGTACACATTGACAGGGGAAGATGAGGCCCCCAGCAAACTGCATAGACCTCGCGCAGGTTCATCCTGGAAGGCACATCTTTGTTATCTATGAGAAGTTGCTAGCGAAGTAATGACTGCCTTAAGACCACTTCCACGAGGCCGCGTGGAGTACGCGGAAGTGCTATTGCAGGCCAGTGCAAGACAATCGGCCTAAGGATCATTTATACGTCGGCCTTGACCATGTTGAATGGCGCAACTGTGAATCCGCTGTTTTGTAGTTATCTGCTAAGTCTTTTGTCCTTTCTAATCTCCGGCAGTCAGTTAGCGAGGCAACATATTATATTCTTTGGTCGTACAGAACTGTTCCCGTGGTTTTCTAACTACCTAGCTGCGAGATTTTCCACATCTTTAATTTGGAGAAAAACTGACTGGAGAAATAGGAACAATCCGGGCATGTTTTCTTTCTTACTTTCCAAAAAGTGCAGATCCTTGGCAATGATCCCGACCAATTCTCTATACCTTCCTCGGTTTAATATACTTCCACAGAGGTTGGCCAAGTTCCGTGGTCGGTAGGATGTTACCTCAGGAATTCAGGGAATTCTGAATACCTTTATGACTTTTAAAAATCTCCCTCTAAGAACTTCGCTTTTTGAGCATGATGTTTAGCCATTAATCGCACGCTTCATCAGTTGAATTTCGTTTACCTTTAGGGCACATACAGCTTTTCCCTGAGCAGCAGTTGCGGCTGTGATGTACAGTTCATCCTTCCCTATCTCCGGTGTGATCCGATAGGTGACCCCGCCGAGATCATGACAGATCCGTCGGCGAAAAGTGCGCCAACGTGGATGGAGGTTAAGATAAGGCGTCCTTTGCGTCTACGTGGTCTGGTTTTATGCCTTGTCTGTGCCCAAATTCTCGCCTTCTCACTCTCCAGATGGCTCTCTGTAAGTGTTCAGACCACTTATGCAGCTTGCTGTTTACTGTCTGACACGACTTGTTGTTCACGCGCAGCAGTTACAGATGCTCCACCGGCACATGTTTGTTTCAGTTTACAGGTTGTTTTTGAAGTTTCTTAGATCTCGTTTGGATCAGTTATATGACTCAGCCATCGTGGGACGTATGAAAGCTGAGCGTAGTAAGGCGGCCCTAGGTTTTTGACAACTGTCCTCCCGTGGAGGAGGACTGACTGGATGGATACACGATACGCATGGATCACCGTGGCGGTGAAGATGTCGCGTCAGCTCCCGCAGACGCCGCAGCACATGGATCATGATACTTTATTCGAACATATTTTCATGCGGTTTGTTGGAAATTATTTGTTCGAGGCTGTCCCCTATATGGGGCCTCGGCTCAAGAGCCTTACCACAAGACAGCGGCCACAGGCAAATTTATTTAATGACACTTCACGGCTGCCGTGTTGCAGTGCCGTCATCGGGCTTTGTGGCATCCTGTAAGGCAGTCGGCGTGCCAGATCTCAGCCTCCCGCGTTCTCGTAGCATTTGCCAGACCCGAGAGTCGGCCTATTTTTACAAGGAGAGAGCCCTGGTAGCGTTGTCGATGCTAGTCTGCGACTGCTTATTCACCATAGCCGGCAGCCAATCTTTGCCAAATGTCCCTCCACTGTCCACCATTGGTGGGTGCGTTAGGTAGCCAGCCGAAACCGGTTCAGGCTAATGCCAGCCGAGATGTTGGTGATGGCTTTTGCCAGTCTACTATTTACAATAGATGGGCTAACTCTTGAAATGTCAACCGAAACTCCGAAATGCGTTCTCGTTTCGAAAAGATTGGTTAAATAGCGTTGGAAAACTAATCATCGTACAGTATAGTTCTATATACCTGAGGATGCCGGCCTTCAAACGAACTTCTTTCCGGCTGCATGCAAAAACTATACTCTGTAAAAAATGACTACGTATGTAGCATGCATTTTTCTCACTGATTTTAGATGACCTTAAAGATTCAATTATATTTCATGGAAAACATGCATAACAATACTCATTCTTTTGTTCATTCGGTAGAAAATTACGTCTTCTGCCAATTTTATACTCCAAGGAAGAGTTTAATTCGGTTGTAAAAAAGCGTCCAATCGTGAGATTTTTTAATACCGTAAAATGTCCGTTCACAAGTCATCGGGTCTCTGCATTTACTAATATTGCTTGTAATGTTAACATAATGGCTCTAATCCGCTGCCAAATTTAATGAACCCCATATGATCTACTCTTAATACCTTGGAAAAATGTATGGTATTCCGTACGCGGAAAACACATGGCTTGGAGTTTGGAAACCCTGAATGCAAGTATAACAGCAGATCGGGTTCGAAATTATTCGGGAACTGGTAAGAAATTTGACAACCGAATTATACCCTTGTCGAAGTATAAAATTTTAAGAAGACGTAATTTTCTACCGAATGAGCAAAAGAATGAATATTTTAATGTATGCCCTCCATGAAATATAACTGATTTTTTAAGGGTATCGAAAATCAATTAGAAAAATGAATGTTAATTAAGCTATCGTTTTTTACAGAGTATGCTTTTTCGCATGCAGCCGGAAAGAAGTTAGTTCGAAGGCCGACATCTTGAGGTAACTGAATCATTATAGAACTATACTGTACGATTATTAGTTTTACAACCCTACTTCATTAATCTTTTTGAAACGAAAACGCATTTCGGAATTTCGGCTGACATTTCATGAGTTATCCCACCTACTGTTTGTAGCTACGGGGTTCACCCCGTGTTCCTCCCTCGCGAAAGGCAGCAGAACGCCCATGCTGCAGTTTTGTGGGACAAATTTCCTCACATGACCTCTGCGAAATAACCCTAGAACGGTCCTAGTAGATTTCGGTTGGAAGCTCCAGCCGTTTCGACATCGTTGGCGTTTCAATGTGTGTGTGTGTGTGTGTGTGCTCCCGGACCTAGTCAAGATTCTTCGTCGTTTGCAACGAACAGATGCCTAAGAGGGCGAGTATTTCACCGTCCGATGGGCTGATTCCGTTTTAACCGTAATAGTACACAATACTGGCTACTGCATTTACTTGAGTAGGTATTTTTGATTACGTTCTTCCCCGTGTACCACTTAGGCTTGCTCTACGTGTTTCACCGGATTGTGTTATTGATCTTACATGCACACATTTGAAGTCTTTGCAGCGTTTCTTATTTCTCTGTGTGTGCATAGGGAATGAAGCCGAATTCTTTCTAAACCCAATTTATTTTGTTAATTGTAGTTTGCAAAATCTCCTCCACTTATAGTACTTCTCTCGGTGGCGATCGTTTGGCTGTGGGCCTGGTCCTCTGTCTCAGAAGGTAGTTCAGTTTCCTTTGTCAGACCTTCTCTATTACTATTCCGCTTTTTTTTACATGTTTACTCATGTCGCCATATTTTTTTCCCAAATTGACAGTCTCCCTCTTGGCGTCGCGTTCACTAGGCGTTCAGTGTGCTTGCCGTTACCTTTCAGGCCGGCGCAAACACCTGCCACTAATTACCCCTGAGGAAATACGAGGTATCCACTTGGTCGATCGCGTGACCAACGTCAGCGTTCGAACCTTTCTTGCCCTGGAGATCTGCACCCATGACCCCGCACCCTTGTCGGAGAACAAGTTCTCCAACTCCCACCTCAGTTCTGCCTTCTCATTGCGGCCGCTATTCCAGTTGGCTGCCCACCCCGATGCTCCAGTCTGTTGCCTCTCCTTAGATTGCCTAGTGGCTATTTACCGTCTTACCTTCGCTGTACTCTTTGATAGGAACAATTAGGTCTTTCACAGTTCAGCTCACACACCGTCACTTAACCAGAGATCTTTAAGTTTATTTTGTTACTGCGTTCTTTACAGTAAAAATAGTATGTGTGCTCTTTCCTCCTCCACTTGGTGGCCTTTCGGACTGAAACCATAGTGCTTATGTGAAATCCTACTAGTTTCAATTGAGTAGACGTTATTTTTTGAATTTGAGACCCATGTCTTAAAAATAAGTACCGAGGTTGCCTGTGTTGGATACATGAGGGGAGGAGTTTCCCAATGGCCTAGCTGTTAGCTACCGGCACGTCTGCAGACGGGGAATGTTAGGACAGTCTGCAGCTTACGTCAGCTGTGGAGTAGGCGGTTCTGAACGTCCGGTACATAAGCAAACACTGACCAATGGATACAGTGTAACAAGGGGACGAAGGGGTTGAGGTGTGGCACATCAGCGGTTCCGGAAACCATCTCATAGACCGATGGTGGCACCGTAACATGGTGATTACTAACTGCCATTTAGCAGAAACTCTCGCCACTGTAGTCTTGCCTTAAGTCCCACCGATTAGTCTGCTTCGGTATTTGGACGTTTCACGTAGCATTTATAATGGGACGTCGGTTGGCCGTTGCTAGCTACGCTGTGGCCTTCACAGGCCTGCTGAATTGCCCCCTTTTTGCTTAAGACGATTTCGATAGCTCCTTTGCGCATTTTCAACCGGTAGCTCCACACTGTGTTCCCACATATCCTGTAGACAAATGAGGTGTGACTTGTTATGGACATTCTGCATTGCCTACCACCCAGTATATACTACATACTACTTATGCCAGCTGCCGATGAAAACAGTCACACCAAGGGCTGCAGTAGCGCGCGTGGTATGGTAGTAAGGTGGACTGCGGAAGGAAGAAGCATTCCAGGAAGAGAAACAAAAACGGAAGGACACTGGCATAGAAGGGGCCCCGAGTCAACTGATCGCCGTTGTAACTCCAGGTGATTGGGCTAGTCTCATATGCCCTTATGCTAACCCCTGAATTATTTGAGGCGCGAACGCGGACGTTGCCCTCAACCATCAACAGGGTTAGTTGTTGGGCGATGGCTGGTTTGAAATAAGCAATAAGAATGCCTAACCGATTTGCCGTGTGGTAAAAAATGGCTTTTCGTCTGCATCAAGTCAGAAATTACGCGGAATTTCTGCATATTTATGATTGTTTAGCGTTTCGCAATAAACATAACGATCATGGTCGGAGCCTTGTTTGGAAGCCGTCACAGTCCACACACCAAAATCAGATCGGGAGGGCTGGGATGACATGCCTAGGGATACCAGATGGCAGGGTCGGGTGCAAAGTAACCAGTTGCTGAGTTGAAACATCATTAAATGCGAGAAGGCTGCCTTTCGCATGAATCAAATGCATGCACGAATTCAATCGTATTGCAATTCACGTAGACGAGGCTGAATTAACGGCTTTCCAAAGTAGCCCATACTGCATTTGTTCGACTCGCTCCCTCATTAACATGACAGCGGGATTCGCTGTTACGTAGGCCGCGATTGATTTAATACTTATACCAAAGTGACATCTAAATACAGGCGATTTTTTCGTCCCGCCAGCGGCCATTTATTCTCACCGCAACTTCTTTTTCGCGCCAGCTTATAGCGGGGAGCATTTATGCATCGCGAACCATTGACCCAATCACCCAAATAGCTTGAAAGGCTTTAGCGCATTGTGAACCGGATGAACAGCATCCACTGAGTGCAGCATCCGCCAGTTTTGGACGGCAGTAAAGAGTGAATGGAACACGGAGGATGGGTGTCTTCGGGAAGGCGATCACGTGTCAGGACCAAATAACAGACGCCCATTAATGTTGGCCCAGGCATCTTAGATTGCTCAAATGGGTTCACGTCCCTGGATCCCTGGACTTAACGCTTGAGTGTACTGTTTGTGGGATATCGAATGCATCAACGACTCGATGACTTCCAGATGCCCCCCTCTCCCCAGAATGAACTGGAAACCCCCTGGCAGTTGGAAATTCCGGAGCCTGTACCGATTCGCGTTTCCTAGTCTTCATACATTCCGACTTTATGCCGTCGCACGTAAGACACTTCGTCCACTTTCACAGTATGCAAACGAGAGAAGAGACAACCCAGAGGTAGCTCTTATCTACTTGAAATTTGGGCGGTTTTAGTTTCGCAGAGCATGATTGTTGGGCTGATACGGTAATCACATGAAGCCTGCCCGATCACTTCGGTGGTCGGCTGATATGAGGATGCTGGGGTTTGACGATGCACTGTCTCAATCTCAGCTCAAGGGAGGAAACATACGGTCTCTCAGTTGCCTTCTTTTATTCGGCAGTTATAGGCTACAGTAGTGTTTCGCACTGTGGCATTTCCCTCACTTTTTATTTCCTGGAATGGCAAACGACAGCTTCACACACGACTAAGAGGTTAGACCCCGCGAAAGGGACCTCATACTACTAAAGATAGCCTTGCAGACAACTTAAGGGAGTACTTATTCCCGCGTCCGGACCCGGAAATGTGAAAAACCTGGGCTCGATCCCACGACCTGCTAGATGTTCAACGTCCCCAACCTCTGAGCCATGGGTTCGCTGTCCTGTTGATTTCGATCGGGAATGTAAAATAATGGAGTGGCGCTCACCGATCGTTGTTAAGGAACTCACTCGTCCCGTTGTACCTTACGGGTTCTCTCTCGAGCCCAACCAGCAGCCGCACAGCGGCGCATGACTGGCTGGCGACGACTACCAAGCCAGAAATGGCCATTCCAGTCTTCCTTGACTTTGTCGGTAATAACATTCTAGGGAGTACCTACTCCCGCGTCCAAACTCTGATCGAGACACCGCCATTAATCCTTCTAACGTTAAGTTTGAGACTTACCATCGCAAACCTTATCTCCCCCACCCCTAATCCCCCTGGGATTTAGTGCAGAGTCACCCATGATATGGGAATACTTATTCGCATGCGCGACCGATTACGATTTTTTGCAAATACCAACAGTGCAATTACTGCGTTTACATCGTGCCTGGGATGCATATTTGCACTAGATCATGCTGGTTCTTGCTTTGAATTCAGAACACCTACATACGTCAGTCTGCATGCCGTGCAGCCATTGTCCTCCGCCTCTAGCAGTAATACTTTTCAGGACTCGATAGCGCTGGTGTGAGCATAAAAACTTCCTCCCCCGCGTAATGCGCCCACCCGAATAGATAAAAAGACGTGCTGCTGATTTATGTTTTATTTCCTCGTTGGAAATTCTGCGCTCCTAAAATAGGCAACCGGATAGCAATGGCAGAGAACGAGGGACAAATGCCAGGAGCCACAAAACGGGATCAGTTTGATCCGATCGATATAGTAGGCATGCAGCTCAACAGTGCTATATTACATAAAATCCTGTAGTGGATACGGGCTGTGTTGGGCATTGCATAAGGGACATTGATAGACCGACATGCATGTATAGACATCACACGATCTTAAAAATCTTATAGAGACTTTTTTAAAAACCGAAATATAACCTTTCTTAAGGTAGAAACTATGGAGATAATGTGATATTCTACCAAACGAGTAAAAGGAAGCATATTTTGTACATGTTTCCTATAAAATATGTTTACCTTTATAAGATCATCGAAAATAAGTGTGAAAAATGCATGCTAATTAAGTATTTAATTTTTATCGAATGTGGTTTTTTGCCGAAGGTAGAATTGAAATGCATTCAAAAGCTGGAATGCTAGCGAGTCCGAAGTACTATACGATTATGCCGCATGATAATCCATATTACAACCCTATCAAAGAAATCCTTTCTAGTCCAAAACCCATTTCACAATTTCGGTCGAAATTTCATGAGATTGGTCACTTGCTGTACTTCTCAGGCAGTCGCTTTGATATCCTCTGCTTCAGGAACTCAGGAACATTCCGTATGACTGGACAGTTGGTAGAATTCTCATTTTTAAGAAAATCCTCCCAGTGTTTAGCTGTTTGTTATTCGCAGACGAAATGCAAATATTTTAGCATAACCTGTCGCCACAATCTTAATGCACACGACATTTTCTCCTTTCACCAACGGGTTTCAATGTATTCTCTTCCAGTCTTATCAATGCCCACAAAGAAGGTAAAAAGTGAGGGTTTAACAGAAAAGAATGTTTTCTATTTGTCGTATATTTGCCTGATTTCTGTCGGCAGCATAGGCATTTTGTGACAACTTCCTGGCAAACGAATGTGTGTTGAGGAGTGTTTAACACATTTTACATGCAAATACGCAACGAGTCGTATGTGTGTTTATCTATACATATATAAATATACAGGACGGATTCATTTGCGCATTTAAGGAACGCGTACTGTACTTTGATCCAGGTTTGTTATCGAAAGCGCGCCATGATGGCGAAGCATGCTATTCATGGATTATTTCGAGAAATGTATCTGCTGCGTGGTTCTTTGTAAGGCTGCAAGCTACTCTCCACATTTGGTCACTGAACGAATTACTTTGTTAGTTCAATTAATTCTCAAGTCCGCAAAACACAATAGGTGACCCAACTGATGAAAAGTGTCGAAATTTACGAAGAATTGCTAATCATTCCCAAGCCGACACAATATATGGACCTAATATCTGCATTAGTAAAGGACCACTTGAAGGGAATTGGAAGCATTAATACATATTAATGGCAATATTCCATTGTCTAGAAATAACATTTTTTCGGTAAACCGAAAGTTTCGTTAAAAATGATTGCAATTGTGTAAAGGTCAGTTTGAGATGTACAGCAATACTTTCTATGCACAACAACTGAGTAAATATGACAGTATGAATAGGAAAACTTTTGATCCTAGTCCTTCAGCAAAATTCACATTTAAATATCCTTTAAGAATTAGTGTAACGTCAAGTATGGTGGTTTGCCACCAGCCTACATTCTGAGTACAGACCCTAAAACGGGCTTCCGGGAATTCGTGGTATTCTTTCCGATTTCTAATTGACTAGGATTCGGTTCACCAAAGCAGACAGGTTTTTACTTGATTTCGCCGATAGGGACGTCATAGAAATAAACGTTTTCATAAATACGCCTGCTGTCAGACCACTCAGTGATCAAGAAATTTACACGGAATTGACGGGTGAAATCATGAACATGCCGTTTTGTGTTTATAACGAAAACCTTTCTTCAGTTAAACTAATGTGCACTTTTCTCTTGCTCCGGCCTTGAAATATCGCCGAGGGCTTAACGCTTTTCAGTGTTTTCAATCGATTACCCATAAAGACAGATTTTGTATCATGTGTTTATTAAAACCTTTACGATACTTATTGAAGGCATTTACAGGACTATTGGATATTTGGGCGTTTGGGTCACATCCGGAGTCCCACCAAGACGTGAAATGTCATTGTTGAATGAAAAGAATGTCCATAAGAAATGTCAACAACGAAAACGTGTTGCCACAAGTTGCCTACTTTAAACTGTTTCAGTAGCGCATTCTTTTGACTGATTTTCATGCAATTTACATTTTTACACGACAAGGCCATACTTTTGGCAGTTCCTTTTGAGTTGCTGAAAGATGCTGACATTTAGTCTGCCGCAAACGGAAGAATATGCCTTCCTCTTTATAGTCGGAGGGGGGGGAACGTATTTGCTGTGTTCTATGATTATGAATGAACACCAGACGGACCATATAAATACTGATATTTGCTAAAAATTCTAACGCTTTGCTCATTCCGGGAAGCAGACCGCTCGACAAGTAACGTTTCATATGTTTAAAACTGTGAATGACCATTCGGTGATAGTCATTTTAATGTCAGTCCACACATCACGCGCCATAAATGCTTCTGTTAGTAGATTTTGTGTATTAATCACACGCAAATACGAGGGACACATAGCTGAGTTTGAAAAGAAATCCTGGCATATGCGTATGCTCTCTGGAACGGCCCCTTTCATGTCAGCTCCGTGATCCGCGTCATCTCACCGCTAAGTCCTACGGGGACACACGTCTGGCCGAACTAGCCATCTGCGTCATTCCTCGCCTCCCATCTTCTTGACTCTGTCTTAACAGTGGACCCTACTGGAGGGAAGGAGAGAGTGCGGTGGCTGCTGTGCAAGTCCACTTTCACTATAAAATGATTTACATTGACCCAACCGTGAAAAACTCGGCGCCTCGGTGGGATTCGAAGCCACGCAGTAAGGGGAAGGCTTTAGTACAGCCAACGCTCTAACCACTTGAGCTACGAGGCCCTGCCAGACGACGCGAGTTTAGTCACATTTGGGTCAAATTACCCGCCGAACCTACTGCAAGGTCTGGAATCCACCAAATCTAATACAATAAGTTGACTGTCCAGGCAGGATTTCTTAAGTAATTCACCTAGAATCCGCCAGATAACTACCAGGCTCACGTAATCCATAGATGCTTTGGCAGATTTTAAATAAGTCATAGTAACCGATGGGGCCTCGTAGCTCATGTGGTTAGAGCGTTGGCTGTATTAAAACCTTCCCCTCACTGCTTGGGTTCGAATCTCACAGACGTGCCGAGTTTTTCACAGTTGGGTCAATAGGAATTATTCACAATCTGCCAAAACATCTATGTATAAACTGATTCACGCGCAAGACACTGTGCCTGCCCCGCCTTGCTGTGGAGCACATGGTGCATATCGTCGACAACGACGTTCGAATTGTCATACTCGACGGCACGGGTACTAGGTAAAAGGCCATGAACGTGTTTTGTCATTACTTTGCCGCTGCATGACATAGCTGCGAGGGATTCAGCTCATCATTGGGTCCCCCGTGCGTTTACCGTCTGTTTTCTGGCAAATACTCCAACTTAACTCTTGTTGCCTTTTAATAGCCCCGGAAATTAACTGCGAAATTGGAGTAGATCAGTATATTCTAGGGTCTATAGTCGTAGGCCGAAATTTGCCGTGGGAATATCTGGGCCGAAGTCCATCAGCAACAGCGAACAACTGCGCAGTGTTCATTAACTGCCGACAGGCAATTAGTAGTATATTTTAGGGTGAGCAGTAAAGGTACTAGCCGAAAGCCCATAAAGGCGTGTTTGGATGATATTCTGCCGCTGCATGGCACAGCTGCGAGGGGTTCGGTCGATACTTTTAAATGGAAACTAGATCAGCATTAGGTTAGCAAAAGTAAGAGATCCGGGTCGGTAATCTGAGGAGAATGAATTGCTCACCGGATCGGGGGACTTTTCATGCTGACGTTTCGAAGAGCTGGGGCTGCTCTCCATTGTCAAAGCGTCAAGTGAAGAAATCGATCAGCATTTTTGAATAGACTGCCGCAACCCAAAGACATACTGCCACCCACTGAAACCTCAGCAGTTGTCTATCAAATACGTTGTAAGGATGGAGACTGCAACTACGTTGGGGAAACCAGACGGAAATTGCAGACCCGCCTACATGAGCACAAACTGGCAACACGGAGACTAGACCCAAACTCACAGCTTGCGGCTCACATCGGAGAAACTGGTCACAGTTTTGATTTTCAAGGAGCAGCCGTCATAGGCAGGGGCACCTCAAGGACTGAGCGTCTCACTCTTGAGGCTTGGTACTCAGATGCCAACTCCATCAACAGGCATCTAGACCTTCCTTCGGCCTATAAAGTCCTACGTCACTTCATACACCGTGACGAAGACAAGACAATCACACGGAGCCTAAGAATGCCGAGCAAGCACGGCCTGTCGACCACTTCACCCAAAAGGGGAAGGAAAACGCAACCAACCCCAATTGAGGTGACGACACGTATTACAGGAGGCCACAAACATTCACAGGCGACGGCCAGTAGGCCGAGGCAGAGAAGGAAGAAAATAATCGATCAGCCCAGGGCCAACTAATGCGGCAGTCTATTCAAAAATGCTGATCGATTTCTTCACTTGACGCTTTGACAATGGAGAGCAGCCCCAGCTCTTCGAAACGTCAGCATGAAAAGTCCCCCGATCCGGTGAGCAATTCATTCTCCTTAGATCAGCATTGTAGCGCGCACCACAATAACGCCGGACTACGGGCACCTTGACGGCCAACTCTGACAATTTAGTGTTATAACGATGCTACTACCAACGTTTACGTAATATATGTTTATGTAATTTATTAAGCTTGGGCCACGTCGCACACCGCTGTTCGCATTCACCACGATGCCTGTAGACTAAAAAAATTTACATCTTTTCCCGTATCTTAAGTGTGCCTCAACTGTCCGCTGTATTTTGATCAACAAAGCAAGTTAATGTGCCTCTAAACTCTGTTAACGCATGACATTCTGTGTTCATCTGTACAGTTCTGGCTATTCCCCTCGCATTTCTTTCATGTTACTTCCTTTCCATTTCCTCCATATATATCCTCTGCATGTAACCAATAGGGATTTCAAAGGTACACACCTACTTTCCCTGAAATATACTGATACTGATACTGATCAGTGGGTCTCCCAGTGCTCCCTATGCGCTTTTATGGAAGATACTCCGGTTTAGAAATTGTTACTTTTTAATCTCCCCCAAAACTAAGCATTAATTTTAAGTACGTCAGTCCATTTAAGACTTGTCGGCAGGCTAAAATTTGATATTATTTTGTTCGAAATGCATCAGACAGTTTTAGGCAAGTCATTTAATTCTTCCTAACTCACCACCCCGTTTCGTTCGCATGCACCTGCTTGAGAGTGCATTTCCTTCCATACGCTTCTCATACTCAAGATAACTTGTTTCCTCATAGAAGTTCAAGTTCTATAAGGACTGGCGTTAACTGGTGGATGACGCTTGAATTTTTCCATCCACATTTAAGACGGATATTAGCTTTTGTGTCGACAAGGGTCTACTGGAAAGACCTAACAGTCAGGCAGGTCTCATTTAAAAGGTACATATAAAAACAAGCAAGCTGCCTGTATTCAGTCCTACCGTGCCAGAAGAGATTGAGTTCCTAGGGCACAGATTTTCCGGTCTGAAAATAATTTCGTAATGTCTGCCATCGCAGAGCTATAGTTATTCTGCTCGACGAAAGAGTGTTTCGTTCAATTATAAATGCACGCATTAAAATCAACCAGCCACAACGGACTCCGACTAAATGCTCATATCAACTTTCAGTCTGAGTCAATAAGTCTCGACAGACCGATTTACTCCGAGTTATCAATTGATTTCAGAGGCTGCCATTTTTAAACGGGAATATTTAGGCTCAAACAAACACACAGGGAACGCTTGGGAGACACACAGTGATGAGTCGAACCCCGCACAGGCGTGTCATGCAGCGGCAGATCATCCGCGAAACACGTGTTTTGGCTTTTGGCTAGCACCTTTGCTGTCAGTATGGCACATCATGAAACATGACAGTATGAAGTCTACCCTCGGATCTACAGCGGTATCCAGTTGTTGAGTCTGACGTGGTGTTGTGGGTCATTATTACCAACGTCTCCATGGTAACGTTGGTGCTACGCAGCGTCCTGCCTACCCCGTAGGATTGGTGAGGCAACTAGTCCACGCATGTGCGGCAAGCACCCAAGAAGCACGTTATAATTAATGTGTGCCAACCTGTAGGGGCATAGGGCGCGGGCTTGCTAGAGCGTAACAAAACTTGACAATTGCTAGTGGTATGCGCATCACCACAGCGTAGCTCGTTCGTTTCATTCTCACCTGAGGCTGGAATGCAGCGCTTCATCCTCGAGGTTTAAACTGCCCACTGTCTACGACCGTGGAAAACATCTCTACATATGAGACACCTCTTGCCACTCATTTCTGATACAATACCCTCTAGCAGTATGTTATTACCGACAAAGACAAGGGAGACTGGAATGGCCATTTCTGGTATATTAGCCGTCGTCAGCCAGTCATACCCAACCAACGAAGTGTGGAACACCCAAGGCTCGAACTCGCGACCTGTTAGTTAGAAGTCCACGCCTCTAATCACCGGGCCACGAGCTTGTTGCCTTGTCGATTTCGATCGGGAATATACAGTGGTAGGGGGCGTTCACTGATAGTTTCTACGGAACTCACTCGTTCCGTTTCGAACTCACTCACTCACTCACGGAACGAGTGAGTTCCTTAGAAAGGGTCGGTGAGCGCCCCATACCGTAATGCCCTCTACTTATTTGCATTGTAGCACATTTGAACTGGGGCTCCTTCACACTAACCGATACTTCCATCCATCGCGTTGCGGTCTTAATATGACAAGTTTGACATTTAGAATGACAGTCAATATCGGCAGCAAACAGAATGTTGAAACTGGCGATACTTCTTGGCTGTCCATCAGACACCTTAAACTGTCGCCCAAATTGATCTCAGGCGTTCTGTGGGCGTTAGCGGTGAGATAGACAGACCGTTGACAAATCCAATCAGAAAGCGCCACAAACGCTGTCACAGATGTAGAATGAGAACCTACGGGACATATTGGGGGCTTTAAAGGTCAGAGCGAGGTGCACTGTTTGAAGCTTGACTTGTAGGAGAAACGCATTGGCTAGCCGAGACATTAAATTAACGAAGGCGATCGCCACGACAGTCGCAAAACCTACAAAAGACATATGGCCTTCTACCAGGTTGCAGCTGGAGAATTGTGGCGTTGTTTGGGTTTAAGCCGCCGGCCCAGCGCACCGATTGCCAGATCACTGAGGGGCGCGCAGTGACCAATTACTGACTGACGAGCGTGTGACCTTCACCTTGATCTTGAAATGACCCTGAAGGCCCTAATCTTTAACTTCAACTGGAAGCTACAATTCCGTCGGACAACCTGCCAATCCAATCGGACGCATGCGAGCCTGAATGATGGCGGTCGCAGTTGACATGAGTGCCTTGTGCTTTCTCGGTGGTGGGTTAATATCCCATAAAAATCTGCGGCAAAAATCGCGAGGCAGACCCCATAACACGCCTTGCCTTACCTGCCCTGCGTAGGGCACACCTGCACCTACCCCTGTACACGCGTATACACGGCACCTGCCTCCACTAGTAAACCACCCCTCTCTCCTGTAGCAAGCATGCGATCCACTTTGGATAGGCAAACCCATTGAGAAAGTTGAGCCCAGAGACTACAGCATTACAGGGAGGATATAAATCTAGTTTTCTCGGTAGGGCAGATTGACGTGGTATTGAATGGAATTTGTAAATGGCGTACAGAAAACTCGCATTCCTGTCAGACGCTTTTTTATTAATCCCATGAGGTACCAGGACAGACCGCAAAATGTAACAGATGTGAATTGAGGCCTGTGTAACAATCCTTTTGCTCATAAAGCGGACCAATTGGAAGATGCGCTGAGCCAACAGGGGGACTAAACCTGAGTTCGGCAGCTGCTATCGGTAACACGCACCTATTAAACTGTCAATATTGGGTTACGGCGGCATCAGTGAGAGTCTGGTTCCCGGCCGGTCATGGCTTTCTAAATCGGCCTATCGTGTCCGAGTCCTTCTCAGGCGCGCTGTCGCTCGAAGAGCAATGAAGTGGAGGCAAATATATTACGAGGAATCCAGACTACCTTTTCAACATCCACAATTGGTTCTCTCCGAAGTTCGGATGAGGAAAAATAAGCATGGAGCGATGCGAATTACATAATATTTCAATCAAACGAAGCCAACGAAAACTATACGACTTGACGACCCCCATTCATAAAGAAAAGCCTTCCATTCAAGTGCCTAAGGAGACATATTGCGGGAAAAGCAGTCTGAACAAAGAAGCACTTCATGGTTTACATTCTGACTTCGATTTGTCTACCATCAATTGTAGTGTGCTCAAACTCCTCACCCAATTTGAACTTCAGTTGGTACTTCATCACCTGGAGATTAAGTTCATGCAAATGTCATTACCGAGTTCAGAAATTCAGCCACGTCCTATGGAGGCAAACGGGTTCACTGGCGATTAACTATCGGCTCCAAATTTCCACTGTCCTTCAGTACCCATGATACACAAAAGACTACCATATCGAGGGAACTTGAACCAGGGCAGATGCGGGAACAGCTCCTACCCTGATCAATCTTTCATCATACATAGACGTGTGGGCTTGCACCGAGAATGAGTGCGATGTTTTCACGCGCATTGATGGTGATCATAAGTCCTCTTGTCGGTCCTGGCTGGCGATGTAGATCGACACTCAAGTTTCAAGAGTCTCATTGATCCTGTGAAGTGTTTAGTTAGGGAGACTCAAGTGGAGCACCTGAAGACTATTTCTGCACTCACAAATGACAAATGCACTGCAGTCTCATCATCATTAACGGGCCAGTTAATTCGCATCAGTCTGTAGTGGCCCAGCGACTTAAGGTTTGATGCACTGAAGGAGTTCCCCTCACCGTGATACTACTTGACATTTGACAGTGGTTTGATTGCGCCACCACCCTGCGGCTCAGTTTCACCGTCAACAATCTACCCACAGCTCTAAAGTACAATGAAGTCTACAATACCAGGGCTTTTCGTGTTGGGCTCGTTTATTTGCGCTCCGGGGTTTCGACCAGTAATTTCAGTTGCCCATTTTCGGAACCTGGAGAGTCTTGTGTGCAGGTCACATTTAACGTCGCCAGTGTCGACTGGAGAGGTGAGGCGAAAGACGAAGTGCGATGTCGACATTCGTTCCTGAATGTTCTCGTCTGCAAACAACCGGACGGCCAGGGGTTAAACTAGTCAACGGAAAACCAACGAACACGCTGACGCTGCCCAGTTTTAACATACATCAGCAACTGCCACATCAATAAAGCTGGTTTCGCGTAGTATACCGGCGGATGGAAACTCATTGCGACGAAATAAGAGAAGATAGCGTTCTTCGTGTGTTGTTCAGATTAACCAGCTATTTAAGAGCATTCGTGAAAAAGATTATTTTGCAACGCAGGAGGCCAAGTGGAGAGGATAGGCAACCAAAGTCACAGCGGATCATTCCGTACACGAAGGGGGGTAACCGAGGCGCGGTCGAGGTCTTTCGTAGAAGGACCATCCTGCATCGCCGAACAGGAGGTAGGCAGTGTGTCGTAGTAGTGAAAAATGTGATATGTATCACAGGTCATCGTAGAGACCTTCAGCTTTCTGGCTAAATGTTGGGACTGCAAATTCTGATCTGAACTCGGTCACAGCCTACTGACTGCTGTCACATTGGTTGTAGCTGAATGACGATTGTAGGTCAGTAGCTGCGACTGCCATAAACAGGTGCCATGCGAAATCAGCGACCTGACTCAACAATCCGCCAGCAGGTGATGCGATCAAAACATTCTCGTCCTCAAGCAGGAGTAGTCGGCTGCTGTCTGTCGACCCCAGCTTAGCTTCATAAAGTCTAATTACATCAATCAAACCGGTCATCGGCTGTTAACGAGAATGGGTGAGCATAATCGTGCTGTTCGCAAGTTTGACCCAAGATCCGAGGAGCGACCCGTCTCGCTCAGGTTTGACACAGTCTCACAATTGACGCCGTAGGGGTTGTAAGTCAGGATAATGATCAGACCTCAAGACAGATCCAAGGACCCTGAATGTCAGTCGGCTATCCGCCTCTCCCCCCTCTACCTGGTTTTACAGCGGGCGTTCAACGAAGGTGAGGCAAGAGGTTTTACGTCGAAACGGGAATGCGAGTCAACCCAACGGTTAGCACTGGCCACTTAAATATCAGGCAAATTAAGTCATATAATTAGGGCCGTTCCGATATGATTACTGAGGAAGTGGAACCGCGTATAAACCCATCTCGGTGAACATCACTTCTTCTAGTTGTGCTTAAAATAGTAGATGAATGTTATCTTCCGTCGAATAAGTTTTGAAATCTCCAAGTCCATCTTCCATGAACTTCTTTTTGACGTACGTTAATGCTGTGCCCCATCTCCTTCGTCCTCCTACCTACCCACCTAAATTGGACTTCTTATTCTAGTTGCCTCCTGACCTTGCCATTGACCTTGAGAGTGAGGACCACTTGTAGAAGGACAGCCGGGCCTTGTTGTTTAAGGTTGATCTTGGCAATCGTATGTTTCTTTTGCGAACGTTGTTTTTATTACCTCATTGGAAGGATGTGAAAGAGTCGGCGAAGAGAGCGCCTAGAAGGCGTAGATTGAGAAGAAGGCGGAACAGAAGTAGTTATTGCCCATTTTCAGTGAGCGACCTTTCGGTCTAGACGTGACACGCTTCATCAATGATTAGGCTAGTTCTTAGGACTACGAAGAGGAAGTGTGAAGATGGGGGGGGGGGGAATGTGGTAGTTTTTGCGTAATTCTGCCTCACTGTAAACTAATTCACGCCCAAAACAGCGCCCTGTGCCTACTTCTTGAGGCCCACATTGGGCCTCGACGCTTGGGATGGTTCATCTGTTATGGCTGTTGGGACCACTAATGACATTTGATACTGATTCCGAGGAAACCCGAACGCAGAAACAGCCACTCCACTGAAACATAAAATTTGATGAAGCATCCAGGTTTCAGAAGGTGGCAGTGAGTCCTTCGGCTCCATTCCATGGTTAGGGAAAGTGATCTGCTGTCCCTAGACAAAGCATAACCAGACGGATGATAGCTTTCGAGCACATAACGCAGAAACCGTCATAATTCAGGTATTTATTGTTCTGGTGTCTGTTACTTTTGACGAGAATCTTTCTCTATCCGTTAGCAGGCAGACGGCCACCGCGCTTTTTCTGACGGCTGTGCGGCCAAGGATCTGCAGTCAATCGAAATCTAGGCCAACAGAATCGCATCTATATGAGGACGCGAGTTACACAATCGAAATCATACCGAGATGCCGGTTGATATTTAATGAACACCAATTGGTCTGACAAAACCCCAGACCGCAAATAAACTCCTTCTGGTAAACGGGACCAACTCGAAACCTCCCAGACGTTAGCGCATGCGTTAGTCATACTCCCGCGCGCAACTGAAGGTTATGCCAGGATGATCGAGGTTGCGTGCGGATACATTGGTTGGTAAAATTAAACAGCCTGTCTACGTAGGCCTCACACTGGACAGTTCACACAGCGTGTACAAATATTCAAGAAGGTGGCTCAGTTCTCCCATATGTGACAGTACTATAAAGGCGAAGCTCCAAAAGAGCCATTTTATCCTAATTCCCAGTCGTCCGGTTACAAAAAAAATACTCAGCAAGAAAAAAGAGTCACAGCATCTGTTGGCGACTTACTAAATCACGACTTTTGGCGCACTGTGGTAGTTTCAAGCGTGTCACATTTACTGCAGTAGGAAATGTCATAGAGCAGGTACAACAACGGGCCACAAAACTGTTGGACGGTGTCAGGACTCTGTCGTATCTAGAAAAGCTGATCCAGCTAAACTTGTTCGCCCTATCCTATAGACAAATGAGGTGTGACCTGTTATGGACATTCCGCATTATCCACGGGCATGAATGTTCGCTCAAATCCGAAGACTTCTTTAACTTCACGACCATCAGGCACCTCTGCGGTCATCCGTATAAAGTCAAGCGGGAGGGGGAGGCCAGCTTATGCCTCAGCACGGAATATGGACGAGGCCCGTGCACACAGGTTTCAGCGGTTTGACTCAGCAATTCGCCGGCAAGTGATCCGATCTAAACACCCCTACCTCCCTGTGGCTCAGCTCTACAGTCAACAATCTGTTGACATCAACGGCACTGAGATGAGTTGGATAAATTTCAGCCTGCTAATATAAATTCATGCTGGCCAGATTAATTCATTCGCACACCGTCCTCGCCTATCCTCACTATGCACTGGTGAGGCGTGACATAATATGCAGCCATGTTAGAGAGGCGGATTTTGGCCAGTACTATCAAAAATTTCACATTATGTAACCCACGACGTTTAGCTATAAGTGGCATATCGCCTAGTGTTACATGACTTACCCTAAATAATCTCATGCACGTACGCTTGAAACTAAAATTCACCCTGGAGCCGCGTTCTGGTCTGTTTATTAAGCCAACTTACGGAAACACGTAGTAATTGAGCTTATCACTCAGGCACTTGCGTTGACCTCAAGTCAGTAGCGAGGAGAATGCTGACTCGTAATATATCCAGTAAACTGCTACCACATCGTTCTTTTGAAAGTTGTGGTGTAGCCAGTCGCCAACAGGTGCCATGATTCTTGTTTCTTGGTGAGTATTTTATAGTCACCGGATGACTGAGAATTAGGATACAATAGCTCTTTTTGAGCTGTTACACACGTGAGTACCGAGTACCCTTTGTGAATATTTGTACATGCTGTGTGAACTATGCAGTGTAAGGCCTGAGTGGATAGTCTGTTTGATTTTACCAGCCAGTGTATTCGCACCCAAACTCGATCATCCTTGCATAACCTCGAGTTGCGAGCTGTAATATGGACTAACCTATGAGCTAAATTCCGGGGGGTTTCATGTCGGGCTCGTTAACCAGAAGGGGTTTATTTACGGTTTGGAGTTTTGTCGTGTACTCCACACCCCCGACAACAGATCAATTGGTAGTCATTAAATATTAACGGGAATTGTGGTCTAGTTCCGATTGTGTAACTCCCGTCCTTACATAGTTGCTATTCTATCGGCCTGGACTTCGACTGATTGTAAAACCTTGGCAACACGGCAGTCAGAAAAAGCGGAGGGACTGTCTGACTGCGATTAATTTGGGGCTAACGCATAGAGGAAGATACTCGTCAAAATAAACAGACACCCGGAGAATAAATACCTGAGTTGTAGTAGTTTCCGCTTTAGTTTCTCGAAAGCTATCATCCTTCTGGTTATGCGATGTCCAGAGAGAGCAGATTACTTTCCGATAACAATCGGGAGATGGCACCCAAAAAAATCCGTTACCTGGAAATAATTCCTTTAACAGTGGACTCAAAAGCCTTCAGGCTATAACAGCGCTTGCAGTCCTACTTTCACGCACTACTTGGACTTTCCGCGACGGCCTCACATGGGCTGGCCGAACGAACATCGCAGGTTGCATGGACGATGGTCGCTGATACCCAACCTTCCCCGTCGTTACACACGTGCACCTGAATATACGGCATCCATTCGCATCATGGCAGTTTATCACTAAAAAAATCACTTTTAAATGGAATAAGTCTGCACAGCAAAGGACAGGAACAATTTCCAGGCATCTGTCAAAGACATGGCATTGATGCCAAACCAAAGACGATACTGTACTTCGTCTATGTGAGCCCACACAGCTCGATCACATACTGGGCCTCCCTCGTGGAGTTTCCTTTTCATTCTACTCCAGTATACCTCAATGGCATTGGTCTGTCGTCCGGTGGTAGGGTTCTTGAAGTTCTTTGGGTGGTTAACAGAGAAATGTAGATAACCTTCTGACGATTATACGCCTTCCACTCGTCCGTTACCACTATACTGCTTTGGCGACCCATTTTGTAATAACATAACGGAGGGCGGGGCAACTTCGATCATTCACATGTTCAAATAAGGCTTTCCGTCGGCTAGTATTGTACATCTCGACCAGCCACCACCTATAAAGCCCCTATTACCACCTGTCCCGTAAGACAGGCTGCTTTGGTTAGGCGGATTTTTTTGGGTGTCATCTCCCGATTGGTACCTACTTTTCCTCGCCATGGAATGGAACCCAGAGATGCACTGCCACCTTCTGAAATCCGGATACTTTATCAAATTCTACATTTCAGTGGAGTCTCTGGTTGCTGCGTTGGGGTTTCTTTGGAACCAATATCAAATGTCAATAATGGTCCCAATAGGCATAACAGATCGCCCATCTCAAACGACGAGGTCCAATGTGGGCCTCAGAGAGTGGGCTCAGTGCGGTGATTTCAAAGTGAATTAGTTTGAACAGAGGCAGACTTATGCAAAAACTAATACATCCTCTCTTCCTTCACACTCCTTTTTCTCGACCTAACACATGGGAGGTCACGTCTGGTCCGCGAGTTTGTTCACTGAAACCGGCAATTCGGTACCCTAGAGTAACGTGTAACTTAAAGCACAAATGAGAACTGCGGTTGACAATTGTATGGTACTATTGACAGATGACCAAAAATAGTCAATGTACAATGCTTAACAGAGGAAACGCGCACTCAGAACGAAGGAGGTGGCCGAAATTAACACCTGACTCTAGTCAGCTAAAAATGCAAGTTCGCTAGCGTGGGTCACACGCATGCGTAGGAAGGAGTCTAGGCAACATGGGTGTGTAATGTCCGAGCCACGAAGGGGTAGGGGTTTAGCCTCTTCCTTCATACGACAGTCCGTGTATGTTTCCTTAGTATTACCAATAGGTCGAATGTCTCCTTGGCCAGAACCCTGTAAACCAGTGTGAAGTGAACTCATTGGTCTGAAGGCGCAAGCACACGTAGAGTGGAGAGATCGATGGTAGGAACATTTAGTGAAAATATGGAAATACGCAGTAACTTTTTTCTATTCCGCCTTCTTCTCAACCTCCTCCTTCCAAGCGTCCCCTTCGCCAACTTATTCTCAGCCTTCCAACAAGGTAACAATAAAGCACGTTCGAAAAGCAAGTGAGTCAAAAAAATAAGATTGCCAAGATCAACCTTAAACAACAAGGCCGGGCTGCCCTTCTACAGGAGGTCGTTACTCTCAAGGTCAGGGTCTAGTTAGCCAAAGAAATTCAGTTTAGGTGGGCAGGGGGGGAGAAAAACGAAGGTGGGGACAATACTAACATAAGTAAACTTGAAGTTCACGGAAGATGGACGCGGTGCTTTCCAAACTGGTTCAACAGATGAAATTCGTCTAATATTTTAAACACAACTAGAAGAATTGACTGGTTCAACTGATTCAACTGGTTCAACTGGTTCAACTGATTCAACTGGTTCAACTGGTTCAACAGATGAAATTCGTCTAATATTTTAAACACAACTAGAAGAATTGACTTTCACCGAGATGGGTTTATACGCGATTTGGCTTCTACAGTAACCACTTCGGAACAGCCCTGATTATATCACTCATTTTGCCTGATTTTTAAATGGCCAGTGCCAACCGTTGTGTTGACTCGCTTCCCCGTTTCACCGTAACACCTTTTGCCTCACCTTCGTTGAATGTCGATTATAAAACCATTGCGGGGAGAGACGGGCAATCGGCGGTCATTCAGGGTCCTTGGGCCTATCTTAAGGTTTGGACATTGTCCCGACTCACAGTCCCTACGGCATCAAAGGTGAGAATGTGTCAAACCGGACCGAAACGAGTTGCTGCACTGATTTTGGGTCAAACTTGCGAACAGTCCGATTATGCTCACGCATTCTCGTTTACAGCTCTCACCGGTTACTTTGACGTAATTGAACTTTCTGAAGCTATGCTGAGATCCACAGACATCAGCCGACTTCGCCTGGTTGAGGATGGGGACGTTTTGGTCGCATCACCTGCCAGTGGATTACTGAATCAGATAGCTGATTTCAAATGGCACCCGTTTATGACAAACGCAGCTACTGAACTACAATCGTCATTCAGCTACCACCAATGTGAGAGCAGTCAGTAGCCTGTGACCGAGTTAGGATCAGAATTTGCAGCCTCAACTTTTAGACAAAACGGTAGTGGTCTGCACAATGACCTGTGATAGATATCACATTTGTCCCTACTACGACACATTGCCTACCACCCGTTCGGTGATGGAGGACGGTCCTTCTAAGAAAGACCTCGACCGCGCCTCGGTTCCCCCACTTCGTGTACGAATGATCCGCTGTGATTCTGGTTGACTGTCCTCTCCATTTCGCCTCCTGCGCTGCAAAATAATCTTGTTAATGAATGCACTTGAATAGCTGGTTAATCTGAAAAACGGCCGAAAAACGCTATCTTCTCCTGCTTGACCGCAATGAGTTTCAACCCGCCGGTACACCGCGCGAAATCAGCCATACTGATGTGGCAAGAACTGATGTCTGTTGAATCCGGGCATTGTCAGCGTATTCATTGGTTTTCCGTAGACTACCTTAACCTCCTGGCCGTCCGGTTGTTGGCAGACGAGAACATTCTGGAACGGATGTCGACATTGCACTTCGTCTTTCGACTCATCTCTACAGTCGACAATGGCAACGTTAAATGTGACCTGCACACAAGACTCTCCAGGTTCCGAAAATGGGCAAGGGAAATTACTAGTCGAAATCCCGGAGCGCAAATAAACGAGCCCAACATTAAACGCCCTGTAATTGTACATTGTATTGTTCTTCAGAGCCGCGGGTAGATTGCTGACGTTGGAATTGTGCCACAGCACAGTGGCGCAATCAAATCACTGTCAAATGTCAAGTAGTATCACGGTGAGGGGAACTCCTTCAGTGCATCAAACCTCAAGTCGCTGAGCCACTACAGACTGACGCGAATTAACTGACCCGTTAATGATGATCAGACTGCAGTGCATATGTCATTTGTGAGTGCAGATTTGGTCTTCAAGTGATCCACTTGATTCTTCTTGTTGTGCAGCCCACACAGCACTTTACAGCACCGATAACACTCTTGAAACTTGAGTGCCGACCAGTAGCGCCAGCCAGGACCGACAAGAGGACTCATGATCACCATCAATGCGCGTGAAAACATTGCACTCATTCTCGGTGCAAGCCCACTCGTCTATGTATGATGAACGATTAATCAGGGTAGGAGCTGTTCCCTCATCTGCCTTGGTTCAAGTTCCTTCGAGATGTTAGCCTCTTATGTATCATGGGTACTGAAGGACAGTGGAAATTTGGAGCCGATAGTTAGTCGCCTGTGAACCCGTGTTTGCCTCCAAGGGACGTGGCCGAATTTCTGAACTCGGTAATGCCATTTGCATGAACTTAATCTCCAGGTGATGAAGTACCAACTGAAGTTCAAATTGGGTGAGGAGTTTGAGCAGACTACAATTGATGGTCGACAAATCGAAGTAAGAATATAAACCATGAAGTGCTTCTTTTTCAGGCTGCCTTTCCCGCAATATGTCTCCTTAGGCACTGAAATGGAAGGCTTTTCTTTATGAATGGGGGTCGTCAAGTCGTATAGTTTTCGTTGGCTTCGTTTGATTGCAACATTCAAGTAATTTGCATCGCGTTATGCTTATTTTTTTCCTTTTCCGAACTTCGGAGAGAACCATGTGTGGATGTTGAAAAGGTAGTCTGGATTCCTCGTAATATATTTGCCTCCACTTTATTGCTCTTCGTGCGACAGCGCGCCTGAGAAGGACTCGGACACGATAGGCCGATTTAGAAAGCCATGACCGGCCGGGAACCAGACTCTCACTGATGCCGCCGTAACCCAATATTGACAGGTTAATAGGTGCGTGTTACCGATAGCAGCTGCCGAACTCAGGTTTAATCCCCCTGTTGGCTGATTCAATTAACTGCTAGTGTCTCATGCAGATTCTGTGCCGTTCCTACATGAGAGTAAGATCAGGGTCGAGAATTCGTTCTTTGAGCTGTGCACAGGTAATAAGTATCGCGCATGCGGAGGTTGTACTGACACACGTATTCGCATGCTCATGCCAGACCAGCCATCTGCGATTATTTCTGCCTGACTGGCTCGGACGATGGACTGCGACCTGTGGGAGGAAAGGAGATGAGAGTGAGGCCGACCGCTGACACTCCGACCCCACGTCTGCCAACAATAATCTGACGTACTTTCGAATTACCAAGTTGCATACAACACCATGACTTGAATTGTTTCCAACTGAGAGGGTATTTCAGTATCCCTCCCAGTTCACCCATTTTGTGGTGTCCATAACAATAGGCACCCAGTCCTTTGTTGTTAGGTGAAACGGGCGTGTGCGGCACGCATAGACGGACTAGATAACTTTGTCAGGAAACGTACCCCGATTACGCCTTCTGTCTTCTCGACGCTAGGTAGACACACGTGGTCCAGGAGCCTGAGGGCAGAGATGCGAGTCTACCAGAACTTTGAACGCATTATGATATTACCGACAAGGACAAGGGAGACTGGAATGGCCACTTCTGGCTTATTAGCTGTCGTCAGCCAGTCATACCCTATCCCGAAGTGTGGCACATCCGAGGCTCGAACTCGCGATCTGTAACATTGTATATTCCCGATCGAAAACGGACAGGGCAACGACCTCGTGGCTCAATGGTTAGAGGCGTGGACTTCTAAACCAAAAGGTCGCGAGTTCGAGCCTCGAGTCGGCCACACTTCGGGCTTGGGTATGACTGGCTGACGACGGCTACTAAGCCAGAAATGGCCATTCCAGTCTCCCTTGTCTTTGGCGGTAATATCATTCTGCCTATATCATGAGCCGCTGTGTGGCTGCTAGTTGGGCTCGAGAGGGAGAGTCCATAAGACAAAACGGAACGAGTGAGTTCCGTAAGAACGATCGGTGAGCGGCCCCCAACATTTGAACGCATTTTTCGCACTCCGCTGTAAGGCACACGATGGGTGTTCGAAATATCGCGTGTGCGTTAACGCTCCTTGCGAAACCAAGTCTCACGCACACGCGCAGGTAATTGTGCTTAACGGTGCCTGTTGCTCTGACTGGAGTGTAAAGAATGATGGACTTTGCAGAAACGATCTTTCAGGAACTGACCGTTTGTGTTATTTGTAGACACTGACAACGCTTGAAGGGAAGACGCTGAAGCAGGTGGATAGCGGAGAAGTACCCGTGACCATGGAGAGTGTGGTGGAGGGCGATATGCTAAGAATGGTGAATAAACCTTTTGCATTTGATAGTGTCCAGGAGAGATACAGGATATGGAATCAAATTGTGGCGCTGTTGTGCCGATAATCGAATCGTTATAGACACTAATACCAATGTGGGATGAAGGATGGATGAATGTTCAGTGTCAACCATCAGGCTAAAGCCTGATGATTTAGTAGTCTATCAGTTGACATTACAGAATCTGACTCAATGAATGACTCGTTGTTTGGCGGATCAACACCAGTATTAAGGGCGGTCTTGGACAGTGCGCCCGAATATGCTAACTTACAGTTCAGTGAAAAGCAGAGAGGCCAATAATTGTACTATCCTGTGTCCTCACACGATAAATAATCGTCAGGAACACTAAGATAACGATTTGCTTTGGCCATTTTTAAGGATTGGCCAGGCAGTCGTTTTACTTTATATGCATTTATTCAAAAACGAATGTTGCAGCCTTTTTTGAACTTATGTTTTCTATCACCCACGAGGATGACGTCAGGGCTTCTAGGTATTTTCAGTAACAAATTAGTGAGATCCCAGTGGTGAAACCTACATTTGTCATCTCTTTGATGAAAGCAGTCATTTTACACATTACGTAGACAACAAATCAGAGAACACTAACCAAGGTCAATATTGAGACCCTGATTAATTCGACGTCATCGAAGGTGATCATCACTACACTAACTGCTTGATCGTTCTCGATAAAGATGATAAAGTGTAAATAATTGCAACAAGCTCATTTTCATCATGTTATTCTACCCAACCACGTTTTTATTTCCTCATACCTGATTTATTTTTGCCTGTTCAACGATTGCTTTTTAATGGTATATTTCCACATTTGTAGACTATAAGAATTGAAGAATTGGTCTCCGTTCGGCACTACAGAAGGGTTTGAATCTACGGAGGTCAAACAAAGCAAATATACTTTTGGTATACTGCATTCATTCTGTATGGGAAATATGCAGGGGATTCCCTGCTGACAAATGTTCTATTTCTTTGTAGGCATTAACAACAAATCCATTGTTAGAGACATCTTACATAGAGACGGTTGAATATTGCCTTGAGGGGTCAAACGCATAGGGCTGTATATGAAGTCAGGCAAACTTAGAGGGTTGAAGCGGGCTTAAAATTGCTTATCAACAGATGATTTCCATCGGAACCCTGTGAGCTGTTCTATTCGATGCAAAGTTCTGCTAGGCGGTTACCTCGAGTAACATTTGGTTCTGGAAGCAATTGACCACGAAACGTCGCCGAAATAGGACTGCATATGGCTGAAGATAACGCCTTTCATTCTTTAGTCTTTTGACGATTAAAAAGACAAAAGTTCATCAGTCTGCTGCGTGCCTCCTACGTCAGCTTGGAATGGTTGGCAACGGTCCGGTAAAGGAACCCAAACACTCACAACTAACCAAACGTGCCGGTCTTACGGCAAAGGCAGTAATAGGGGTTTTAAGGGGGGGGGGCTGTGTATACGTAGATGAATGGCAAAAAATGTATAGATAATTGGCAAATTCGTTTTGTTGGGAGGAAGATTTTTAATGTGCTGTCATATAATAACCAAAAGCAAGCAAGACAATTAAAAATAAACATTAAATGTCTGCAACGATCGCTTCTCAATTTTTTTGGGCTGAGTTCATTTTAGATAATGTACCAGATCGTCTACAGCGATCGCTTCTCAATTATCTGAGTTGAGCTCATTGTAGATAATGAGCCAGTCCGTCTACAACAGACAACCCAACTTTTTTTGCTAAAACACCAAACCGCAATACACGCGTCGGACTAAAACCCGCTTAAATAAGTATTGTAGGTATTCTTTGTATGACGCAGATGCTTGAGGGCCTTCACCCGATCCTTAACGAATAGCTTATTTCGACTTTGTCCTCTAAACTGTTCTCTTTTCTGGATTCTGGATCGTTCATGTTAATTGCTAAGGCTTATCAGTGGTCGGCTTGTAGGTTAAGATAAAGCTGGCAAATACAGCTACTTTCTGTACTTGCACAAATACTTTCATACTTTTAGCAGTGTCAAGTAACGGACAATTTCATCGATTCGACACATTTGTGTGTACCAGAACGCGCCGCGTGTCATTGGTTAGATGGTTGCTGAATACGATGGTATCCTAATCGTTCTCAGAACTGAGAGAAGGCTGTAATGATTAATCGGAGACTGGTTACTGGATGTGGACTGATACGTTTGGTGGAGGAACCAGGTGATTTGTGTCATCTCGCAAATAATGCTTATTTCTGCCAGTCACGACTCCCACACTCACATCTCCGTTCCTGATGAATTTACCTTGTTATCAGAAGATGGGTAAGGACAGGGTGCTGTTCTGCCACTCGGATGGGCATGGTGGCCGCCGTCGTTCGTGTCAGTCAAACAGTGAAGTGTCCGTACGCGTGTGCAGGCATCAGTGGAGAGTTTGGTGCTACTGAACCGATCAGGATAAGTTTCGACTCCATCGTGGTTGTTTGGTTACACACAGGTCCACATTTTGTGTTTGCTGCCAAGGGAGGCCTGAATGCGGTATCATGAGACAACATTGTAGCCACCTCAGCTACGAGCCCTTACTTGGAGCCGTGAGTTTAATTACATTTGGGTCAAGTTAACCACCCAGCCCACTGTAACTTATGGAAACTAGTAAATTTGACACAGTAAAGTGACTGCCCAGCCGACTACAACGTATGAACTTACGGCTATCGATGGAGCCTCATATCTCAGGTGGCTAAAGCGTTGGCAATGCTCAAACCTCCCCTTGTTTTCTTGAATTCAAATCCCACCGATGTCGCCAAGTTTTTGACAGTTGGGGCAAAATAAACTACTCAGAATATGGTAAAAACACTCACTAAAGGATTTAATTAGCTGGCGTGAACACTTCACAAGGTCGTTCCGACATTTGTAAGTGTCCAGCTGTGTGGGACGCATCCTGTGTATTTGTCTTCGGTTAAACTGCAAATAAGAGCTGCCCCCCAGTGAGTTAAAGCGGAGAAAAAAATAAACAAATGGCGCTGAAGTGATTTTTCTATCTCGTTCATTAAGGCTAATCAAAACGCCGGCAACTGACGGCGAATATAGGCATTCCCACGCACTGTCTTAGCGGAGATGTCCACAGATGCACACAAACCGGAGGCAACCACCAGGCGTCAGGTAATGAAACCGAAAGACCCACTGCCACGGCAAGAAACGTCTGGAGTCGTTTATCGGATCCGGTGCAGTTGCAGACAAAGCAAGTCCGTCAGAAAAACCGGAAGAGTGCTCCGAACGCAAATGGCCGAACATGCTGGAGCAGTACGGAGAAATGACGCCAGCTCTCAAGTTGCGACTCATTCGGCAAGATCCGGTCACGCATTCAACTTCGACAAGGCCGAAATTCTCGCAAGAGGTGACAACCGCGTGACCCGGGAGCTACTCGGATCATGGTTTGCTGGCCCCCAGTCAATTAACAAGGGCAATGAACTTCAACTTCCATAATGGGTGATGACACTTCGTCTAAGCGGAATAATTAGCCATGCGGGGAGCGCACAGGTGAACGCTCGTTCTAACGCCAGGATCGGTGCGTCAGATGGTCGAGCAATCATCACGCCAACATCCAACGCACGTGATGAAATTGCAGCAATTAACGACGCGAATGTCGGCCATCAAACAGTCAGCATAGCAAGTGCAACGATCGCTGATGAAGGGGGGATCCGTGAATGTTCATGGGTATGCGGTAGCATGGCGACTGCAGCCTGTAAATACTGCAGCCCCTTGTGTGCACAAACCACCCGTATCTGCTTTTGCCTCTAAAGATGGGTTCGAGCAGGAATCCGAGACGTCGGGTGAATAAAGCTCTTGTCCCAGCGATCGCGTCCCCTTCTTTTTTTTCTTATTCTTCTTCACAAAATGTAGTTTTACTCCCTCACGCACCGCCTAATGATCGAGAGAAATGTTTGCATCCGGGCAGCGCGAACAATGCCCTACCCAATCTGGACAACGACCTGTGACCGTCTGCCCTACCACCTTCAAGACTGACCGCTAGTTTGCATGTAATGACGTCGACATGTTCCCGAAAATGTTAACGAATAAATAATCGCTCTCTGTCTCTCTCTTCAACAAGGTGATATTTATTGTAGACATAACATTCTTTATAACTTCCGCAAGGCACTGTGGATGCGGCCAACTGAATGATTTCTACATATCGTTAGTAACGTTATTAATGACTGCATCTCATACGCGCACATTCATGCGTATCTTCAGACGACCTCCCTGAAACAGTTAGGTGAAGGGTCACGCGTAGCCGTCGGTAGACTTTGAATCGTGTTATACGGGAACGGTAGCAACGGAAGTTTTACGGGTGGGGTAGCACGCCAGACAGGAAACTGCGCAATGCAAAAAACACAGGAGTTGTTTGGATCCCTGCCGAATGTCTTATTTTACGCCATCCTGTAGCTACGGAAATGAGCGGGTTAATTAAAAAACAAAACGCAAATTTTAAAAAATAACAGAGTTTAATTGATGGTTCGGGATCACGGGAAGTAATTGTCGTTGGCTGTTTAATAACTGCAACCGCCTTCGAATAAGTGGCAAGATAAAACGTCCTATTACACGACCCATTGTTTACCGACGGTTAAGCGGGATCCTTCAGCCTACTGTTTCCGACCTTCCTTTCCTTAATTTACAGTCATTAGGCTGCCGAGGCGAAGTATGCTATTCACTCTGGACTTAACCTACCGACCGTATCTTGAAAGTGGTGTAGTAGGGAATAAAACAAGTCGTCATGTGATTGCGGCAACCGCCAAATTGCAAACGCCCCTTGGTTTTGGTCAAAGATTCTGTGTTTGCGTAAATGAAAGCACGCGCTTGCAACAGCTAGCATCGGGGACTAACTCTCAAGCGTGATTTACGTGGATTATTGATGACATCAGAAGCTCGAGGTCCTCCAGATATTTTTCAGTACTAAACAGACAGTAATATTGTCTTGGCCACTAACGCCTTTGAAATCCGCAAGCCCTTTAACGGTTTCCCAAAGCGGAAGAATATGTTGCTAGAAGACCAATTTGAGTTTATTCAAATTTGAACAGTTAACAACGGGTGTAGTGTCGAACACAAACCAGTTCCTCCAGTCGTGCAGTCTGCAAATTAGAAAAGAAATGCGTTTTTTGAATAAATGTATTTTTGAGCATCAAGGCCACAAAAATGCTGGTTATTATACTGTGGCAGTCAACTCAATTTTGGGTTATGCCTGCATGCTTTGCTACACTAATCTCCGGCAATCAATCTGTACGCCCTCTGATCGACGGCATGACCATTAGGTTTTGCCCCAAGGTTTCTCGAACCGACGGGATCTCGCAGTATTGCGATTGTCGTAATACGGCAAGCATAAAAGATCCTTGATAGTTAGCTATGACAGCAGCAGTTTTCTAAATTCGAGGACCGCACCCGGCAGCACTACATGGCACTGTTCGAGTCTGTCAGGTAGGTACGGTTTAGGCGGAATAGTGGCCGCAGTTACATTCTTTTGAGATAAAGCGGAATAAAATGCATTTGTTGTCATCCTATCTGATGAAAGATGACCATAGTCAAGTCAGGGCGTATTAGTATTATACGGTTGTCAGCAGCAAAAGACTTTCTGCCCCATTCTTATGTGTGTTTGCCGTTTAGCTGAACTGGGCTGAAGAACATTCATGAAAGCCGTTTAAAGAGTTACATAAAATGCATAAAGCAGTTCAGTCTCCCACAGACAGCTATCACATTAGCGGTTGTTTGGCTATAAATCGCGCAGGTCTGTATGTCCGTTCGATTACCCTATTATATACAGTACTGGGCTAACTCATGAAATGTCAACCGAAATTCCAAAATGCGTTTTCGTTTCTAAAAGATTAATTAATTAGGGCTGTTAAACTAGTCAGCCTGCAGCACTATTCTATAATATTTCCGTTACCTCAGGACGCCGGTTTTCGAATGAACTTCCTTTCGGCTGCATGCAAAGACTGCACTCTGTAAAAAATAACTACTTATATAGCATGCATTTTTCTCATTGATTTTCGATACCCCTGAAAACCCAATTATATTTCATGAAAAGCATGCATACAAATATTCACTCTTTCGCCTATTCAGTAGATAAGAACATCTTCTTCGAATTTTATACTCGAAGGTAGGACATAATTCGGCTTTGAAAACTTTAAATACCGTAAAATGGCCGTTCATTAATCGTCATGTCTCTGCATTGACCAATGTGGCTCGTAAAGCTAACGAGATGGATCAAGTGCACTTCTAAATTTTATGAACCCTATATGATCCCCCTTCATTTGCGTAGAGAAATGTGTGGTTTTCCGTACGCGGAAAATATACGGCTTGTAGTTTCGAACCCCTGAATCCAAATGTAACGGTAAAGTGGCTTCAAAATTATTCAGAAAAAAAGAAAAGTTTAATAAAACCAAATTATTCTCTACCTTCGAGTATTAGATTCAACGAAGACGTAATTGTCTGTCAAATAAGTGAATGAATGAATATTTTTATACATGCTTTCCATGAAATATAATTGGACTTTTAGGGGTATCGAAAATCAATGAGAAAAATGCATGCTACATAAGACGTCATTCTTCACAGAGTGTATTTCTTGCATGCAGCTGGAAGAAAGTTCGTTGGAAAGCCGGCGTCCTGAGGTAACTGAAATATTATAGAATTATGTTGCTGGCTGACTAGGTTTACAAACCTACTGAAGTAATCTTCTCGAAACGAAAACGTATTTCGGAATTTAGGTTGACATTTCATGAGTTAGCTCACATACTGTATATGTCTATACATTCCGTCTTCTGTGAACTCGACCATCCTCGGCCATCACGCAGATCCACTCATCTGTATTTTATTTTATGTGAAAAAGGAAGCGCAGAAAGATTACTTACCATTGTTAGCGTATTACCCTCCACCACACTCTCCATCGTCATGAGCTTGTCTCCCTTGTCAACCTGCTTCAGCGTCTTGCCTTCCAGTGTTATTATTGTCTAAAGTGATGAGAAACATAGGGGTTTAAAGCGCAAACGCCATTTTTGGTTCGGTTTTGTTACAACCGGTGTCTGTTAGAATTCTGTAGGCGCTCTTTATATTCGCCCCCAGCTTCGCAAAAATAGAAGCACAAATTTGGGTGCTAATGGACTGAACTCGTGAAGCGGTAACTGAAATTCGGGAATGTAATGTGATTATATAAGTGGCGTTTGATAATAGATTAGTGCTCAGCATATTCCTGCAATGTTTTGGACACCCCAGGAGATTGTTTTTGAAATGTACGTTGTTTTGGCGGCCAGCAAAATCACAATTGGCTATACGTAGGCACCTAGATCGTATAGAATTGTTTGGGTTTATTCTTGATGCCCCTATGAAGTCAGATATATTCTGAATAAAATATGCCCAAATCAGTTTTTTACCAAGCTGGTGACAAAACATCTATTTTTGCACGCCATTCCTGGAAAAAGGATACAGTTTGCTTCAAAGTGTACAATTATGATATATTTTAAAATCTCTAGGTGCCCATTCACATAGCATTGAATCAGTCCGTTTGTTAATGCCTATTTTAAAGTATACAGCACTGTCCACATTGATTGCAATCTTTTCGACTCCTAAATGATATTTTCATAATGGCATCGAGGTATGGGGGAGTTGTCTTGCATTGAAAATGAAGAGCTTCTAGATTCGAAGGCCGACAAGTAAAAGAAACAACAGACATGGCTCGTATTTGATCGGTAATTGGAAACATTTCAGCGACAAAATCACAGACACGTGGTTTGCTACGGAAAGGGTAAAAGAAAGCATCCTTTTGAACACGTTTTCTATAAAAGCACATTTAAATCTATAAGAGTATTGATAATGAGTGAAAGATTTCACGCTACTTAAACAGCCATCTTTTCCCACGTGGAGTTTCGTCAGGCGGCCTAAAAGAGGGCCAACATCTTGCGCGACAGAAATTTCATCAAATTATGTCACACGATAATCAGGGTTACAACTCCATTCAAGAAAGCCTTACTGATCAAAAACCTATTTAAGAATTACGGTCAAAATTTCAAGAGGACGGCCACTGGGTGTACTAAACCGGCAAAGCATAGGAACAGAAAGATGCAAATCTATTTTTGTTAATTATGCTTTTGCTAAAAAAAAAAACTATACCGCCGTTTTCTTTGCGAAGTCAAGAGTCTCAGAGTCCACATCAATTCAAAGTTTGTCAGTTGAGATGTCTCTGAGTAGATAAGAATGAGCCAGGTATTCTCACAGCAGGACTTTATGAAGTTTGAATGGTTAAACGGGTGAAAGTCGATAGGCCGCGTAAAACAAAGTCATCAGCTGATGATGGGCTACTCACTCCCACGGAAATGTGTCACGTAGCACCTTCTTGTGACTGATCCGCTATTAAAAAAATTGCGATTACGTGTGAAAGCCAAGAATGGCGAAATAGAATTTTTTTCAATGTAGACAATAAAGTGCACTAAGATGGCAGCGTAGAGCATTCAACGCGCCTCTATATGTGTATTTACAGATGCCCTTTATAACGGTGTGGAATTGAAGTGCAGAATTTTAATAGAAAAGGAAATGACAGGGGTCATTTGAATGAACACGGGCTGGCACAATGTCCTTCGTTTTTAAATAATCTACATGCCAATGACCTTTCGGGTTTCACGTTAGGTTGCTCACCTGCGGGACTGTATAACACGCGCAGTTTTGGTGCGCTTAGTCGATAATTACTGAATTAGTTCATAACTTCCACCTGATAGCCTTAGTTGGGGGGTTTTGTTTCATCAAAAGTTGGCATATTCGCTCTCAAAAACAATTTCCGCTCCGTCCTTTTTCGCTGACATCCCGAGAGACAAACACACTGTTAAACATGTTTTACGATGTGTGCATTTGTCGGAAACACGTAGCTCATCTTGGAAGAATTTTGAAACATTATTTGTATCCATTTTTGGAAGTTCGATGAGGGGGATTATTAACTATAGGTTTCACTTTTAGTTATGCATGTGCTTACACGCCTCCTTTGAGGTGTAACACGTTTGGCTTGTCTGGAAAAAGTTTCAAAATTGTTGAATGACTAGTAATGTTGTATTTTGCCCTTTGGTGTATTTAAGCATTCCAACAATCAAGTTCAATTTGTAGGTTCTAATAAGCGGGTGTAAGAACTACTTTCAGTAGACGAAGAGGCGGTTTTCATCTTAAATTGCGGTATAGTTTAAAACATGGAGTAAACATGGTGGAAATGAATCGAAAGAGAACTAACTGATTCATGCATCCAATGAAGTCTCATGTACACGATGTGCCTTATGCATGACGGTCGAATATGGTAACGCATGCATTCCGACAAAGGCGATGAGAGAAATACGTTGACTATTATATTCGGTGGACATTGCTGATAAGAGTACTCTTTAAGCGCTTGTATTCTGAAGGAAACGTCATTTGATTAAATGTTGCGAAACAGCTATTTCAGAAAAACCCTCACAGCAAAATGTAATCACAGAACAAATGCTTGCCTTTAAAGGTCGGCCATCAAGTGAAGCGTGGTCGAATTCCTCGCCCAACTTGTACTTCACTTCGTACGTCATCCCGCCGGTGCTAATTTTCATGCTGTAGCCATCGCCAACAGGCGAAATTGTCATTACCGAGTTTAGCAACTCGGCTATGTCCTTCAAGGGTATGCTAACCCCTAGGCGATTGGCAATCGGCTCCAAGTCCCCACTGTCCTTCAATTTCCATGATCCACAGAAGGCTTCCATGTCGAGGGCGATTCGGTCGAGCTGGAGGACAGAACGACTTCTACTGAGGTAAGCTGCGCCACACGCATGTATATATGTCAGCAACTGAGCCGCCACCTACGATGTTTTCACGCCGATCGCCAGTGATTTTGGGCCTTGTGTTTGAAACAACTGATGTCGTGGGCCAGTGCCAAAGCAGTATGCACGAGTACGTTGCACTCATACGCGACAGATGTACTGCAATGTGGTTGTGATTAATGTTCATCACGATGCGTCAGTCCTGACCTTCATAACGAATCATTATATTCGCAGAAATATCAAAGTTAAAGTGCGTACTAGAGGTATTTCTGAAAAACATGTAATAAATCGAGACAGGCCGCGGCTATAATCACGCCCTATTATAGGTGGCCTTACATTATATTACATGGGATTATAGTTTGGATTGGCGTAGACTTAGTGTTAAAATCAGGCTTAAATTGGTAATAGTGGAATTTGTAGCCCCTGACGTTAGGAATGAAAACACAGGTAAAGTCAGTGGCCGATCTAAGAAAATGTTAACAGAAATTCTGAAATATGGTTTTGGCACGGAAAGATTACTTAAGTGTGGCTGCAAGAATAACTTTGTGCGGCATAAACCAGTAATATTTCAGACGTGCCAGGATCCTGGCTTTGTAATGCACGTTTCAGCCGCATGCAAAATCCACCGTCGACGAAAAATGGTTACCAAATTGGCAGGCACGTTTCCTATTGGTCTTCAATATCCTTATAAATTCAAAAAGAAGTTCATGGAAAATATAAACAATATGTCCTTTCTGTGCTCATTTAATATAAAATCACATCTTCAAACTGAATGCAGGGGAAAAGGTTATAGCTTAGGTAGATGTGCAAGCTTATGACATGACCAAAATCCTGAAATGAATTTTCGACTTAATAAACTACTTAAGTAGAGTTGTAATATCAATCGTTATGCAGCGTGATTCCATGATGATTCATTTATCACAAGATGCGACTTTTGGACGAACTTCTTTTCAGCCGTATGAAAACAGAACATTCTGTAAAACATGATTATTAAAACAGTATGAATTATCTTCATTGAATTCGTACACGCTTATAAATGAAAATATATTTAAAAGGAAAAATGTGTGAGAGCAGACATCTTTTAACTTACACGGTAACGTAATACATCATTTTCGAATTTCATACTTAAGGGAATGGTGCAGTTCGATTTCAAAAAACTTCCCAATTCCCGAATAATTTTGCGCCTGACCTATCGTTAGACCTGATTCAGTGTCTCCAAACTAGAAGCTGTATATTTTCTGTGTAGGGAAAATCGTATAGATTTTTACGGTATTAAGGGGAGATTATGCTGGGTTCATAAACTTTCGCAGTGAATTTCAGCCATAATGCAAACCGTACAAGCAACATGAATAAACGCAAATACGTGCTGTTTTATAAATGAGTAGTTTGCGGTCGTAAAACGTCTCATAATTAGAAATTTTTTGAAAACCAAATTATACAATTCCTTTGGGTATAAATTCAAAAATGAAGAATGAATATTTTCTTGCATTTTGTCTATGAAATATACTCGAATATATAGGCATCTCTAAAACCAATGAAGAAGTTCATACTGCTTAAATGGTAGTTTTTTACAGAGTGTACGTTTTCCGGATGGCTTATAAGAATTTCACTCAAAAGCCGGCATTCTGAAGTAACTGAATTATAATGAGGTCATGCGGTGATCGTAAGCAGTATTTCGAGTCGGAAGTTGTTAACATTTCATGAGTTAGCACATGAATGGTCTTATAATTTCCTACCAGTTTGGTTTCTATGTCTCGTTGCATTTGGGTTTACGGTTATCATTCCACAAGCTTCATACCGCCCTTGTAATGAAAATAACCTATTTCTCTATGCGATTAAGATCATTTTATACAGAGCTCATGGGGGATTGCGGTTGATTTTGACTCAGGTGTATACATTTTAAGCGGCAAATGCAAGCGCAAAAGTATGATGTTGGGTGATATGAAGTTTCACAACCATCAAAATCTCACAATCCCAAATTTTTAAAACCAAATGACGACCTCTTTTGGAGTGTATGACGTAATTTGCTACCCAAAAAGAACATGAAGTAATATTTTATACATATTTAAATGACAAATACTGGAATTTGTAGGGCCATTGGAACTCAGAAAGAAACTGCATGATTCATGAGTCTTTATCTTGAATTGAGTGCGGTTTTCGAAGGCGGCCAGAAAAAAGTGCCCTTAAAAGCCGGCGTCCTGACGTGTCCTAAATATCATGGCATAACGCCGGTTGATAATGGATACTACAAAATGTAAAGTAATATATCCTAGTCGAAACCACGTTTTAGAATTCTTTGTTTAAATTCCACGGGATTGGCAACTGACACTAGGACAGATGTACTTATTGCCCTGTCCAACTAATCTCGCAAAAAACGCTGACAGTTCCAACATGATATTTTACTTTACGAATCTTTTCATTCCTGTTTCCTTTAACTTGCGTTTTAATGCTTTTACTTTATCTGATTCTAGCTATGTGGGATGATCATAATCTTCTAAGGATAGTTTTATGCTAAATTCAGAAAAAGCTAAAAATAACCGCGCCCTAATCCTGACCACAGCACAAAATGAAACCTTAACTCTAGCGCTTAATTTAACTCCGAAATTGGCCGCAACCCCAAACTATAACCAAATCTTGATTTTAACACTAACTGAAAAACATCTGAAATAGTCTAGCTCGTAAACTTTACAACACAATACCCTTCGTCCACGCAGTCGCCCCTCCTATTTACACACTTTGATTTATTTGGAGGCTCGCAAGCGGGAATATTAAAATTATATTAATATACATTACAGTTTAACTAGGTATCCTGAATTATCTAAATATCTCCTAGAAATCTTAAAAATAAACGCGCGTTTGCAAACCTCGCTTATGCATCGGACAATTTACAATACATTGGCGAGCCTACTCAAACATACATTTATTGTACACATCCCTTAGAAACCTACGCCATTTTAGCGAACAGCTTCAACTAAGTTAGAGGAGAGAATAGCTCAGCTGCGCGTCATATATACACATACAGTGAGTGACCTTTCTCATGAAATGTTGGCTGAAATTCTGAAATGCGTTTTCGATTAGGAAAGATTACTTGGTCGCGGGTGTAATACTGATTATTTTAAGACATACTCTTATAACACTTCCTAATTGCCGAATAATTTGGAGCCTGATCATTCGTTGTATTAGCGCTTAGTGATTTCACTCTACAAGGCGCATGCGTTCCGCGTAAAGAAAATCACATATTTTTCTATGGCATTAAAAAGATACTATACAGGGTCCATAAAATTTTGCAATGGATGCGGACCATGTTGTACATTTCATGAGGAGCAGTGGTAAACGGCCAGGTACGATGCTATGTGAATGGACATTTCGCGGTCTTAAGAAGTCTCATAATTAGAAACTTTTTTAAAACCTATTTATACTTCTTCCTTAAGTATAAAATATAACGAAGAAGTGATTCTATAATAATTGACTGAAAGAAAGCATATTTTTTGTGGTTTCTATAAGATATATTTGAATTTCCAAGACCATCGAAAATCAATGGGAAAAATGCATGCTAATTAAGTAGTCATTTTTACCGAGTACGCTTTCTACAGGGGAGTGAAAAGAAGTGCATTTAAAAGCCGACATCCTGCCGAGTCCAAAATGTTATAAGAGTATGCCTTAAGATGATCAGTGTTACAACCGCGACCAAGCAATCCTTCCTAATGGAAAACACATTTCAGAATTTCAGCCAACATTTCATGGGATAGGTCACTCACTGTATAAGAGGCCAGGGTATTGTATATGGCCGGGGTTACTTACTGCGGGGAGCATTTGAACATCTAAAAACGCTGCAGTATCACATACTTTGATCTTCCACGTGGTCACCAACTAAAAGTGAACGCTATTTTTTCCATTTAGTGGTAATACTAAATAAATTTAATGCCCCTGTTAAGGCAGTTAGACAATTGTCGTATTTTTATTCCGATGATTACCATAAGGCATCTTGACCACCCTCACGCAAATTCCACAGCGATATTCTTTTTTATTTTTCCTCTGGCATGTACGGGTTAATATCGCTGATCATCTTCTTTTACCGCAAGTGCTCTTCCGAGCAAATAACTCAGGCCACAAACCCTACACTTGCCCACACAAAGCTGCTATTACACGAAGTGCGATGCCTTTATGCGAACTGGCCTGTGTTGTAGGCCAGAAGACAAGTCTCACGAAGGCTGTCGGCGACGTAAGAGGCCACATTGACTAAACAATACGAGGAGTATCGCGTTAGTCATCTGGAGGCAACTGGCGCACCCGAAAACGGAGGAAAAAGCACTGGAGTCGCAGAGTGCATAGTTCCCTTCGAGTGACACAGCGCCTTACGTTTGGGTGTACTGAAAGCACACTTTTAACCTTGACAGTACTTCACGTTCGGTGACAGCGTTCTCGCGCACCTGGTTTGCGATCCAGGCCCCCCTGTTCCTTATGAAACTGGTGCCAAGTGCCCTGAGATATAGTGCATTCCTCTTCAGTTAGTTTGATAAATGCAAAATTGTTAATGTCATTTACGCGCGGACTTGTTGGATATGATTTCACACGCCCTTTTGTTTGTCCTAACATCTCACCAGGGGACCTTGTCACATAACACCAGGGCAACCATCTTAGCGGCAGAGCTCAACATATTCAACTCTGGAAAGTTTGCAATATATTTCGTATCCCCTAGCATCCAAAAATCGGCGGGATGGTAGTTGGTAGCCCTGCCAGTTAGCGATCCTTTCCTGCACTTCCAGTCTAAGGCACTACGATTTCAGTAGCTGTGATTACGTTCTCAATATGTCTGGGAGTGCACGCGCAGAAGCCCTGTCAGGGTGACTTTCTTGTTCACCTTAACCGCCCCGAGAACTAGGCGCTGCAAAAATGCCTATATAGATTCATCGCATTCCACCCCCCACACGTAAAGCTTTAGTAAAGGGCGAAAGATTTATCCTAGACGAATTAAGATTCATCATGCTTCTCATTACCATCCTTGGCGGATTGGCGCGGGTCTCAGTTTTGCCGGTTTACCTGCGTACTTGGGTCTTTTTACTCCAGCCCTCCTGCAGAGTCCGGCGTGATCGTGTACGAAAAGGACAACCGTTGCGCAGATAGGGTGTCTACCGATTCTCCACCCACGTATAGCACACAACTACTGCCATAGTTTTAATTCCAAGTGTGGCCACAGTGGCAATAAACTAGTATTTGTGGATTTTCTCTTCCGCCCAAACATATTCTTGGCATTAAAGTCTTACCCCGCTTGCGTTATGCCGTCCTGCGTGGCGCTGCTTGATTCTCGTGTTTTCATGTCCATTCTGTCGGTTTGAGTACTATCGCACATACTGCGGAATGACCTTAAGACACACTGCCTTCTTCCCATTGGTTGTTCACCATCAGTTGCTATTCTTTCCAATCTGGGGTAAGGCTGCATTTATTACGCATACCGTTCTAATTAAGCATGCCCATTTCCATACCCTTCTTGCATTTTTCACCTTATTTAAATTAGGCTTTCACTTTAGCAGGAGCGTCAGTTCCAGGCATACACTACCAGCGCCATTTACGTCTCCACTCATTTGCCCCACCCGTATAGCCCCTGTTACCACCGGTCCCGTAAGACAGGTAGCTGGGAGTTTTCGCACCGGGAGGGCTACCAACTACCATCTAACCCAAAAATCAAGTGTGCCTATTTCCCTACTTGTCCAATTTAAACGAAATACGACTCAGTCAGCCATTGCTTTTACTGCCTCTAGGGTAGGATTTGCAAGCATGTTTCTTTTTTATTTTAAACCTGCAATATGACATTTCCATTAAATCTGTTGTTTGAAAGAATGATGAATTTGCCTTTTGTAGATCCTCGTATAATCGACACGGTCATAGTCAAACAGGACGCAAATAAAAAGTGCCCAAGTTACACTCACGTCAGTGTGCAGTTTACACTAGTGGTCCTAGTATGTCTAGGCTTTGTGCAAGGTTACATTTGACAAATCGTTGAATTCTGCCCTGGAAGGTTTTTTACTTTGAGAACGCTTCGACAAATTCCAGCAGTTTTTTCTTGCTTTTATTGGTTGTCGTGTGAAGCCTAGTGGGCTGGGTATTGCAGGCAGATGTTAAAGATAATCGACACCAAGCGTAAGAACATCAAAGTAAGGGAAACACGCAAAAACAAATCCGCATTCAAATTGTCGTCGGCCACTGTGTCAGTTTCATAACCAGCTAGATAGTAGGCTCGGTTAGTTTGTTTGTACATCGGGGAGAGAGAGTAGCCCATATTAGAATGGCCATCTTAAGCACATTGGTGAATTCCTTACTGTAGAACGTCTGGCGCAATTGGACCTGCTCTAATGTGGTATCAGTCTTGGCATGGAAGGTTGCCTTAATTTTACGATAGCGGTTTCGTCACTGTGAGATTTTGAAGTGACTGCAGAACTGATAGTTGGGCTTCAATGGCTCCTTTATTAGAATGACACGTATGACACTCACGCATGTGACATCCAAGACGCATTCACTTATTCACTCATGCTTGATTCTCGGTGTGATAATGGCTACGGCATTTCTAAGTTCAGTCAATAAAGAACGGATACCTAAAACTTTCCTGATATAAAATAAGCTGAGTATATTGTCACTATTCCAGTTGGCAGGGAACAGCTTTTGATAGGGTCTTGATACTATACTTCTACGCTCCCTCCCATAGCATGACCGTCCCGATATCATTGTAACTTGTGATGACATAAAATAGAGTGCGCGAATGAACACATCCAATAAGTATGCTGCTAGTACCAACAAGTTGGTATTTAACGGACTAGGTGAAAGGCAAAACCTCCAAAGAGGAAAGCAGGAGACTGTCGTAAAATGCGCCACTAGGAGGTCTGCAACTTATGGCTGGTCTTCCAATTTTGCAGAATCCGAAGGTTATCATGATATTTTCTCAAATTCACCTTTTTAAATGGTTGCAAATGACGTCCCGTCTCACGGGTGCATGACAAATTTTGAGGTAGCAACTAGGGTCGGCATGCTTAAATTCATTGAATTGACTATACGCTAGTGCCCTATACCTCCGAGGCGCCATTTGATTGTCGAAGGTTGGACTGAGTCGCCATTCCTGATTGGTAACTTCCAACTTATTAACCGTCGTCAGCTAGCTCCAATCCTCAGGCTCGAACCAGAGACCTGCTGGTTAGAAGTCCAGTGCCCCATACCACTGAGTTACGCGTCCCTTTTCCTGGTGTTTGGGATCTTCTACAATAACAGTGGTAGAGGGGCGCTCACCAATCACGTTACGGGACTCAATTATCTCTATGTGTCCTGGAGCACAACCTCTAGTCCCGTCGGCAGCCCGTCAGCGGGTAGTATCGAATGACAGTACCAATAGAGACAAGAGTGACTGAGCCCCCCTTTTGTCGTTGTTAATATGCCCCATCGCAGCTGACAGGACAGCAAGTCGGTAGCCCAGTGATTGGGGCGTTAGGCTTTTAGTCGACAGGTCCCGGCTCGAGCGTCGGGATTTGTTCACCTCCGGATTGAATGTGGATGGCCGATGGCAGCCACTAAGCCAGAAAGGCCCATTCCAGGCTCCTCTGTCCTCTGTCGGTAATGACGGTCCTGCTGAGCGGCTGCGACAGGGTGAAAATTGAGTCTCAAGGCACAACGGGACGAGTGATCGGTGATCGCTCCTCAGCCAAGGACAGTAGTCATTCTATTCCGGACAAATGCAAATGACGATGTTAAAGAAGAAGACACGATCGCCGGGACAAGAGCTTTATTTGCCTGACGTTTCGGATTCCTGCTCGAATCCATCATCAGAGACAAAATCAAATAAGGGTGGTTCATGCATATGCGGCTGCAGCATTTATAGAATGCAGTAGCCATGCTACAGCATACCTATGAATATTCACGGCTCCACCCCCTTCATCAGGGATCGTTGCACGTGGCGTGATGGCCGACATTCGCGTCGTTAATTGCTGCAATTTCAGCACATGCGTTGGATGTTGGCGTGATGATTGCTGGACCATCTGACGCGCTGACCCGTGTGTTGGGAAGAGTGTTCACCTGTGCGCTCCCCGCGTGGCTAACTACTCCGCCTAGACGAAGACTCAGCACGCTGTATTGAATGGGAAGATCATTGCACTTGTTAATAGACGGGGGGCCAGTAAACCATGACTCAAGCAGCTCCCGGCTCACGCGGTTGTCACCTCTTGCGAGAATTTCGGCCTCGTCAAATTTGAATGTGTGGCCGGAACCCGTCGAATGAGCCGCAACTTGAGAGCTGACGTAATCTCTCCGCACCGCTGCAGCGTGTTCGGCCATTCACCTTCGGTGCTGTATTGCGGTTTCTCCGACGTAGTGGCTTTGTCCGCAACTGCACCAGATCCGATAAACGACCCCAGACGTTTCTTGCCGTGGCAGTGATTCTTTCGGTCTCATTAACTGACGCCTGATGATCCCCTCCGGTCTGTGTGCAACTCCAACCCCAAGTGGTGCGAGAAGGCGGCCAACAACTTCCGAAACGTTCTTGACATATGGAAGCGCCCGCCAAACTTTGGTGTCCATGCGCTTAGGCCTTCCGTTCCTTTTGAGTATGCACCGGTTGATAAAGTTGCGCAGGTAGCCATTGAATTTGAAGACCTGTCGGAGTTATTGTAGTTCGGCAATCTTGTCTTCCGGCTCACTGCAGTGCGTTTCGACACGCCGATAGAGCGTCCTTACACAACTGCGTTTGTGACTGATTGAGTGGTTACTGTTGAAGTTCAGTACTTGCATCGTATTTGTCGCTTTCCTGAACACTTTGGTCTTTAGTCCACCACAATCCTTGCGGCATACGAGGACATCCAGGAAGGCCAGCTAGTTGTTCTCTTCCTTCGCCATCGTTAATTGTATGTCCGGGAAGATCGCATTCAGACGTTCCTTGAATGTCAGTAGTTGCTCCCGTTCGATGACGACGAATGTATCATCCACACACCGGGCCCAGAACTTCGGTTTTTTATGTTGGAAGACCAGCGACTTTAACCATTGCAGGACCGACTCCGCGATGAAGCCCGAAATCGGCGAACCCATTGGTGTGCCCTTCACCTGTTCGCAGATTTTCCCGTCGAACGTAACGTACGTCCTGAGACAGAACTTCAGGAACTGAAGGACTTGGGCGCGTCCAAGACGATTCTATTTTTCATCGTATTTGTTTTGTAGAAGCAGCTCGATTGACTCGATCGCCAGGTCCTGGGGAATAGATGTAAAAAGGGATGTAACATCAAAAGATACCATGACCTCATTTGGATGGAGCCTTACCCCTTTGAGTTTCTCCGCGAATTCTGCTGACGAAGAGACCGTGATGTCTGACTCAGCGGTCAGGAACTGGAGACGCCGGAACAGCCACTTAGCCAGTCCGTACGTTGGAGTACCTTTGAGCGACACGATGGGTCGGAGAGGAGCGCCGTCTTTGTGCACCTTAGGGAGGCCATAGAATCAGGCCAAAGCCGTATTTTTGGGTCTCGCCATGCGTCTGTCGGTCGGTGTTATTGCACCTGAGTTCTCCAAGGCCAACAAAGTAGCATTAATTTCACGTGTGGATGAGTAGGGTTGATGTGGTCATTATGTTTTCCAAACTGCTAGCATAAATACAGCTATTTGATCTACAAGAAATATTGCAATAAATTAAAAATTTTCAGCATACAAACAGCAACATTTCTTAAATAACATGTGTCAGAGGATATATCAAATTATAATAGGACTGTGCGATAACTTTAGTACCGAATAGTCTTCGACGTCCTTGCTGCTCACATGTTTGCTTGCGTAAACAATTTTACACAAATTTAAATCAATAATTTGTTGAAGCAATCCCTTCATATAATGAGATTTAGAGTTAGAGCGCTGTGCTAACTGAACAGGCGACAACGTGGGTCATAGAATTGCTGTCTGTTTTCGGGCGTCAAAGCACAGATCCACGCAAATCAGCTCTCATCCAGTCTTTCGGTCACTGTAAAACAGGTTCTGCATGTCAGGCTGCTTGGAATGGAAAATATTTTGTGTACGCTCTAAATGATGACATATGCAGGTGGTTAATTTACTTGAGCTCATGACACCGCCTGTCAGCACTTTCGGGCATACGCCTGTCTGACCTTAGCAGACGACTTGTCATCAAGAGTAAATTGTATCATGCCGCTTATGAACTGTCTTCCAGACAGAAATTGTCGAATAAAATAAATTTTTTATACTTACATAAAAGCGGACGTAATACAATAAAGTTAACTTTACCATGCTGGATAAACCTGGACTGGAAGTTCTTCGAAATACCGCGTACAATATAGGTAGCGATCATCAAATTATGCCTGGTAAATTTGAATAGAAATGAATGGAGGATATCTACATAATGCAGATCACAACTTAAGTGAATAAAAAGCCACAGTTGCCATATTCAGAAAAATGCCCAGAAATTGAATCAAACAGTAACTTATAAATTTAGTAGGCGACATGTAATCACTACAGGATGCAGATTACTTCAAAGTGAAGCATGTTGATTTCAGTCAAATTACCTTTCCATGCGCAGTCATGGGGATATTTAATTTAATGTTTTGGGATATTTCGGATTTTGCTGCGTTTTGCGCTTAAAATACCAGCAGGAATTTTAGATAGTTTTCCAAACTGCCATCATGCCGATGCAACTGGACCGGAAATAAAAATCGCCGAATGAATGCATGCACAGAGAATATGCGTTTTAATTTTCACCAGGTAATTCGAATTAACTCGGCAGTATGGTCGATGCATCAAAAACACTCTTCCCATCTTCGGAATGTTTGACTGGTCTTTTTAAATTTTGGACAGTTTCAACGTCTTCTTCAGTGTATGTGCGCAGCATGAGATAATAGACTGAGTGGGTTGGGTGATGTTAGTCATTATGCTTACAAACAACTAAAACATAGTTCAAATACCCCAACCTAATTATGTCCCACTATTTGTCATTGGTCAGTAATTTAGAGTCATCGGCTTTTATTATATGGATCTTGTGAACTCAGTACTTTCTGCGTCTGCGTTGTTGCAGGATGTCTCGCGCGGTTTTTGTGCTCGTGTGGGTATTTATTGATGGCAACCATGCCTGTATTCACGAAAGCCGTAAGTATGATAAGGGCTTTAAACTGCAATTAATTTTATGAATTGGAAGTGATTTGGGGGGCCAAATTCAGCAATGTGTTAGTATATGAAAAACATATTTTAGCATGCCAACTTATTCCTTAAAATCATTCAACCATTGTTGTCAAGTCAAATAAGGTGTTTTGATTAATGTATTACTTAAAATTGCATCTGCTTTTTTTACAGATCTTTTAACGTCATTTTGTGATTTCTTGAGAATATCGAGACAATCAATGCTAAATAAATATTTGTCACGTGCAGAAGATATGATATTCCATAAAATGTTGATCAAAACTTTTAAATATGCGTCCTTAATTAATGCATGCAGCATGGTACCAGGAAAGTAAAGTCATTTCAAGCTACAATTCCTAAAAATGACTATTAAATTAACCTGAAATATTTTCATTGTTGTTTGTACCCTTACCCGTTTAAATAATTTTAGTAGAATAGAGGTACAAAAATCTGATTAACTATTTATTGGGCAGCAGGCAAGGTGTTCTTCGAATTTGAAGCTTAAGGAATGTGAAAACTTGGGTTGAAATCTAGTTTTCTCAATTCCCAAATAATTTTGAATCCAAGCTATATTTACGTTTACACGAAAGAATGCCAAGTATAAATTAGACACCTATCTTGCCAACAAATCAAGTATTTCTCTGCCCTTTTATGAACAAAAAAAAACTTTTACAATTTTGAAATTGATTAAGAACATGCTATCTGCTTTTTAAACACGATAAAAAGTGCGCTGTTGCGACGTTTTAAAAATAACTATTTTACAGTCTTAAAAACGGTTTATTTTTATAAAATTTTGTAAAACCGAAAGCTACTTATTATTAATGGATGGTTTAAAAACTATACATAGTATGGCATTAGTGAAAACGTCTGAAAATGTAAGCAGAGGAGCCTATACGTAACATACTCATATAAAATCGTTAGTGGAAGAGTGAGTTTATTAAATTTGCCGTTGCGAGCATATACAATCTTAAGTCAACCATATGCCTTTATATTCTTGAGATAAAAGCATAATATAATCATAAAATCCATGCCTTGTGCATATGCCTTGTTTCAGAGAATCATTTTTAACAAAATTGATGTCATTCTAGCTACGAAAGGACGTCGAAATCGTTAAGAATGATTCTTTGGAACATTGCGTCTCAACATAAACGAATTAAGTGTTCACTTTAGGTCAAATGCACCTTCTTTAATATGCAGCCGGCTCACACAGGAAAATTGAAGTCGAAGTTTGACTGAGCCTACTGAAGCGAGTCAATATACCTGTCTGAAAATTTTCTAGCATGATTATTTTACGTAGACCACAACCTGCCCATTGAAGGCACCGCATGAGCGACTGTAATTCGTAGTCTGAACTTTTGACAAGCTAAATCACTGGTAGAACCGGCGTATATGTTTCCTCATTTCAACGAATAAATATCTTTCCAAGGAAGAAGATCGACATTGAAAAGTAATGATACCGCCGATTTTTTGGGAACATAGTCGGCCCCATATTCACAAGAGCTTGATGACAAAGGTGATCAGCAACGTAGGTGTCCAGAAGAGGAAGTTAAATTTGAAGTTTTATTTTGTATTTTGTATTTATTTATTTGCATTTATATTCGCTTTGAGGGGGATATTCTAATCTCCGTTCCTCCTTCGGATAAATATGTTGCCGAGTAATGTCTCGCCGGTTGGTGAAGACTGGTTTGATCGTCTCATCCTAGTCGTTGTGTATGAAATGAGGCAGTTAGTTTTAGGTGCCTGTTTGAGGAGACGATATCTGAATACGACGTCTCAAGTGCCCATAAATTACCGTAAACTAAGGTGGTCGATTCTTGAACGCAGCCAGGCAGGCAGCTTCTTTATGTAAAATTGACTGCACAAAAGTGGCCTTTTAAGTAAATAGTGCTTAAGATCACCTCGAAACCATCTTATTCTTCTAATAAAGAAGACTGCTGGAGAAATTACAACAGCTGCAATAGTTAACGATAGCATGAAATTCATGCAGAATAAATTTTTGAGTCATTGCTCGTGTAAATAATTGCGCTAGGTGCTCTTTGCATATCGTGTTACTGGACGATAGTATCTTATTTGTTTATTGCGAAGTGGTAAGACACCACAGCATTCCCTACGGGCTTATTTGAGCTTTATGGTTGATTTCGTTACGAGTTGTAATGCCGCATACCTGTCTAGGAATTTCTACCAGGAAAATGCCAGGTAAACCATAGCTTGCTCCCTAAAAGTTTCACACAACCAAGTGGAATGTCCAGTGCGATTTTGGCGTAAAACCGAATTACTACCAGAAGTAGTTTATTTGGTTCATCATTTCAGCAATATAACAATTTTGTGAACCCAATGAAACAAACTAAGCAAATAATTTTTGCTGCCGAAGTCTTGAAGAAGTTGGTTAGCGTTCATTTGCCAAAGCGCTTGATGTAGAAGAGAGTTGGGGATTTTAAATGACCCGAAATTAGTGACAGTAACGTGTGCTACTCGTTGATGAGCATTTAAGATTCCCTCTCCCTGCCCCCTGGGCGAACATAAATACGCTTACTTCAGTTCAGATTGCATTCAGGTTTTTTGTTATCTGCAGTTATTTGAAAGTTGACAGCAATTATGGTCTCCAAAAACATCCATTTTTCAGTTTTTCTCTGTTTATCCTCATCTGCTTTACTCAAGTTCGTGTATGTACGATTAAAATTTCCTCTAGGTCAGGAAGGCTGCCCCCGAGATGAAGGTGCATTTCGGATTAGCACTATTGCCACTTACCTCATTAAAAAAGTTTTATTTCTTGCTAAAAAGGACAAATACAACGCATTCGGAAGGTTTTCTTACAGCATCCAGCTCCATGGCAATGTATCAGTTTTCAACTGTCAGCCGAATTGGGACACGATGCATAATGTATTTAGTGAATATTCATGTAATGCCTCATGGCGTAATGTCCCACTGATGTTTCATCAGGTAAACAGCTATTTTCCCGTTACAGCCTAGACCATAAATTGCTTAGGATCATATTCGAAAGATTTCTGACACAGTCCTATAATCACGCGATAATTGTCATCGTTTTAGGTTGGTGTGAAGTATTTTGAGATAGCGGAGGTGCATTGTTGGTTTACGATGAAAGCTTCGCGCTGGAACACAAGGGTGTGGGGACCAAATATCATACGAATTTCACACCTCCAATGCCCCGACTATATAACAGTGATAAATCGGTACCTGCACTGTGATCAAAGAATGCCTTTTACTTTAAACAATCCATCGGTGAGGACGGAAAAAATTAGCAATGTTAGATATTTTTTTTCAGAAACCCTGTTCTGTGCCACTTAAGTACTTCTCACAATGTATTCGTACCATGTCTCAGTAAAGTTTTCACAATTTCTTTTTGTACGCTTTATTTTTCAGCAGCTCGAACTATCATTATTATCAAGCGGAGATTTTTGCGAGTAGAGAACTTTTCGCAATATGCATTATGGGAGAAAGGTGCTTTTAGACGACGGATATTAAAATAAACAGTTGTATCCATAGATATCAGTGTACAATCAGTCCGCATTTTCCAAAGTGAACTTCTAAAGATAATAAAGCCTTGATTAGCCAGCCATTTGGGCATTGAGTCGAGCCCAGTTTCAGTGAGTCCTTGGCTAACACGGTAGCGGCTGTGATGTGGAATATGCAATTTGAAATGACATAGCGTTTTGATGATTTCGGATGCTAAACAAGACCATACCTTGCAGTTTGCAGCTGCAATGCGCATCTGTTTAACAACGATACGCATGTTGCGACAGTATGAACATGGAAAAATGGAGTATACGTTTCTTTTGACTAACAATCCTTTGAATGTTGACATGCGTCAGTGCCAGATCACAAACCAGCAATGTCGTCTGCTAGACGAAAACAGAATACATGATTGTTTAAGGCGAGGCGAATATGTCAGCACGCGGAAAACGTATACTGTCGATAGGAGACCATGGGCATATATATTTAATATTTTAGCCATTTTGACAGACATTTTCGTGAGATCGTATGTTACACGGCATACAAAGACCTAACATTGGATGCAAGATAGCAAACAAAGCGTTCGACTTCACGCATCATCGAGAATCTAGAATTCCGCGAAAAAAGTGGCCAGCAGACCTCAAACATGTTCAATGCGTCACGAAATTGGACGGGCTTTTGTCTCCCGAAAATTTATAATATGCGTAAAATGGAGATAGGACAAATAACGGTAATTCGTAACTCCATGAATCTATGACGCTGTTACAAGTGATGACTCTTCGTATGTCTAAAAGTTGGTAGTAGATGGACGCTTGCCAAAATGTGCGCTTGATCGATTATTGCCGACTGTATCCTGCAAACGCGCGGATTTCGTGGAAAAACGTTTTAGGTGGGATCACACAGCATTTAGTGTCGTCGAGTTAACAGGTCGCTTATAGACTAAAAACAACAAATTAGTCAACAACAGAAGGTTTTATCCCTTTAACCTATGAGAAAATATGTACTGATTCTTGGTGGCTGGTATAGATGTGACTGCAAGTGACGATTTAAGAAACAAAAGTACAAGCAAAGTCGCAAACCCATAGTTGATAGTTAAAAAAACGGTAGCTGTGCTTTTATTTCAGACGGAAATGTTTTGATCATATCTGTCGGTCAGAGGCTTTTACTGTCAAGAACAACAATGGATTGCAAACAAGGAAAATGCCGATAAAAGCCTATTGCAATCTCAGTGTCGAAATGTCGCAGCAAAATGTTGAAAAAACGATTATGTTTGTTGTATTTGAACACAGATATGTTTTTCACTAGTCAAACGTTGTAGAAAGATTAAGCTTATTTTCCAGCAAGGTGCCAACGCCATTTCGCATTGCTTGGCCTTGTAAAATATCACCACCGTGAAAGAAGCATGTATTCAACAACAAAATTTTGCAGACAGGCCTGCATAAATTACAACCTTGCAAGAAAATTTTGATAATTTCGTTGTCATACCTGATTAGATGGTCAAAATCAATTTACCTATTTATCATTCTTAATGGTTACCGCAATATGCCCATCTGAATTCATATCATCAGGAGTTTCAGAGAGTTAAAATTATAAGTTCTACACAAATGAGTTGTCAAGATAATAACTAACGCTGCGTTATTTTCAGAGATGTTACATTACAAACAATGAAGCTTTTTGCGTGTAAAAGTAATGGGATTCTCCCTGTAAAAAAAATTACCAAACGAGTTTTCTGTGCTCATGGAATATTAATAATTAATGCAGAATTGCGTATCGACCAACGGAACTTTTGATGTTACATTTCGCAAATAGGAAAATTTCATTTGGATTTCACCCCTAATTATTTTAAACAAAACATAAGGGCGTGTTTTCGTAACACCATTTTCGATTTTTTTAATAATCAGAATTCATGGCCCAGTCAACCTCTGGCGTAATGTCGAAAAGAAACCACTGCGTCCATCCTTGTGGTTTAAAAATCATATAAACCGTGTAAACACACACTTTCTGGATCAAATCGGTAGAAATCATTATACGAAATACATAAATACTGCGGTTTCGGTCTATGTGATCAGATGAACTTCTAAAGCAGCGAGCAAGTAAATCCCCAATGTTTCGACCATAGACGCTTATATTAAAAGCCGTGCCATTGTTCCTATGATGCATCATTTGATTTTATATATCGTTCACACAATAACTCCAAAAATCGCTGTCATGTTAGCTCACGAGCTAGACAATTAGCGGTAGCACGAATTAAAAATTTTAATAGGGGTAATTTTGCCGATACAAGCGAAGATGCGAGTTTCATGAACCAGTTGATCAGAAGACGAAGCGATCGCCGGAACAAGGGCTCTATTCGCCCGATGTTTCGGATTCTCACTTGAATCCATCATGAGAGACAGTGGCAGAAGGGGCTGACTCGTGCACAGGAAGTTGCAGTGTTTATAGGATGCATTCGCTATGCTACCGCATACCTATAGCAATGAACCGCGCTCCCCTTCATCAAGGATTGTTGCCCGCTGGTGCGCTAATTGCTTGATGGTCGACATGCAAGTTGTTAATTGCCGAAATGTCATCACCCGTGTTGGATCTGGCTCACCGGCATGCGCACTGCCCGAGTGGTCAATTAATTTGGCCAGCCTATGCCTCAGCACGGAATACAGAGTGGGTATGTCGTTGCACTTGTTGATAAACTGGTGTCCTGTGAACCATGACTCAAGCAACTCGCCGCTCACGCGATTATCCCATCTCGCGAGAATTTCGGTCTAATCGAACTTGAATGTGTGGTGGGGTCTCGTAGAATGGGCCGCGACCTGAGAGTTGCCGTCATTTATCCGTACCGCTGCCACGTGTTCAGCAATTCGCGTCCTGTGCAGTCTTCCAGTTTCTCCGACGTAGTTGGTTTGTGCGCAACTGCACCAGATCCGATAAACGACTCCAGATGTTTCTTGCCGTGACAGTGGGTTTTTTGGTCTCATCCCCTGACGCCCCATGGTGGCCTCCAGTCTGTGTGCAAGTCCAATCCCAAGTGGTGCGAGAAGGCGGCTAACGGCCTCGGAGACGTTCTTGATGTACGGGATCGCTCGCCAGAATTTGGGGTCGGCAGGGTTTTGTCGCTCGTCTCGTTTGCGCATACACCAGTTGACGAAGTTGCGCGGGTAACCATTTACAGCTCTTCCACTAGTTCGCATTCACACGCAAATGAACCGTATCGTTTGACTGCTGCAGTTGATGTCACAAACCGTCTTACGGACGGTCGCCTATTCGGTGGGAATGCTATTTCTCAGACAACATTGCTGACTGGCAGAAGCCCACAGATACTGAGGTCACCGTACGGCGCACTAGTTTGAATCGTTCGAATCAGCGAGATCCACCTAGAAATAACCGACGCCGCACGCATTCAAATAATATACAAACAGGCTGTTCGACAAAGTCAGGATTCTATGACTGTCGTCGATAAGAATTAAGGGTTTAGCAAAGAGACCACACTAACGCGTACTACATGAGCATAGACAATCTATGTTCGCCTTTTCATGAGATTAGGCTATGAAAATTGACGTGATCGATCAGGCCGATGATAAGAGGAAACTGCAGTTTATAGAAGATGGCATCTGAATCGCATCGTATAAAATAAAGCTGGACTACGTGGGAAAAATAACAAACATTGAGTTGATGATTGCCCTCAAAACAGAAATTTCGCACAATTTCCCATGACAGTGTAAGGTGTGTTCAGATGAAGATCTGCCGTGGATTCCGCTAAAATAGTATAGCTCTTGGTGATTTCACTTGACTTGATTAAATGTCTTCTGGCTCAGTTAAAGCAACGGCTAAGTGCGAAGATTATGACGATTGCTACTTTTTACAACTACGTTAACTTCAATATACCCAAACGCGGAATCGATTCCATCTGAAGACAAAAGCACATATTTAATACTTTCATAGAATTTCCTTCGAGATCGATCAACGTATGTTATCCTATCCCCGTGTCGATCTGCATCTACGTGTTTCCTGCAAAAGATGTTATGGACTAAAAAGAGATGTTTCGACATATTATTCTAAAAAAACTGCTTTTGATTGGTACCTTGGGCTGATAACTCATGCAGAGTCGAAATATCGACTTATTGGTGGCTTGGTTGGTGTACACATAGAGCAGCGAATGTTAGAAGGTGGTCTTGCAGTACAAATTTCCCAGAAAGTATTCAAATCATGCTGTGTTTATTCTCTTAAGGAGTTTGCATGCCCCATTAAAAGGAATTTAAACTGGTAAATTCCAGAAAATGCCCAGTTAAATAAGTCGTAGTATTCATTCACTACGTTTTTTAAAAACCATTTTGTGGTGCTAAATGTGTGATAGCGATAATATTGTCCTCGGATAAATATTAGTCCAAGAGTTCATTAAAAATAGTGTAGCTTTTGGCGGTTCCACCTAACTTGAATAATTGTATACTGGTTCAATTAAAGAATAGCCGAAGTGCGAAGATTAGGACGACAACTACTATTTACAACTACGTTAACTTCGATATGCCTACTCAGCTGACGCCGGGTGAATGAAGAAGGAGACAGAAAAGCTGGGACAAGAGCTTTATTTGCCCGAAGTTTTGGACTCCTGCTCGAACCATGCATAAGAGGCAATAGCAATTCCGGGTGGTTCATGCACAAGGGGCTGCAGTATTTATGGGATGCAGTCGCAACCCTACCGCATACCTATGAAAATTCGCGACTCCCTCCACTTTCATCGGGGATTGTTGCACTTGGTGAGACGATTTTTTTGTGACCGACGTTCGTGTTATTAATTGCTGTTGGATGTTGGTGTAGTGATTGCCCGACCACCTGACCCACGGTGGCGGTCATCAGGTAATGAACACGAAAGACAAACTTCCACGGCAGGAAACGTCTGGAGTCGTTCACCGCGTCTGGTGCAGTCGTGGACAAAGCAACTGCGTTGAAAAACTGGAAGACTGCTCTAGACGCGAAAGGTCAAACAGGCTGGATCGGTGCGGGGAAATGACGCCCGCTCTCAAGTTGCGGCTCATTCGATGAGCTCCGGCCACACATTCAACTTTGACGAGGACAAAATGCTCGCTAGATGTGACAACCGCTTGAACCGTGAACTGCTTGGGTCAAGGTTCACTGGTCCCCAGTTTATTAACAAGTGCAACGACCATTTCCTTCCATACTCGGTGCTGAGAATGAGCCTAGGCGGAGTGATTAGACACATTGGGAGTGCAAAGGTGAAAACTGTTCCCAACACGTGGGTGGGTGGGTCAGATGATCGAGCAATAATTACATCAACATCCAACACCCATGGTGAAATTGCAACGATTAATGACTTGAACTTCGCCCATCAAACAGTCATCACGTCAAGTGCAACAATCCCCGATAAAGGGGGAACCGTGAGTCTTTGTAGGTATGCGTTGGCATGGCGACTGCAATCTACAAATATTGCAGCCCCTTGTGCATGAACCACCCGGAATTGCATTGCCTCTTATGCATGGTTCGAGCAGGACTCCAAAACGTCGGGCAAATAAAGCTCTTATCCCAGGAATCCTGTCTCCTTCTTCATTCACACGGCGTCAGCTGAGTAGGCATATCAAATTTAACGTAGTTGTAAATAGTAGTTGTCGACCTAATCTTCGCACTTAGGCGTTTCTTTAATTGAACCAGTAGACATTTATCCAAGTTATGTGGAACCGCCAAAAGCTAGACTATTTTAGTTAATTCTTGGATTTATATTTATCTGGGCGCATCATTATCGCTACCACACATTTAGCACCATAAAATGGTTTTTTTGGAAACAAAGTGAATAACTACTACAACTCATTTAACTGGGTATACTCTGGAATTTACCAGTTTCATTTCCTTTTAATGGGGCATGCAAATTCCTTAAGAGAATAAACACAGCATGATCTCAATACTTTCTGGGACATTTGTACTGCAAGACCACCTTCTAACATCCGCTGCTCTGTGTGTACACCAACCAAGCCACCAATAAGTCGATATTTCGACTCTGCATCATAAAATATATGTTTAAGCGTAAGCACGAAAATGGATTTCAATTTCAGGCAAGGCATATGACATGTTAAATTATAGATGCTTCTAAGTAAATTCCCTAAAATAAACAAGATTCAATACTGCGCACGTCGGATGAACTATTGACGTTTTATCATATAGTTCAAAACACTGACCGTTAGAAAATACTAGCTTGAATTTACAACGTTAAGACTGATTTTAAATCATTTGATCCTCACCTACGCCTAGTACAAGCAGGACATTTTAATCATGTTTGCATAATGCCGTCAGAAAATTGGCTTGCTGATTAAGTCGGCAATGTATAAAGAAACAATTTGCACAGTGCCTAGAACTAGTGCATGATAATTTGCAAAGTTTGGGACTATTACGGGTTGGGGTCGTTCAAGCTGATGCGCCACTCAGCCTCCACTTTTCCATCTAGACTGTAGGCTTTCCTCGACGAACCCTCAATATAACATTTCCAGTCATTTGTTTCCTTCATTCATCGAAGTTTAAGAGGCATATCTTCAATGAAAATAAATTCGCACGACGCCAGCAGCTAGGGCAAAACTTAAGGCTCTTCCGCTAGTTTGCATTTACGCGCAAATAAATTGTCTCGTTCGCCTGCTGCAGTCGGTGACACAAGCCGTCTTACGGGAGGGTCGCCTATACACTGGGAATGCTATCTCTCAGACAACATTACTGGCTGGCAGACGCCTACAAATACTGAGACCACCGCATGGCGCACCGGTTTGGATCGTTCGAAACAGCGAGATCCACCGTAAAATAAATGACGTCGTACAAATTCTATTAATCCACACGCAGGCTGTTCCAAAATGTCAAGATTCTCTGATTGTCGTCGATACGTATGAGGTGTTTAATAAAGAGACCGCATTAACGCGTACTACAGGAGCAAAGAAACTGAAGGTCCGCCTATTCAATAAATACATTAATCAAGTTTCGCATGTTCGATCAGGCCGATGATAAGAGGAAACTGCAATCTGTAATTCACGTAATCAGGTAGAAAGAGCCAAATATATGGAAAGAAGAAGATAACATCTTAATCGAATCCTATGAAATAATGCTGGAATATGTGGAGAATAATATAAACATTGGGTTGCAGATCGCCCACCAAACACAAATTTCGCACAATTTCCAGTGACAGTGGAAAAGGTATTCGGGTGTATATAAGTCCTGGAGTTTACTAAAAATAGTACAGCTTTTCGAGATTCCACTTAGCATGATAAATGTCTAATGATTCAATTAAAAAAACGCCCAAGTGCAAAGATTATGACAACTACTACTATTTACACCTACGTTAACTTCGCCATGCCTATACGCAGAATCGATACCGTTTAAATATAAAAGCACACATTTACCCGTTTCAAACAATCGCCTTCGAGCTCGCGATCAACTTATGCTATCCTATCTCGATGTCGACATGTTTCTATGTAACTTCTTCCAAAGATTTTATGGCCTAGAAAAGAAAAAAACTCGACATATTATTTAAACAATCTGCTTTTGATTGGTACCTTGGGCTAGTAACCCATGTAAAGTCGATCAATCGACTTATTTAAGACTTGGTTTGCGCACAAATAGATCAGCAACTGTTAGAAGGTAAGTTTGCAGTACAAAGCTCTCAGAAAGTATCGAAAGAATGCTGCGTTTATTCTCTTAAGGAGTTTACAGGTCTCACCAGAAGGAAATCAATCTGTCAGGCCACTTGCGAATTCCTGCATATGCCCAAACTAATAAGCCACTAAGTTTCTAAAAAAACTATTTTATGGTGCCGAATGTGTGGTAGCCATAATGTTGGGTTCAGGTGAATATTAGTTCAAGAGTTCAGTAAATTAGTCTAACTTTTGGCGGGTCTAAATAAATTAGCTAATTGTTTACTGGCTCAATTAAAGCACCGCCTACGTGCAAAGATCAGGACGACTAATACCCATTACAATTACGTTAAATTCGATATGCCCAAACGCCTGACGCCGGTGTGAATAAAGAAGGAGACAGGATTGATGGGACAAGAGCTTTATTTGCCCGACGCTTTGGACTCCTGATCGAACCATGCATAAGAGGCCGTGCAATTAAGGGTGTTTCGGTGCTGAGAATTTGCCTAAGCGGAGCCATTAGACACGCGGAGAGTGCACACGTGAACACTCTTCCCAACATGAGGGTGGGAAGTCAGATGATCAAGCAACCATCACACAAACATCCAACACCCATGGTGAAATTGCAACAATTATTTTCTCGAATATCGCCCATCAAACGACCATCACGTTAAGTGAAACACTTCCCAATGATGGGGAGTGTCCTGAATGTTAAGAGGTAAGCGGTAACATGGCGACTGCATCCGATAAATACTGCTGCCTGTTGTGCATGAACCTCACTATTCTGCTCTTGTCTCTGATACTATTTGCGAGCAGGATTCCAAAACTTCAGACAAATTTCGCCTTCATTCGTGACAAATAAAGCTCTCTTACCAGCTATCGTGCCTCATTCCTGGGACTCGTCCCCTTGCTTCTATTTGCTTGGTGTAGGCTTGGCACGCAGTCGCCATCGGAAAACATTCGTAAATTTCGACCGCAAGATATCTGTATGATTAAAAGCGTGCAAAATAGCAGAAATTACATGGGCATTTGCACGGTGCTTCCTTATCATGAAATTGCCATAACCAACCGTTTGAATCTGCTATTTTGCCGGTGAAAGGACGAGTGATATTTATCATCTTAGGGGTGTATATCCCTAGAGTCGTTTGCCGTTAGCAGTCGACGATTTGTTGGTGGTTAGTTCTTAAGTTGCAAACCAAAAATACGATGGGTAGAATCTAAATCTCCACAATCCCAAAAATCATTAACTTGTATCAGAGTTCGATAGTTAATATAATCACCTGCCTTAACACATCTTAAGGTAAGATGTGGTTGAGTAACCCCATCTGATGGATGCAATACTGTAGGGGTTTGAGTTAGAAGCAGGGGGTTATGGGGAAGTTTTAGTAATAGGAGTTGGGGCGACTGTTAATCAGCCACTCAAATTAAAACCGCTTATTCCCAATAGCATTTCTTTTGCGTACAACTACTTGACCTTGTCGCATGTGCGTTGCTCCGCCGCGCCTGCAAAAATATTTACTGCCATCCGTGCCAGACTGTAGGTAGTTGACGTTTGTATACTCCGGGAGGGGCTACATAACCACCCAAATAACATGGCAATCTTGAAGTCAAATATACCTTTAACTTGGCCTCCAACAAGAATCAATTCTATCCTTAAGAAGGCTACTAATTTTAGTCCAAACACCTTTGATCGAATTGTATACTCCTCCACAATTAAGCAAATCGCTAGATAAGTTGTCATTGGGGACGTTATGTCCTTCTTCTCCAATTTTTCCGACTCTTCGAAATGTGCGTATAAAACCATACGTACTACCCTGGACATCATTGCTCTGAAGGATACATCTGCTCTAGGAGAATTGCATAAGGATTGGCGCGCGTAAGCATGTGCATTAATCGACTACGCCTCTATTTTCACAACGGCCTCTCGTCGTCTCCTCCTCAGCAAGAGATCTGACTACGCTATCCTGCCTGGACCAAGTATCTGTTTAAATATTGTTATGCATTTCCCACTTAGTTTGTTCGATCTGACAAACGACAATCTGCTCATCGTCCACAACAACTGCGGAGTCTCCAAGGTTCCATCGTATCTCCTCACCCCAATTCACCATGACGACCTAAAATAGTCTAATGACTGCCCGTATTTGAGCATGCCACCGATACAGTTGTCGGCCTACGTATTAAAAATCAGGGATATATCCAGTTTACGAAGAATGGATTAGATCAGTAATTTGCACAGCTCCTGTTAAGATGGTATTCTGGCCGACGATCATAAGTGTGTCGGATATGCTTTCGACTGCGGCTTCTTCCCATCCATGAAATCTGTCACATTCCATTTAATGAACTATCCACTTTGCAGTGCCTTGGTTTTACTCAGTCATCAAATTTCTCATTCGACATTTAAATTATTGTACTTTGATCAAAATTCGTAAACGCGCTTAATACGCTCGTCGGATACGATCCTTTGTTCCATTCAAAACCCTAATCGATGTGCACCCCTGCTTCTAGTTTTTGACTTAAGCCTTCTTGAGGTAAATTCTAAATCTCCACTTTCGCTTAAAAAAGATTTATTTGCTTCGGAGTTCGATAGCCACTATAATCTCCATTTTACAGCACCATCGAATGTCGAATAATGTTAAAGCCACCGCACAGAATTTTCCTATGAAATTCTCAATAAATATTGTCTTCCCTGAGGCTGTTATGATTAGTCCTGGCGAAATGCCCTCCACAATACCCTAAACGTTTGCGACGTTGTGGAGACCTCCTAAAAATGTACGCTTTCGTGACTATCTAAAGGACGTTAGGGTCGTAATATAAAAAGAGACTGCCCTGTTTCTCATCTTACACCAAATTTTTCCTTCTTTTCTTCGCTGACGCACGGAGGAACCATAAACGTCCCACTGGACACGCATGATGTGTCTTCTGTTCAGTGGAGAAACGTCTTCGAAAAGCCCGTAGATCGACAACTGCCGGGCCGGATGCTGTGTCATTACTTCTTCTCAGGTCCTCTTTTTATCAGATAGCAACTGCTTTAACACGTCTTAAGGTAAGATGTGGTTGTGCAACCCCACCTGATGGATGAAATACTGTTGTGCGTGGGGTTTGACGGGGGGAGGAGTTATGGTGACGGTTTATGATTAGGGGTTAGGGCAACTATTTATCAACCACTCACAGTAAAACCACGCATTCCCAATAGCTATAATTTTGTGTACAGTAACTTGACCTCGTCACATGTTCGTTCCACGCCTCCACCAGTAAAACCCCTATTACCAACCGTTCCACACTGCAGATAGTTGAGATTTGTTTACTCCGGGTAGGGCTACATAGCCACATTTAAACCGCCCTCATAACATGTCAATTTTGAAGCCAAATATACCTTTCACGATCCCTAAGATGGCTACTAATTGCAGTCTAAAGACCTTTGATCGAATTGTTTGCTCCCCCGCAATTATGAAACTCGCAAAAGTGTCGGGGTCGTCATATGTCCTAACCCCACTTCATACTGATGACCAAACATCGTCTAATGACTACCCATATGCTTAGCATGCCACTGATACAGTTGTCGGCCTCCCTATTAAAAACCCTAGATATCTCCAGTTTCCGAGGAATGACTTCGATCATTACTTTTCACGGTCGTTGAAGGCATGGTTTAATGGCTAACGATCATAACTGTGTCTGATATGCTTTTGACTGTGGCTTCTTTCCATTCCCGAGTTCTGACATATTCCTATTAATGAACTTTCCTCTTTGCGGTACGTGGGTGTTAGTCTGTCCACAAATCGCTCATTCGACCTTTACATTATTGTATTTTGATTAAAATTCGTGAACCCAATTTTTACGCTCGTCGTGTGCGTTCCTTTGACGAATGCCGAGACCTTATCCAAAAATTTATAAACGGCTGCTTCTCCGTCTCATTGTTTATTGCCCATCTGTTATTTATGCTGCATTGATTAAAGAATATATGCCCAGTGGTTTCTGTCAGAACATGTGCACGGCGTATTGTACGATTATTAAGTTCACCTAGCATTCGCTCGGCCGCTGACTGGTCGAGCGAGTGCCCTTGAAACTGTGACTCATCAATCAGACCGACTGGTTACACCAAGTGACCAGATATTAGTTTGGTCTAATGGTTGACGGATAAATACTGTTCAGCTGCGCCTTCTCATATGAGGGTCTTCCAACGAAATCTAACTCCTTGATCTGTGATTTAGGAATAACGACATAGCTTGTTGTTTTCAATTGCTGCATCCCCTACTGTCACGGATAGATTGCCATCAATATGAATGTGCATATCATTAAGATCACAACTATTATAGCAAGTCGTTGTGCATGTAGCAGAAAATTGTAGTCACATTCGAGAAGGATTTAAAACTATAGGAGAAGCGGGAAAGGCCTTTCGATTAAACGATGCGCTTTCCTATTCAGGCCCTTTTACAAGCGACTTTCTAAAGATCATAAAGATCGTTGGCAAATTACAAGAATCACAAGCGAATGCCGAAAATGAGGCCTCATCCACTGCAGATTGCAGATGATGCTGTTGGCTGGCTTAGGACATATAACAGTTTATGCGCAGACGTTCTATGTATGCGGTAGATCGTTAATCGCAAGATATTTTAGGGTTCGAAGCGCAATCCTGCAACAATGCGACAAAGGCCACGTTTGCTTGAGTGTAACGAACAGTAAAATTCAATTTTTCTAAAAGTTTGAACTCCGCAAGGGACGAAAACGCCTGCAACTAGAATGACGCAGTGCCGACTCGCACACAACGACCTCCCAAATGAGAAGGTTTTCGAATCATAGTCCTCTCCCTCTCACGCTCTTTCCATATCCTATTTCTATGGACAAGACGGTCACAGGTGGCCGTGGTTACATTGTGGAAGCATAACAGTTTGGAGGAGAGTCAATTTTCCGCCATTTCGAGTTTCTATTGGCTGTTTTTAACAGAAATACTGCCACTGCGTTGCACAGGCAGCAGAGGACTCTCGCAGTCTGGTTTGCTGGGGTTCTGCGATGCTTTTCGTTGCCATGTAATACTCATGCCAATTTAATTAACCATGTGTAATCCTTGTGAGCATTTTTCTGTTTGCGGCCCCAGATGGCTGTTTCATCAAGAGCGACAACAAATAAAAAACATATCATCAGTGCCCAAGAATAATTTCCGATTTTCCACGACACGATTCAGTAGGCCTTTTTCGAAATTTTGCCATATCCTGAATTTAAGTCGATTGACGAATTTCCTCTGGGTTTTGTGCGCACTTATGTATATAGGATTCCCATCAGTGAAAGATTGCCGCCACAATCACCGCTTTTTATTTTCTTCCTTTTAAACCCCTGGATCAACCACCGAGTTCGATTGTTTAGCCTCTTCCATGAAAGCGGGCTGTGGTTCGTCAGAAGAACTTGCAATAATTTACTGAACCATTTCCAATCCTCCGCTATTTTTCCGGAAATAGCTGATACCCAGTCTGTATTGTTGATTTCGGCCTTCATTTGTTCGAAGTCTCCACGCCAAATATTTCTTCTAATTTTGGTGGGCTGTTCGAGCACGGAAAAGATTGAATACTACCATTGAAGTACGACGTGATCGCTTCGATTTAGGAGAGGCAGACATTTGACATCATCTATGATGTCCATCAATTTCGTGAGCACCAGGTCCAAGCAGTTTGACTGCCGCCCCTCACGCACCCTCGTGGGAAATTGGACGTGCTGAGTGAGAAATGCCCTAAGTGCCATGTCCAAGAGGCGTCGGTCGGAAGCTAGTTCTGGGCCGCGAACGTATAATGAACTACAGTCAATGAGCGGTGCATTAAATCCGCCCATGATCAGGACGTCAGGCCGGAGAGCAAATCGTCCTAACTCCTCTAACAGACGAGCGTCAGCCTCGGGGTCACTCCTCGGTGGTCGATAGCCGGTCAGAACTTCAAGGCTATGTGATTATGGTACCCTTATAGTGAGCCAGATAGTCTCGGCTCTGCACACGAACTGTTCTATTTTTTCTGACACAAGCAGACCGTGTTTTATGTAAGTGACGACTCCTCCTCCCAGACGCTCTCTCCTTTCTCTTCCCAACAAATGAAATCCTGGTAGCATTAATTCGCAGTCATCCACGTTTTCAGATAGCCAGGTTTCCGTCAAAGAGACATTGTCGGACGGAAAGATCGGAGATGTGGATCTTCAGTTCGTCTAACTTGGGCAATATACTCTGCACGTTGGCGTAAAAATGTTAGGTTCTAAATTTTTCGGGCGTTTGATTATGGTGCCGCTGGAGATCCCATGTGAGGAACCTATTCTACCCGTTCTCGAAACGATTCGGTCCAACGAATTAGGGGAGGGCGCTGCACAATATGATCGTTGTAGATCACGAGATTCGTCTCGACATTCTGCAACCTTGTTCTCAGTTCCAAGAACTAATTGTCGACGTTTTATTCTTTCTGACGGTGTGCAGTCCGGCTGAAAAAATCGCCGAGGTTTGTGTCTTTGCTTCGGAATCGTCGTGAAAAAATACGTTCTACTTGTACTTGGTTGTCTAACACAATCTTCAGTGGTCGAGGACATGAGTGCTCTGATATGTCGATTAAGCATTTTCCAAGCCTATAGGCCTTGAGAACCGATACTTCCTTATTGGGGTGCAGAAGTTCGTTGGGTAGGCATTGGAACAATTGAAGGTCTGTCGAGACCCGCTCTTTGGAGTCACTAGCTGTGAATTCGGGAAGTCTCTGAATGATCAGACATTGCTCTCTGACCGGTGACTCTCTCGAGATCACAGTGGTTTCGTGCCCCGACAAAGGCAGTATGTGGTTGCATGATCTGACAATGATATAGGCCGCAGTCGATTAAGGTCCTCATTCGTCGCTGTTTTGTTTGCATTTTCATCAAAGTCGAAAGTTTTTTGGGATAGGTTGAGGATTTTAGGACCCATGCCATTTCCCGTGATGGGCGACACGGTCGCAGACATCCCTGGTTTCGGTTCTTCGGGGGCATTCCTCGGAATCGGCTGGCCATCTCCCTCGACCTTTTTACTGCACGATTTATTTTTTTCCTCCCGTTTTTTCGTTTCTTCGTTGGTTGTTGTTGTCTTTTATTTTAAGTGTTTGTGCCGTGACAGCTGTCGAAGGTGTTGATGGCATGTCTGTTGTGCGATGGCCTTTGGTCCTACTTATAGTTATACTTACAACAAGTTTATTCGTATTGCCAACTGTGTCTAGCCTACATTGTAGAAGAGTTTTCATCTTTTCAATCTCTTCCTCAAGGCGGTTGATTTTGCCGGCCAAAATCTGGCCGCCGCTGCAAAATCGATTGGTATGCGGCACGCATATACTATCAAGTAAACTTCGCGACATCGCTCGCCGCGTTGCTGCGGTGGCCGAGGGGTTAGCGTGCGCGACTGAGATATTGGTGGTCGGTAGATCTACCCCCTCATGAAAGGCAACATTTTGGGAGGCTGCAAAAATCTTCATTATGTAGTGGACTTATGAAAAACGAAAAAAAATCTGCAGGAATAACATGCTTTTTCCTAAGACACAACAGTAGACACTGTCTATGCTTATACTGGGTGGTCGAAAATTCCCAGAGAACGCTTTTTTCAGGCAAGCCTATAGGCTTACCTGATTATATATATGTTAGCTTAAGTGAGGGTTGCCTGAATTCAAGCAACTCAGAAATATCGACTCAGCCTTTTTGTAGATGTTGCTTCAGTCTTCGGCGAGAAGTTGGAGACGGTATATCGGATGGATAGGCTCTGCAGACAGTCCGAGATTTCCGACAGAAAGACCACTTTTGCTGAAGTTTGTTCAGATCGAACGATAAGAGTATCGATGGAGCTACCTGGAGGCTGGTAGTCGGAAACGCGTTTTATATTCCACTTTTTGATGAAGGACAGTCGGTTTCAGCGAAGAGACTCGATTGAAAAATGTCCTTCTTCCAACCTAAAATTCAAACCGCCGCTCATGAACTGTCTTCCAGACACAAATTGCCAATTCAAATAAAAGGTTTGTACTCATATAATAACAGACTTAATACAGTAAAGTTGGTTTTACAATGCTGGATTAACCTCGACTGGTTAAGGACTTCGAAATACCGTGAACGGAAATGCCAGAGGTTCAACAAAATATGCCTGTAAAATTTGAAAATTTAGATAACGAATTGGGTAAGTAATAAGTCACAGTAGTAGTATACAGAAAAATACCCCGAAATTGAAACCCACCTTATCTAATAACCTCATCTGGCAACAGTTCAATCAAATTACCTTCCCATACACATTCATAGTGACATTTAATTTAAGGTTTTGGGATAGTTCGAATTCTTCTGCGTTTGTCTCTTAAAATAATAGCAGGAATTATAGGTAATTTGGCAAACTGCCATCACGTCATTTTAACTGGACCGGAAATAAGAATCGCCGAATAAATGCATGCCTATTTCAAGGTGGGAGAATAATATACATTCCACAGACAGTATGCGGTTTAATTTTCACCAGGAAGTTCGAATGAACTTGGCAGTGCTTTGGAAGAGTCAAAATCACTTTTCCTATCTTCGAAATGATTGACTGTTTTTTTCAAATTTCGGACATTTTAATCGTCTTCTTGAGTTTGTGTGAGCCGTATAAAACAACAGACTGAGTGGGTAGAGTGGTTGTAGTCATTCTGTTTACTAATAGCTAGAGCAGAAGCCAAATTCACCTCCCTACTCAAGCCCCAATAATTGTGATTGGTCAGTAATTTAGAGCCATCGGCTTTTATTGTATGGATCATTTGCACTCAGTACTTTCTGCGTCTGCGTTATTGCAGGATGCCTCGCGCGGTTTTAGTGCTCGTGTGGGTATTTATTGATGGCAACCATGCCTGCATTCCCGAAAGCCGTAAGTATGATATGCTCTTTAAACTACAGTATATTTAATAAAACAGCAATGATTTGGGAGGCAAATTCAGTAATGTGTTAGGATATGAATAAGATGCTTTAGCAGGCCAACTATTTTCTCGAAATCACTCAACCGATGCCGTCAAATCAAATGCGGTGTTTTGATTAAAGTATTACTTAAAAGTGCATCTGCTTTGTCTTGAGTTCTTGTAACGCCATTTTGCACTTTCTGGGGAATATCGAAACTAATAATACTAAATGGAAATTTATCACGCGCATAACATATGCTATTTTATAAAATGCTGAACAAACTTTTTTAATATGTTTTCTCAATTAGAAAACGCTACTTAGGTGCTGTTGTCATATAAATTGTTTGAAGGAGAATACCAGGAAAATAAAGTCATTTCAAGCTACAGTTCGTACAAATGGCTATTTAGTTAGCCGGAATCATTCTCATTGATTAATTGTACCCCTATCCGTTTACATATATCTAATAGAAGAGGGGAAAACATATTCTTGACTATTTATTTGGCAGCATGCTATGTTTTCTTTGAATTTTAGGTTTAAACAATCAGTATATTTGAGTTTAAATAAACTTTATCTTTTTCCCAATAATTGTGAGATCATCCTTCTTTTACATTTGCATACAGGGATCCAAACTACAAACTAGACAATCTTCTTGTAAGGGAATCTAGCATTTTTCTGCGACTGTATGAACAGCAAAATAATCATACAATTTTTAATGGATTTAAAACATGTTATCTGCTTTATAAGCAGCATAAACAAGTGCGCTGATGAGACGTTGGACAAATACAAATTTCAGTCTTAAAAACGATTTATATTTAGAAAACTATGTAAAATCGGAAGGTACTTTTTATTTAGGGATAATTTTGAAAAATATGCGTAGTATGGCATTGGAGACAACGAGTGAACATGTAAGCTGAAGAGCCCATACATAATATAGTCATACAAACTCATAAGTGGTGGAGCGATTTCATTAAATTTACCTTTACGAACATTTGCAATCTAAAATCAATACGATGCCTTTATATTCGCAAAATAAATACCCGAATAGGAGCTATGTCTTTTGTATAAGCAGTGTTCAAAAGAATTATTCTTTACTAATTTGATGTCAATTTATCTTAAAAAAGACGTCGCATTTGTATATAATGATTCTTAAGAACACTGTATATCCACATAAACGTACTGAGTGTCCTCTTTAAGACTTCTGCTCAGTCAATGGTGCCTTCTTTAATATGCCGCCGGATCACATAGGAAAACTAAGGTCAAAGTGTGACGGCGTCTACTGAAGCGAGCCGATATACCTGTCTACAAATTTGTTTGCAAGAAAATATTACGTAGAGCATAATCTGCCTATTGAACTCGCCGCATGAGCGACTGTAATTCATAGTCTAATCCGACAAGCAGAATCACTGACGGAACAGGCGTAAAGGTGTCCTCATTACCAAGGAAGAACCTCGGTCTTGAAAAGTAACGATACCGTCGATTTTGTGAGATCTTAGTCAGCCCCATATTCATAAAGATTTTGATGTCAAAGATGATCAGCAACTTAAGTGTCCAGAAGAAGAAGAAGTCAGCTTCGAAGTTTTATTTTTTCGTATATTTTACTCGGCCTTTTAATAAGTATTAAAGGCCCTGCGCCTCCTTAGTGTTGCATGTATTCGCATTGAGGGAGTATAGTCTAATCTCCGTTCCTCTCTAGGATAAATATGTCGTCCAGTAATGTCTTGTCGGGTTGTGAAGATTGGTCTGATCGACTTATCCTGGTCGTTGTGTATGAAATGAGGCAGTAGGTTTTATATGCCTGTTTGAGGAGTCAACATCTGAATACGACGTCTCAAGTGCCCATAAAGTACCGAAAATCAAGGTGGTCGATCCTTGAGCGTAAACATGCAGCCAGGTTCTTCAATGTGGTTTGTAAATTGCGGGTTTGGATGTAGCTTCCAAAGTGTCAAACAGCCCTCATTTTGGTAGGTGAGCAGAATTTGTTCCTCTTCAACGACATAGCAGCAGTCTCCTTCATTGTAAAATGCTTTATAAATAACCGCTGGGGCAGTATGTCCCAAGGTTGCATCAAACAACAATGAACTTCTCGCCAGTGTCGAGTTGCTATGCATAAACGGGCGGGTTATAACAGTGAGGGGACAGCCTTGGACAATCCTCGTCGTTAACAATGGCATTCCAGACTTTGATCCGCCGTTTCGTGAACGACCTTCAAAATTTACTTTGCTTGAGAATGTAGCTTGAGCATCAGCGATGGCGCTGGAATACATAGGCGGGGAACTCGGTCTTCAGAACTCACCCATGCAAAAATGGTTGTATAAAAGTTACTTTTCAAGCACAACGTGCGTCGGATAACTTTGGCAACATCTCATTCTCTAATAAAGAAGCCTGCTTGAGGACTCACAACCATTGCAATAGTTGACAATAGCAAGAAGTTCATGCAAAATGAATTTTGGAGACGCTGCTCGTGCAAATAATCCCGCTAGGTGCTCTTTTCAAGTGATATTACTAGTTACTAGGAAAGCTTAAATGCCTGTCCTTGAAGTACCGCTTACGGAGATGTCGATCCTTTGGGTATGACGTGTGGCCACGTTGCCCATTATGGGTTGCAAACAGCAAATCCAAATTAAACCTCCAAAATGTAAACTATGTTCACATAGTCATGCATGCAATTTTTGCCCCCGTCACTACAACAGATTAAGTATAATGTTGTCAAGGCCTAGGTGAATGGCGTTGTGTCTCACGGCTGCACCAAACAGCAAAGAATTGTTTGCTGATGCCGCTGCGTATGCCAAATCCGGTAGGTTGTAACAGCCAAGCGACCAACTCGAGAATTATTTGATATGAAGAATGGCCGTACCGGCTTCGGTCAGCCGCTTGAGAAAATAATTTGAGCATCATGGAGACATAGACCTTGGCGGTTTGAAGCATTTGCAAAATGTATAAAATACGACATTTCATGCTGTGCTGGACGATTCTAACATGACATTTTGCTTACAAAATACCTATACGCATTGAATACTCAATGACTGCAAAACCGACTCCTTCAGCCTGCCAAAAATAACCTGATCCTAACTCGGTCATTGGGTTTGAGATCATCAGCGACAGTGATGTGGGCAACCCGTTGATGGGCATTTTAGATTCTCTCTCCCTGTCCCACTGAGCAAGCAGAAATACGCTTTTTTCAGGTTAGCTTGCATTCAAGTAATTTTTTTATCTGCAGTTATTAGAAAGTTACCATCAAATTTGTTCTCCGAAAACATCCATTTTTCAGTTTTTCTCTGTTGATTTTCATCTGCATGACTCAATTACGTGTATGCGCGATTATAATTTTTTTCTAGCTCCGGAGAGCTGTCCACGCGATGAACATACTTTTCGGATTCACATTATTGCCGCTCACCTCATCAAAAAAGTTTTATTTCTTGCTAAAAAGGACAAATACAACGAATTCGGAAAGTTTTCTTACAGCATCGAGCTCCATGGAAATGTATCCGTTTTTGACTGCCAGCCGAATTGGGACACTACACATAGTGAATTCAGTGAATATTCATGTAATGCCTCATGGCGCAATGTCCCATTGATATTTGATCAGGTAAACAACTATTTTCCCGTCACAGCCTAGATCAAAAATTGCTTAGGACATTAGTCCAGAGATTTCTCATACAGTCCTAAAATCACGTGATATTTATCATTTGTTAGGCAGGTCTGACGCATTTTGAGATAGCGGAGGTCCATTGTCGCTTAACGGTGAAAGCTTCGGGCTGGAACACGAGGATGTATGGACCAAATATCGTACGAATTTCACACCTCCAGTGCCCCGACTATATAAAGATGATAAATCGGTACTTGCGCTGTAATCAAAGGATGCCTTTTACTTTAACCAATCCATCGGTGAGGACGGAAAAAATTAGCATTGTAAGATATGTTTTTTCAGAAACTCTGATCTGTGCAACTTAGTTACTACTCCCAATATATTCTTGCCATGATGCAGTTAAACGTTCATAAGTTCTCATCGTATGATTTATTTTTCAGAAATTTGGAGTGCTATTATTGTCAGACGGAGAATTTAATGAAAAAAATACTATTCGCACTATGCCTTGAGCGAGAAAGGGACTTTAAGACGAGAAATAATAAATTGGACATTTTTACCCATAGATATCGGTGTACAATCCGCCCGAATTTCGTGAAGCGAACTTCTGCAGATAATAAAGCCTTGATTGGTCGCTCATTCGGCCTTTGAATCGAACCAAGGTTCACTAGGTCACTGGTTAAGACGATGGCGGCTGTAATATGGGAATATAAATTTTTAAATGGTATAGTGCTTAGCTGATTTAGAATGCTAATCAGGATCATACCTAGCAGTTTACGGCTGTAGTGCTCACTCTCTCTAACAATGATACGCATTTTACGACAATATGAACATGAACACATAGAAAACACATTTGGTTTAACAAAAATCCTTTAAGTGCTGACATGCGTCGGTCACAGATCACAAACCATAAAATGTTGTCCGCTAGGCGAAAACCGAATTCATAGTTCTTTAAGACGAAGCAAAGTATTCAGGACGCCGTAAACGTCTACTGTCGATGGGAGACCATAGGCATATATATTTAATATCTAGTCAGCAGACATTAAACAAGCTCGATATGGCACAACGCTTGACGGACTCCTGTCTCATTAAAATTTATAATATACGTAAAATGAGCATAGGACACATACCTGCAATTTATTACTGCATGAAAATATGGCACTGCCATCAGTGATGACTATTCGTATGCATCAAAGTTGGTAGTAACCGCACATATGCCGTGATGTGCGGTTGATATAATTTTGGTGATTGTATCCTGCAAAACCTGCGAAATTCGTGGAAAAGCCTTTTGGTTGAAATCACGCAGCATTTGGTGTCGCCGAGTTAACAAGTCGCTTATGGAATGAAAACAACAAATGAGTCAACAACAGACATCTTAACCCTTTTAGACCTCTGCGGAAATATCTACGGACTATTAGTGGCTAGTGTGGATGTGGTTGCACGTGACGGTCTTGGAAACAAGACTAATAGGATATTCGCAAATCTATATTTGATAGTTAAAAACCGATAGCTGAGATCTCATTCCATACGGAAATACTTTAATCACATCTTTTGGGGTGGCGTTTATTGTCTGGAACAACAGTCAATTGCATACACGAATAATGCCGACAAAAAACCCAACAAATTCTCAATGCCGAAGTGGCGCAGGAAATGCTGAAAAATCGATAACGTTTGTTGGATTTGAACACAGGTCGATGGTAAAAATTAAGTTTATTTTCCAGCAAGATGTAAACGCCTTTTCTCAATGTTTAGTCTTGTAGAGTATCATCACTGTAAAAGAAGCATATAGGCAACAACAAATATTTCAGGTGGACCCGCATAAATTAAGACTTCGCAAGAAAACTTTGATAATTGGGTTGACATACCTGATTACATTTAGAAAATCAGTTTACTTATTTAGCGTTCTTAGTGGTAAACCCAATCCACGAATCTTAATTTATATCACCAGGTGTTGCAGAGAGTTAAAATTCCAATGTTCAACGCAAATGCGTTGTCAAGATAATAACTAACGCTGCACCATTTTTAGACATCTTTACGTACTAACATTGAGGCTTTTTGTGTGTAAAGGTAGTGGAATTATCCCGGTCAACAAATTAGCGAACGAGTTTTGTACACTTATACAATAATAATTACTGCAGAATGGCGCATAGCCCAACGAATCCTTCGGTGTTACATTCCGCAAATAGGTAAATTTCATTAAGATGACACCCTTAATTCTTTTAAAAAAATCAGAAAGACGTGTTTTTATAATAACATTTTCGATCTTTATTAATAATTCATAATTGATGACCCAAACAGTTCCTGGCATAGTGTTAAATAGAAAGCACTTCGTCCAGCCTTAGGCTCTTCAATCCGGATAAAACCGTACAAGCACATATTTTCCGGATCAAATAGGACAAAAGTTGATATCCGAAATACGTAAATACTGAGATTTTTTGATAATTTCGTTGGATAAAGTTCTGAAGCAGCGAGCGATTAAACCCCCAATACATCAATCACTGACGCTTCTATTCAAAGCCGTGCCATTGTTCCTATGATGCAACATTTGATTTTCTACATCGTTCACACAAAAACTACAAATCACCGTCACAACGGCTCACCATCTAGACACTTTAGCCGTAGCGGGAATTCCAAATCGTAACCGGGTTAGTCTTAAAGGCTGGAAAAGTAGAACAATTTCCATGTCAAACATCATATCTCTCCCACTTTTCATCACCGCCCTTTTGTGAATTAGGACATACAGTGCGACCCTACTGCAGGTCGATTGTGGAAACGTTGTTATTCCAAAACAGCTAGGTCACCATTTCTGCCGATCGGGCAACCGCAAAGACAAATCTTTAACGAAAACGATGGTTACTCCCGAGAATAGCGAGTTCGATCATCAATTCCGTCGCACTACCGCATTTTGCCTGACTGTTTGTCCAAAAGTTTGAGCGGTATAATTGGTAGCACAGCCAGCTCTGCATTAACGTACTCTCACAAGCCTGCATTCCAAGAAGAGCAGTAGAAAGGATTTGCGAAATCTGTAAGGCTCATGTTGGTAAGGGCAATAATACTCTAGTGCTTATCATAAAAGGTACGTTTAAGCATAAGAACGATACTGTATTTCAATTTCAGGCAAGGAATATGGCATGTAGAATAATGAATGCTACTAAGTGAATTGCCTAAAATAAACAACATTCAATACTGCGCACGTCGGATGAACTATTAACGTTTTATCATATAGTTCAACACACTGACCGTTAGAAAATAGTAACTTGAATTTACAACGTTAAGACTGATTTTAAATCATTTGTTCCTCACCTTCGCCTAGTACAAGCAGGACATTTTAATCATGTTTACATAATCCGGTCAGAAAATTGGCTTGCTGATTAAGTCGGCAATGTATAAGGAAACAATTTGCACAGTGCCTAGAACTAGTGCATGATTATTTGCAAAGTTTGGGACTATTACGGGTTGGGGTCGTTCAAGCTGATGCGCCACTCAGCCTCCACTTTTCCATTTAGACTGTAGGCTTCCCTCGACGAACCCTCAATATAACATTTTTTGTCATTTGTTTCCTTCATTCGTCGAAGTTTAAGAAGCATATCTTCAATGAAAAAAATTCGAACGACGCCAGCAGCTATAGCAAATCTTAAAGCTCTTCCGCTAGTTCGCATTTACGCGCAAATAACTTGTCTCGTTCGCCTGCTGCAGTCGGTGTCTCAAGCCCTCTTACGGAAGGGTCGCCAATTCAGTGGCAATGCTATCTTTCAGACAACATTACTGACTGGCAGAAGCCTACAGATACTGAGATCATCGCATGACACAGTGGTTTGAATCGTTCCAAACAGTGAGATTCACCGTGAAAAAACCGACGCCCACACATTCAAATAAGCTACACGCAGACAGTTCCAAAAAGTCGGGATTCTATGACTGTCGTCGATACGTATGAGGTGTTTAGTAATGAGACCGCACTAACGCGTACTACATGAGTAGACACTCAGGGTCCGTCTATTCAAGAAATACATTAATCAAGTTTCGCATGTTCGATCAGCCCGATGATAAGAGGGAACTGCAATCTGTAATTCACGTAATCAGGTAGAAAGAGCCAAAGATATGGAAAGAAGAAGATAACATCTTAATGGCATCCTAGGAAATGAAACTGGAATGTGAAGAAAAATGCAAACATTGGGTTGCAGATAGCCCATAAAACACAAATTTCGCACAATTTCCCATGACAGTGGAAAGTGTGTTCGGGTGGATATAAGTCCTTGAGTTTACTAAACATAGTACAGCGTTTCGAGAATCAACTTAACATGACTAAATGTCTACTGGTTCAATTAAAGAAACGCCTAAGTGCGAAGATTATGACAACTATTACTATTTACAACTACGTTAAATTCGCTATGCCCAACCTCAGAATCGATACCATTTGGATATAAAAACACACATTTACCCGTTTCAGAGTATCGCCTTCGAGCACGCGATCAACATATGCTATCCTATCTCGATGTCGACATGTTTCTATGTAACTTTTTCCAAAGAATTTATGACCTAGAAAAGAAAAATTTCGACATATTATTCGAAAAATCTGCTTTTGATTGGTACCTTGGGCTAATAACCCTTGTAAAGTCGAGCAATCGACTTATTTAAGACTTGGTTTGTGCCCAAATAGATCAGCAAATTTTAGAAGGTGAGTTTGCAGTACAAAGCTCTCAGAAAGTATTGAAAGAATGCTGCATTTATTCTCTTAGGGAGTTTACAGGCCTCACCAAAAGGAAATCAATCTGTCAGGCCACTAGTAAATTCCAGAATATGCCCAAACTAATGGGTCACTAAGTTTCTAAAAAACCATTTTATGCTGCGGAATGTGTGGTAGCCATAATGTTGGGTTCAGATGAATATAAGTTCAAGAGTTCATTAAATTAGTCTAACTTTTGGCGGGTCTAAATAAATTGGCTAATTGTTTACTGGCTCACTTAAAGCACCGCCTACGTGCAAAGATTAGGACGACAAATACTCATTAAAAGTACGTTAAAGTCGACATGCCCACACGCCTGACGCCAGTTTGAATGAAGAAGGAGACAGGATTGCTGGGACAAGAGCTTTATTTGCCCGACGCTTTGGACTCCTGATCGAACCACGCATAAGAGGCAGTGCAATTAAGTGTGTTTCATGCACAAGGGACTGCAATATTTATAGAATTTAGTCGCCATGCTACCGCATACCTATTAAGAATTGACGACTGCCCCCTTTCTTCGGGGAGTGTTGTATTGGTGCGACGACATTTTGTTGGCCGACATTTGGTAGATTCGAAATCTTCACTTTCCCCAAAAACAGTTGTTCGTATAACAGTTCGATAGCTAATATTATCTCCATTTCCATGCACCATCGAATATCGAATAATGCTCAAGTCACCGCACAGAATTTTCATAAGAAATTCTCGATAATCTTGGTCCTCCACAAAACCGCTGTGGTTAGAGCGGACGAACTGCACTCGATCAACCCTAAATATTTGCGACATTGTGGATACCTCCTCAATACAGTACGCTTGCGTGACGATATAAAGGACGTTAGCGTCCTAATATAAATAGAGATTGCAGTGTTTCTCATCGTTCACCAATTCTTTCCGCTCCGCAGTCAGGTATGCGCGGATAGATTACCATCAATATGTATCTACATATCAATAAGACCACAACTATTATAGCAAATCGTATTGCATGTAGCAGAAAATTGTAGTCACATTCGAGATAGATTTATAACTATAGGAGAAGCGTGAAAGTCCTTCCGCTTAAAAGATGTGCTTTCTATTCAGGCCCTATTACAAGCGACTTTCTAAAGATCATAAAGATACGTTGTCTAATTACAAGAATCACGAGCGAATGCCGAAAATGAGGCCTCATCCACTGCAGATTGCAGATGATGCTGTTGGCTGGCTTAGGACATATAACAGTTTATGCGCAGACGTTCTATGTATACGGTAGATCGTTAATCGCAAGATATTTTGGCGTTCGAAGCGCAATCCTGCACCAATGCGACAAAGGCCACGTTTGCTTGAGTATAACGAACAGTAAAATTCAATTTTACCAAAAGATTGCCATCCGCAAGGGACGAAAACGCCTACACTTCAAACGACGCAGTACCGACTCATAAACAAAGTCCTCCCATAAGCGAAGGTTTTCGATTTATCATCCTCCCCCTGGCGAATATGACATGTAGAAGGCGAGTGCGGTCGTTCTGTCGTCCTGGATGGCGGATCTGCCGGTCAAAATCATGTCGACTAGACTGCCAACACCACTTAAATGTAGATGACCACGGCTCAATGAGTTGAGTAAACTGAGTAGCCAGTTGTCTATCAGTTGAATTTGAATTTATTTGTATTCTTCATCGTTCGGTCCTAAAATAATTATTCGAAACACGAAGTAATTTGCTATACTGCGGACGCGGTTACGCAAAAATTGCTCTTCTGACCGAAGCTGATGTAAATCGTCTTAGAATTTTGAAGCAACCCGGATGGGTATAGGACTTCGAAATACCACGTGCACCGTTCAAAGTGGTTCATCAGAATATGATGTTCGGGCACCTTATGTTGGCGTTAAAACAGAATTTGGAACTGAAGGGCAATCCGCCAATGAAACCGCGGATTCGTTTCACCACTTCTTAACGACGACATGTGCGTGGAAACAATCAATGTTTCCCGGGGGGGGTTGTGATGTTCTCTGCTACCATTAATACTCATGACACTTTAATCGACCATGTGCGCATCTTCCTAATTGCGGCCCCAGATGAGCGAATTATGGGATGTTTAACAAGTAAAAAATTATCATCGAAACTTTCTGCGAATGTGCATTGAAAGACGCTTCGATAGATAATACAGCTATTTGATCTAGAAGCAATATTGCAATAAATTAAACATTTTTACCATACAAACAGCAACACTTCTTAAATAACATGTGTCAGAGGATATATCAAATTATAATAGGACTGTGCTATGACGTTAGTGCCGAATAGTCTTCAACGTCCTTGCTGCTCACATGTTTGCTTGCGTAAATGGTTTTAGAAAAATTTAAATCAATAATTTGTTGTAGTAATCCTCTTACATAGTGAGGACTAGAGTTAGGGTGCTGTGCTAACTGAACAGCAGACTATGCGGGTCGTATGATTGCTGTCTGTTTTCAGGCGTGTGAAAACCTAACACGAGCATCAACAGAACAGATCCACACGAACCTACTGTCACCCAGTCTTTCAGTCACTCCAGACCAGTCTCTGCATGTCAGGCTGCATTGAATGCAAAATATTTGGAGTGCGCTCCAGACGATGCTTTACGCATGTGACCGATTTACTTGAGTTCATGAGAACACCTGTCGCACTTTTGGGTATTCCCCTGTCTGACCTTAGCGGACATCTTGTCCTAACGGGTAAATTGTATCACGCCGCTCATGAACTGTCTTCCAGACATAAATGGCCTATCCAGATAAAATTTGTCTTCTTTTATAAAAAACGCATTTAATACAATAAAGTTAGGTTTACCATGCTAGATTAACCTCGATCTGACAGTATTTCGAAATATCACGAACAACATAGATAGTGGTTTACCAAAATATGTCTGTTAAATTTGAACTGATGTGAACTGAGGATGTCCACATACTGCAGATCACGAATTGGGTAAATAAAGAGCCACCGTAGCAGTATGCAGAAAAATACCCAGAAATGGAAAACAGCCTTATGTGATAATCGGCGCAGTATACATTTAAACACTGCACGAGCCAGATTATTTCAAAGTAAAGCATTTTGAAGCGCCAAGGTTAGCAGGGTCTATCTGCTTGCGCAGGTATGGTTCCTCTTTCCGTATAAAGGCTGCTTCCAAGTAACGCAAGTTTCAAGTTATATGCGCTCGGACTAGTACTCAAAACACTTTCTTAGTCAGACAAAATAACTGCCATTTTACATGTGCTTTGTTATAGACGAAGGGGGGTTTGTTTTCCTGTTTGAAATGCCAATTAGGCAGATGCTCAGTGGCCCTGGTTGCCAGTTGACCTTGCGTTCGCCCAATGTACTTCATCCGCATGTGTACACGCAAATTAGGTTGGCGTGCTTTGGCAAGGCATCCTTTGCCCGGGTAATTGAAAAGCTTTTTCTAGAACTGGTGAAGACAAGTTCTGCTGCGTTGTACCTTCTTTCTATGGTGCAACGAATGCGTCGTTTGACTGTGTTTGAGACGTCGTCACCCTTCACATTTAATCATATTGTAACGGGCATCTTCGGAACGGGCTGCTTCGTCAACTTCGGCCGTAAATGTTTACTCTAATTCTGAATGAAACGTGCTGGATAACCACGATCAAGTAAGACTTCCTTTATGCCGACAGTTTGTGTAGCTATGGTTTCTCTGGAGGAAATATTTCTCGTTCTTTGAAAAAGAGTATGCACTAGATTTTGTTTCCATTGTACTAGCACAAAACTTTTAAAATTTTAGCATTTCCCTTTCCATGCACTATTGTGGAAGACGAAGCGTCTTATTGAAGCAGCATTCTCTCTAAACATGAGGACGTCTAGGAAGGGTAACTTGTTACACTGCTCCATTTCCATCGTAAATTTGATTTTCAGATGCAAATCATTCATTGCACAATGTAAGTCAGCAGCGTCTTCCTCGTTTTCGATGATCGTGAATATATCATCTATCCATGCAATACCTATATAATGCAGATTCGGGCTGCAGGTTGATAAGCCGTCATAAAATGTATTGGCCCAAATAATTTCTGCTGTACATGCCAGTTTTCAATTCATACCGGGAAAAAATGATTCAGATTTCTCAAACAGCACCTCCTCTCGGATATAATTAAGTCTCTGTACAGACCTCTACAATTACGATGCTAAATAATGAAAGAAAGCACACGGATTGAATTTCTTTAAAATTGCATTAGCAGCAAGGAGTACCCAGCGGAGTTCTACAACATCCTCCGTCGAGGAAAATTACGCCCTACCATAAAATATCTGGACCGTCTTGTACAATAAAATAATTGAGAATTCGGTTGAGGCTGCCGACACAAACAACTATCGTTTGGATCAAACAAAACTTATTCTTGACAAGATAGGTTTTTTTGCTGGTTAGTGTTCATGAACTATGCGGAAAGAGAGGAAGACAAGAGTCTCAAAAAAGTGTAAGTACGATTATTTAACTCTGAATACACATTAAACTATCCTTAATCCGTCTGATACCAAACTTAATAAGCTATAATCTGAGACTTTATCACTAAGACTTGACTTTTGCATTCCGATCAGAAGATGAAACCCAGTTGAAATTGTGGCTCATTTAGAAGACTTGAATTCTCAACTGTCTGAGCTGATACCCAGATCCACTGACGATTTCGGCTGTCTGAAAGCAAAATTGGTGTACTTTGCTCATCAGTACCGTAAAGCTCCTGAAATCCAACGGACTCCATTAACCAATGAACCCATAGCTGCCCTATCCGCATTGAAACGTCATGAACAAATAAGAATTTCCACGCCTGACAAAGGCCATGGCGTTGTTATTCTTAATCGGAATGACTATGTGAGGAAAATGAAGTGCAGCTTAAATAATCAGACCAAATTTCGTCTGGAAGCGTCTGAGAAAAATTAAACAAAGACACTGAAAGACTCGGTCTGGAGAATGGTTTAAAAGTTGCTGGATAAAAACCTGATTGATACCGAAACCACACTATTCCTAAAATCGAGAGGCACACATGTCTTCAGACTATGTGGTCACCAAAAACGCATAAAAATACGCACCTTTACGGCCAATTCTGTATGTCTAATTCACCTACACATAAACTGGCAAAATGTCTTGCCAAGGAGCAGGAACCAATTCCACAATTGCTTTTCGCCTACACGATAAAAGACATTCTTCATTTCCCTGAAGAAATTAAGCACCAGAATATCGTCGACAAGCATATGGTTTTTTAGAGGTCGAATCTTTATTTACCAGTGTACCATTGGATTAAAAAATATATGTAAGATGCGGTTATGCGTCCGAAACCCGACTGGCGCCCGAAATATTACGCGAATTGCTGGTACTTTGTACCAAAGATGTTCAACATATGTTTAGTGGGGAAATTTACAGAGAAATTGACGGAGTTGCAATGGGTGGCAATCGGGCCAACCCTCGCGGACATTCATATCGGTTACCTAGAAGAAAAGTTGTCATCAAATTTATGCATTATGCAGATCGCAATTACTCAATACCCACATAAGCGCTAAAACAGCGCGAGGCATCTTGCAATAATACAGACGCAGAAAGTGCTGAGTGCACGTGAACCGTATAACAAAAGCCGACAGTTCTTAACTACTGACAAATCACAAATAATGGGGCTTGATTAGGGAGGTGTATTTGACTTCTGTTTTACCTGTTTGTAAACAGAATGAGTAAAACCACCTCAACAACTCAATCTGATGTCTCAGTCTGCGCACACAAACTCAAGAAGACGATAAAAAAGGTCCGGAAATAAAAACACCACTCAAACATTCCGAAGACGGGAAAAGTGTTTTTGGTGCATGGAATGCACTCACAAGTTAACTCGAATATCCTGATGAAAATAAAAACTAATACAGCTTGTGGAACACATATTATTCTCCTTCCTAGACATAGGCATGCACTCATTCGAAAGTTTTATTTCCGATCCATTTACATACGGGAAATGGCAATTTGGCAAATTAGCTATAATTGCTGCTAGCATTTAAGGAGAAAAACACAGAAAAATCCGAAAAATCCCAGGTCATTAAATTAAATTACACAATTATCGCGTGCGGCAAGGGATTTGGGATCGAAATCAACATGCTGCATTTTGAAATGACCCGAATCGTGCAGCGTTTAAATGTAGCCTGCGCCGATTATTACATAAGGTGGGTTTCCATTTCTGTGTATTTTTCAGCATACTGCTACTGTGGCACTTTATTTAGTCAATTGGTGATCTGCAGAATGTAGACATCCTCAGTTCACATCAGATCAAATTTAACAGACATATTTTGGTGAACCACTATCTATGTTGTACGTGATATTTCGAAATACTGTCAGATCGAGGTTAATCTAGCATGGTAAACCTAACTTTATTGTATTAAATCCGTTTTTTATAAAAGAAGAAAAATTTTATCTAGTTAGGCAATTTATGTCTGGAAGAAAGTTCATGAGCGGTGTGATACAATTTACCCGTGAGGACAAGACGACCGCTAAGGTCAGACAGGGAATGCCCAAAAGCGCCGACAGGTGTTCTCATGAACTCAAGTAAATCGGTCACTTGCGTAAGGCATCGTCTGGAGCGCACTCCAAATATTTTGCATTCAATGCAGCCTGACCTGCAGAGAGTGTTCTGGAGTGACTGAAAGACTGGGTGATAGTAGATGCGTGTGGATCTGTTCTGTTGATACCCGCGTCAATTTTTCACACGCCTGAAAACAGGCAACGATCATACGACCCGTATTGTCGGCTGTTCAGTTAGCACAGCGCCCTAACTCTAGTCCTCACTATGTAAGATGATTACTACAACAAATTATTGATTTAAATTTGTCTAAAACCATTTAGGCAAGCAAACATGTGAGCAGTAAGGACGTCGAAAACTTTTCGGTACTAACGTTATCGCACAGTCCTATTATAATTTGATATATCCTCTGACACATGTTATTTAAGAAATGTTGCTGTTTGTATGCTGAAAATTTTTAATTTATTGCAATATTGCTTGTAGATCAAATAGCTGTATTATCTATCAAAAAATCTTTCAATGCGCATTCGCAGAAAGTTTCGATCATATTTTTTTACTTGTTAAACATCCCATAAGTCGCTCATTTGGGTCCGCAATTAGGAAGATGCGCACATGGTCGATTAAATTGTCATGAGTATTAAATGGTAGCAGAGAACATCACAAACCCCCAGGAAACATTGATTGTTTCCACGCACATGTCGTCGTTAAGAAGTGGTAAAACGAATCCGCGGTTTCATTGGCGGATTCTCCTTCAGTTTCAAATTCTGTTTTAACGCCAACATAAGGTGCCCGAACATCATATTCTGATGAACCGCTGTGAACGGTGCCTGTGGTATTTCGAAGTCCTATACCAATCCGGGTTGCTTCAAAATTCTGGGACGATTTACATCAGCTTCAGTTAGAAGGGCAATTTTTGCGTAACCGCGTCCGAAGTATAGCAAAATTACTTCGTATTTCGAATAACTATTTTAGGACCGAACGCTGAAGTATACAAATAAATTGAAATTCAACTGATAGACAACTGGCTACTCAGTTTACTCAACTCATTGAGCCGTGGTCATCTACATTTAAGTGGTTTTGGCAGTCAAGTCGACATGATTTTGACCGGCAGATCCGCCATCTAGGACGACAGAACGACCGCACTCGCCTTCTACATGTCATATTCGCTAGGGGGAGGACGATAAATCGAAAACCTTCTCTTATGGGAGGACGTTGTTTATGAGTCAGTACTGCGTCGTTTGAAGTGTAAGCGTAGGAGGGCAAACTTTTGGGAAAATTGAATTTTACTGTTCGTTATACTCAAACAAACGTGGCCTTCGTCGCATTGTTGCAGGATTGCGCTTCGAACGTCAAAATATCTTGCGAATAACGATCTACCGCATGCATAGAACGCCTGCGCATAAACTGTTATATGTCCTAAGCCAGCCAACAGCATCATCAGCAATCTGCATTGGATGAGGCCTCATTTTTGGCATTCGCTCGTGAATCTTGTAATTTGACAAACGATCTTTATGATCTTTAGAATCTTGCTTGTAAAAGGGCCTGAATAGGAAAGCGCATCGTTTAAGCGAAAGGACTTTCAGGCTTCTCCTATAGTTTTAAATCCTTCTCGAATGTGACTACAATTTTCTGCTACATGCAAAACGATTTGCTATAATAGTTGTGATCTTAATGATATGCACATTCATATTGATGGTAATCTTTCCGCGCAGTCCTGACTGCTGAGCGGAATACGGTTTATCAGCGCTGACATTAGGGGATGCGGCCATTGAATTGAACAAGCTATGACGATTTTCCTAAATCACAGTTCAAGGAGATCGATTTTGTTGGAAGACCCTCATATGAGAAGGGGCATTTGAACAGTACTTATCCATCAGCCATTAGACCAAACTGTGATCTGTTCATTTGGTGTAGCCCGTCAGATCGATTGACGAGTCGCATATTCTCGGCCACTCGCTCGACGAGTCAGCGGCCGGGCGAATGCTAGATGAATTTAATAATCGTACAATACGCCGTGCGTATTTTTTCACAGAAACTACTGAGACACTGTCTGAGAGCAGAAGAGTGTACTCGACAGGCATGCATTAAAATGAGCTTATAGTCTTCTATCAATGCAGCATAAATAACATATGAGCCATGATGAATGAGACGTAGAACCAGCCGTCTATACATTTTTACATTAGGGCTTTGGATGAGTCAAACGAAGGCATTCGACGAGCGTAAAATTCGCGTTCGCGAATTTTAATCAAATTACGGTAATTTGACGGCCGAATGAGCGATTTGTGGACAGATTAACACCCAGGTACCGCAGAGAGGAAAGTTCATTAACAGGAATGTGACAGAACTCGGGAGTGGAAAGAAGCCACAGTCAAAAACATATCGGACACACTTATGATCGTCGGCCAGAAGACCATCTTTTCTAGGAACATGTAAAGTAAGGATCTAAATCATTCTTCGGCCAACAACAGCATCTGTGGCATGCTCAGCATCTGTGCCATAAATAGACGATTCGAGGTCATCAGCATGAAGTGAGGTGTGGAAATATGATGGAAGTTTTTAGACTCCGCAGTTATTGTGGACGAAGTGCAGATTGTCGTTTATCAGATCGAACAAACTATGTATGAGGGGCATAACAATGTTTTAACTGAGACTTGGTCCAAGCAGGATAGCGTAGTCAGATTTCTTGCTGAGGATGAGACGACGAGAGGCCGTTGTGAAAACAGAGGCTTAGTTGATTAATGCACATGCGTACGCGCGCCAATCCTTATGCGATTCTCCTACAGCAGATGTATCTTCCAGAGCAATGACGTCCAGAGTGGTGCGTATGGTTTTATACGCACATTTGGAAGAGTCGGTGAAATTGCAGAAGAATGGCATAAGGGTCCCAATGGCAACTTGTTTTGCGAGTTGTATAATTGTGGAGGAGCATACTATTCGATCAAAGGTCTTTGGACTAAAATTAGTAGCCTTCTTCGGGATAAAAGTGATTCTTCTTGGAGACCAAGTTAAAGGTATACTTGGCTTCAAGACTGACATGTTTTTAGAGCGGTTTACATGTAGTTATATAACCCTACCCGAAGTACACAAACCCCAGCTACCTGCAATATGGTACGGGTGTTAATAGGGTTTTTACATGTGGGGCTGTGGGGCGCACAGGCGACAAGGTTGTATGCAAGTTTTATGCAAATGTAAGTTTACTGGAAATGCGCTGTTGCATTTTGAGTTGCCCTAACCCCTAATCCTTAACTTTTACTATTAAATCCAATCCCTAACTCCAACCCCAACAATATTGCATCCATCAGATGGGGTTACACAACCACATCTTATCTTAGGTCGTGTTAAATCACGGGCTATCTAGTAAAAACAGGACATGTGAATAAGTAATGGGACAGCACACGGTCCGACAGCTGTAGATCTACGGGCTTTTTGCAGACTTTTCTCCATCATATCTGAAGGAACATAACAGAAGACACAGCATGTGTCACTATGCATCGTGTCTAGTGGGACGTTTAAGGTTTCTCCATGTGTTATCATAGAAAACAGTATAAGAATATGTGAAATAGTAGAAACGATGGTAAATTCCAGAGTATACCCAGTTAAATGAGTTGTAGTAATTATTCACATCGTTTCTAAAAAACCATTGCATGGTGGTAAATGTGTGATAGCGATAACGATGCGCTCAGATAAATATTAGTTCAAGAGTTCACTTAAATAGTCTAGCTTTTGGCGGTTCTACATAACTTGGATAAATGTCTACTGGTTCAATTATAGAAACGCCTAGTGCGAAGATTAAGACGAATACTACTATGATTTACAAGTACCCTAACTTTGGTATGCCCACACGCCAGACGCCGTGTGAATGAAGAAGGAGACAGGAAAGCTGGGACAAGAGCTTTATTTGCCCTAAGTTTTGGTCTCCTGCTCGAACCATGCATAAGACGCAATGCTATTACGGGTGCTTCATGCACAATGGGTTGTAATATTTGTATAATGCAGTCGCCATGCCACCGCATACCTAAAAAGACTCACGGTTCCCCCTTTATCGGGGATTGTTGCACTTGACGGAATGAAGGTTTTATGAGCGAAATTCAAGTCATTAATCGTTGCAATTTAACCATGGGTTTTGAATGTTTGTGTGATTGTTGCTCGATCATCTGACTAACCCACCCTCATATTGGGAACAGTGTTCACGTGTGCACTCCCCTCGTGTCTAATGGCTCCACCTAGGCAAATTCTCAGCACCAAGTATGGAAGGGAATGATCGTTGCACTTGTTAATAAACTGCTGACCATTAAACCCTAACACATGCAGTCCACGGCTCAAGCGGTGGTCACTTCCAGCGAGCATTTTGGCCTCGTCAAATTTGATTGTGTGGCCGAATCTTATCGAATGAGCCGCAACTTGAGGGCGGACGTCATTTTTCCGCATTTCTCCAGCGTGGTTCGCCATTCGCGTTTAGGCGAGCCTTTCGGTGTTTGATTGGTCAGTAATTTAGAACTGTCGGCTTTTATTATATGGGTCATTTGAACTCAGCACTTTCTGCGTCTGAGTTATTGCTCGATGCCTCGCGCTGTTTTAGCGCTCGTGTGGGCATTTATTGATGGCGACCATGCCTGCATTCAAGCCAGTCGTAAGTATGATAAGCGCTGTAAACTTTATTTATTTTGATCAGAAGAAGAAGCGATCGCTGGAACAATGGCTTTATTCGCTTTTATTTTATAAATCAGACGTGATTTGGATGACAAATTCAGTAAGGTGCTAGTATAAAAGAAAGATACTTCAGCATGCCAGCAATTTTCTCGAAATCATTCAACCGATGCCATCAATTCGAATGGGGTTTTTAAATTAAATTCTCGTTTCAAACTGCATCTGCTTTGTCCACAGTTCCTTCATCCATTTTGAGATTTCTGGAGATTATCGAAATTAATTATGCCAAATGAAGATCTAACGCGTGCAGAAGATATGCTGTTTCGTAAACTATTGATTAACTTTTTAAATATGTGTTTTAAATTAGAAAACGTACTTAGATAGCGTTGTCATATTAAGTGTCATGCAGGATAATACCTGGAAATTAAAGACATTTTAAGCTACAGTTCGTAAAAAGGACTACTTAATTAGGCTGAAGCATTGTCATTGATTTTTTGTATTCTTATTCGTTTAAATATATCTAATAGAACACGGGCAAAAAATATATTTAACTATTTGTTTGGTAGCACGCTATGCTTTCTTTGAATTTTAAGCTTAATGAAGGAGTATATTAGAGTCTAGATAAACTTTCTTAATTCTCGAATAATAATGAAATCAACCAAACTTTACTTTTGCATACTGGTATACAAGCAACAAACTAGACACATTTTTTGCAAGAATATCATGTATGTCCCTGCGGTCTTGTGAATGGAATAGGACTCGTTCAATTTTTAAATGGCTTTAGACATGTTGTTTGCTTTTTAAACAGCACATACAAGTGCGCTGATGTGACGTTTTACAGATAAATACTTTACGGTCTTAAGAAAGGTTTATATTTAGAAAATTTATAAAAGCGAAAGATATTCATTCTTTAGGGATATGTTTCGAGAATATACGCAGTACGGCAGTAGTGACCACGTGTGAACATGCAAGTAGAGGAGCCTATACGTAACGTAGTCATACAAACTCATCAATTGAAGAGCGGGTTCATTAAAATTGCCTTTGCGAGCAAATGCAGTCTAAAATCAACAAAATGCATTTATATTCTCCAAATAATCATTCGAATAGGATCATAAAAACCATGCTTTGTGTAAATGCAGTGTTCCCAAAAATAATTCGTTATATATTCGGTGTCATTTTAGTCAAGAAAGGACGTCGAATTCGTAAACAATGATTCTTCGGAACACTGTATATTCATATAAACGTACTGAGTGTCCTCTTTAAGACTTCTGCTCAGACAATGGTGCCTTCTTTAATATGCCGCCGGCTCACGTGGGAAAATAAAGGTTAAAGTGTGACTGCGCCTACTGAAGCGAGCGGATATACCTGTCTACAAATTTGGTTGCAAGAAAATATTACGTAGAGCGTAATTTGCCCGTTAAAAGCTCCGCATGAGCGACTGTAATTCGTAGTCTTAATATCCGACAAGCAGAATCACTGACGGAACAGGCGTATAGGTGTCCTCACTTCCAAGGAAGAACCTCGACCTTGAAAAGTAATGATACCGTCGATTTTTTGAGATCTTAGTCAGCCCCATGCTCATAAAGAGTTTGGTGTCAAACTTGATCAGCAACTTAGGTGTCCAGAACAGGAAGTTAGCCTTGAAGTTTTATTTTTTCGTATTTTGTTTACTCGGCCTTTTAATAAGTATTGGAGGACTTGCGCCTCCTTACTGTTGCATGTATTCGCATTGGGGGAGTATAGTCGAATCTCCGTTCCTCTCTAGGATAAATGTGTCGTCGAGTAATGTCCTGTCGGTTTGTGAAGATTGGTCTGATCGACTTATCCTGGTCGTTGTGTATGAAATGAGGCAGAAGGTTTTATATGCCTGTTTGAGGAATCAACATCTTAATACCACATCTCAAGTGCCCATAAACTACAGTAATCTAAGGGAGTCGATCCTTGAACACAAACAGGCAGCCAGCTTCTTCAATGTGGTTTGTCGTCGAGGCCTTGGTGAATGGCGTTGTGTCTCACGGCTGCACCAAACAGTACAGAATTGTTCGCTGCTGCCGATACGTATGTCTAATCCGGTAGTTTATAACAGTCAAACGACGGACTCGAGAATCCTTTGATATGAAGAATGGCCGCACCGACTTCGGTCAGCCGCGTGAGAAAACAGTTTGAGCATCATGAAGACATAGACCTTGGCGGTTTGAAGCATTTGCAAAATGTATAAATTATGGCATTTCATGCTGTGCTGGACGATTCTAACATGACATTCTGCTTACAGAATACATATACGCATTGGATACTTAATGACTGCAAAACCAACTCCTTCAGCCTGCCAAAAATAACCTGATCCTAACTCGGTCATAGGGTTTGAGATCATCAGCGACAGTAATGTGGGCAACCCGTTGATGGGCATTTTAAATTCTCTCTCCCTGTCCCTCTGCGCAAACAGACATACGCTTTTTTCAGTTTAGCTTGCATTCAGATAGTTTTGTCTCCGCAGTTATTAGAAATTTGCCATCAAATTTGTTCTCTGAAAACATCCATTTGTCAGTTTTCGTCTGTTTATCCTCACCTGCTTGACTCAAGTTCGTGTATGCACGATTAAAATTTCCTCTAGGTCAGGAAAGCTGCCCCCGAGATGAAGGTGCATTTCGGATAAGCACTATTGCCGCCCATCTGATCACAAAAGATTTATTTCTTGCTAAAAAGGACAAATACAACGCATTCGGAAAGTTTTCTTACAGCATCCAGCTCCATGGCAATGTATCAGTTTTTAACTGTCAGCCGAATTGGGACACTATGCATAATGTATTTAGTGAATATTCATGCAATGCCTCATGGCGTAATGTCCCATTGATGTTTGATCAGGTAAGCAGCCACTCCCCCGTTCCAGTCTAGATCACAAATCACGTAGGACCATAGTCGAGAGATTTATGACACAGTCCTAACATCACGTAATAAGTATCATCTATTTTAGGCAGGTCTGACGCATTTTGAAATAGCGGAGGTCCGGTGTTGGTTTACGATGAAAGCCTCGCACTGGAGCAAGAGGATATACGGACCAAATGTCATAGGAATTTCACATCTTCAGTGCCCCGACTTTATAAAGGTGATAAATCGGTACCTACGCTGTAATCAAAGAACGCCTTTTACTTTAAACCATCCATCAGTAAGGGCGGAAAATAATAGTATTGTAAGGTATGTTTTTTCAGAAACTTTGATGTGTGCGACTTAGTTACTTCTCCCAATATATTCTTGCCAGTACGCAGTAAAACGTGCACGAGTTTTCTTCGTACGCTTTATTTTTCAATAGCTTTAAGACGAGAGATACTAAAAAAGACATGTTTTCACATAGATATCTGTTTTTAATCCGTCCGGATTTACCGAAACGAACTTCTACAGATAATAATGCCTTAATTGGCCGCATATTCGGCCTTTGAGTCGAGCTACGTTTCAGTGAGTCACTGGTTAACACGATGGCGACTTTGATATGGGAATATCAATTTGAAATGGCATAGTGCTTGGCTGATTTCGGGTGCTAAACAGGATGATACTTAGGAGTTTACGGCTGTAATGCTCACTCTCTCTAACAATGATACGCATTTTGCGACAATATAAACATGGACAGATACGTTATAAATTGTATGGGACAAAAAAGCCTTTGACTGTTGGTATGTGTCAGTCACAGATCACGTACCAATATCCTCCGCTACACGAAAACAGATTTCATAGTTGTTTAAGGCTAGTTGAATGATTCAGGACCCAGAAAACGTACACCGTCGATAGGAGACCATGGGCATATATATTTAATATTTTAGCCATTTGGCAGACATTGGCGCGCAATCGTATGTTCCACAGCATACAAAGACCGAAGATGCAGTAAGATAATAGAAATAAATATAGTACGTAACATGGGATGCAAAAACACAGACCAAATTTTCGAATTCCGGTGCCGTAAAAAATCAGGAATTCCCAGGAAAAATTAGCAAGTAGACATTACACAATTTCGATGTGGCATAAATTTTGACAGACTCCGGTCTCACTAAAATTTATAATATACGTAAAATGAGTATAGTACTAATAACTGCAATTCGTTACTGCATGAAACTGTGCGCTGCCACCAGCGATGACTTTTCATATGCATCAAATTTGGTACTAAATGCACACATGCCGAGATGTGTGCTGAATATATTTTTGGTGACTGTATCCTAGAGACCCGGCAATTTTCGCTGAAAAACGTTTGAGGTGGGATCACACAGCATTTGGTGTCGCAGACTTAACAGGTCGCTTGTGGACTGAAAATAACAAATGAGTCAACAACAGACATCTTAACCATTTTGACCTCTGCGGAAATATCTACTGACTCTTAGTGACTAGTGTGGATGTGATTGCACGTGACAATTTTAGAAACAAGAGTAATAGCAATATCGCACGCCCAAAGTTGATAGCGAAAAAAACAATAGCTGAGCTTTCATTCCATGCGGAAATATTTTAATACTATCGTTTGGAGTGAGGCGTTTGTTGTTTGGAACAACTGTCAATTGCATAAACGGACAATGTTCGCAAAAAGCCTCTTGCATTTTTAGTGTTAAAGGATGCAGGAAAATGCTGAAAAATTGATTACGTATGTTGAATTTGAACACAGGTCGATTTTTCATTACACAAACTTTATGGTAAAAGTTAAGTTTATTTTCCAGCAAGATGCCTTTTTTTCATTCTTTAACCTTGTAGTGTATCATCACTGTGAAATAAGCATATATTTAGCCATAAATTTTGCAGACAGGTCTGCATGAATTATAAACTCGCAAACAACTAAATGTCATTTAGATGCCACCCTTAATTCTATTAAACAAAACAGGAAGACATGTTTTGATAAAAACATTTGCGATCTTTATTAATGATGCACAGTTCGCGGCCAAATCAGCTCCTGACATAGTGTCCATCAAAAACCAGTTCATCCGGCCTTGTGGTCTAAAATATAGATAAAACCCTATAAGCACATATTTTGTGGATCAAATAGGCGGGAATCGATATCCGAAATACAAAAATATTGCGGTTTCTGACAATTCAGGCGGATAATTTTCTGAAACAGCGAGCGATTACGCCCTCAATACATCGATTACGGACGCTTATTTTTTAAGTCGTGTCATTGTCTCTATGATGCATCGCAATTTTCGTCAGCATTTACAACAACCGCGTATCAGCGTTATAGTAGCTCACCAGCTAAACACTTGATAGGACAAATCTTATAGGCAGGAGAAGTAGGACAATTTCCATGTCAAACATCATATCTCTCCCATGTTTCATCACCGCCCTTTTGTGAATTAGGACATACAGTGCGACCCTACTGCAGGTCGATTGTGGAAACGTTGTTATTCCAAAACAGCTAGGTCACCATTTCTGCCGATCGGGCAACCGCAAAGACAAATGTTTAACGAGAAGGATGGCTACTCCCGAGAATAGCGAGTTCGGTCATCAATTCCGTCGCACTATCTCATTCTGTCTGACTGTATGTCCAAAAGTTTGAGCGATATAATTGGTAGCACAGACAGCTCTGCATGAACGTACTCTCACAAGCCTGCATTCCCAGGAGAGCAGTAGAAACGATTTGGGAAATCTGTAAGGCTTATGTTGGTAGAGGCAATAATACTCTAGTTTTTATTATAAAAGATATATTTAAGCGTAGGCACGAAACCGTATTTCAATTTCAGGCAAGGCATATGGCATATAAAATAATGGATGTTACTAAGTAAATTGCATAAAATAAACAACACACAATACTGCGCACGTCGGGTGAACTATTGACGTTTTATCATATTGTTCAAAACACTGACCGTAAGAAAATACTAACTTGAATTTTCAACGTTAAGACTGATTTTAAATCATTTGTTCCTTATCTACGCCTAGTACAAGCAGGAAATTATAAGAATGTTGCATAATCCGGTCAGAAAATTGGCTTGAGGATTAAGACGGCAATATATAAAGAAACAATTTGTACAGTACCTAGAACTAGTGCATGATAATTTGCAAAGTTTGGGACTATTAAGGTTTGAGGTCGTTCAAGCTGATGCGCCACTCAGCCTCCACTTTTCCATCTAGACTGTAGGTTTCCCTCGACGAACCGTCAATATAACATTTCCAGTCATTTGTTTCCTTAATTCATCGAAGTTTAAGAAGCATATCTTCAATGAAAATAAATTCGCACGACGCCAGCAGCTAGGGCAAATGTTAAAGCTCTTCCGCTAGTTCGCATTTACGCGCAACTAAATTGTCTCGTTCGCCTGCTGCAGTCGGTGTCTCAAGCCCTCTTACGGAAGGGTCGCCAATTCAGTGGGAATGCTATCTTTCAGACAACATTACTGACTGTCAGAAGCCTACAGATACAGAGATCATCGCATGACACAGTGGTCTGAATCGTTCCAAACAGTGAGATTCTCCGTGAAATAACCGACGCCCACACATTCAAATAAGCTACACGCAGACTGTTCCAAAAAGTCGAGATTCTATGACTGTCGTCGATACGTATGAGGTGTTTAGTAATGAGACCGCACTAACGCGTACTACATGAGCAAAGAAACTGAAGTTCCGTCTTTTCAAAAAATACATCAATCAAAATTCGCGACTTCGGTTAGCCGTTTTGTAAGTTGAAACTGCAGTCTGTAATTTACATGATAAGTGAAAAAGGGCCGAAGATTTGGAAGTAAGTAGATAACATGTTAATCGCATCTTATGAAATAAAGATGGAATATGTGGGGATAACAGACATTGAGTTGCAGATTTCACACAAAACACAAATTTAGTACATTCGCCAATGTCAGTGAAAGGTACGTTCAGATGAATATTAGTACTAGAGTTCATTAAAAATAGTCTACATTTTGGAGATTCCATTTAACTAAATGTCTACTGGTTCAATTAAAGAAACGCCTAAATGCAAAGAGTATGACAACTACTATTATTTACAACTACGTTAACTTCAATATGCTCGCACGCCTGACGCCGGCTGAATGGAGAATGAGAGCGGATTGCTGGGATAAGAGCTTTATTTGCCCGACGTTTTGAACTCCTGCTCGAACCACACATACGAGGCAATATGCAATTACGGGTAGTTCGTGCACAAGGGGCTGAAGTATTTATAGGATGGAGTCGCCACCCTACCGCATACCTATGAAAATTCGCGGCTCCCTCCCCCTTCATCGGGGATTGTTGCACTCGGTGAGACGATTTTTTGGTGACCGACATTTGTGTTGTTAATTGCTGTTGGATGTTGGTGTAGTGGTTGTCCGACCACCTGATTCACGATGGCATGTCTGCTCCAGACGCGAATAACCAAACACGCTGGAGAAATGCCGATAAATGACGCCAGCTCTCAATTTGCGGCTCATTCGACGAGATCCGGCCACACATTGCAATTTGACGAGACCTTAATTCTCCCTGGAAGTGACAACCGCATGAGCCGTGAGCTGCTTCGAAGAAGGTTCACTGACCCCCAGTTTATTAACACGTGCAACGACAATCCCCTTCCATACTCGGTGCTGAGAATTCGCCTAGGCGGAGTGATTAGACACGCGGCGAGTGCACATGTGATCAATGTTCCCAAGAAGAGAGTGGGTGGGTCGGATGATGAGGCAATCATACAAACATAGAATGTGCGACCGGAGCCGGAAGAGCCACAGAAAACGGTCGCATCTATTCTCTGGCTGATTAGTTTCCCTGTTTCGGAATAAAAGACAAAATGAGGAACAGCGACGGGCCTTTACGCCGAAATTACTGTGATACCAACAGGTATCGACAGTCCGAAGTCGCGAACGGGAACGACGATGGCTGCGTGAGCGACTGGAAGTAGGGCGTGTGAGCTGTAGTTTAAGGGAGGCCATTTCATCCGCCATGGCCGACACCTGCTTCATTAAATGCTCATTCACTTTCGATGTGGATATGGAGATCTGAGCAACGGAAGGCGACTGGAACCGCTGCACCTCTATCATTCGATCCGCCCTTTCAGCCAGCTGTGAGACCGTGAGATCTTGAGAACCGGACGCCAGGATCTTTTGAACATTGTAGGCAGACGCTCTAGAAACATTTACTTTACGAATTTATCTTCAACCTGTATGTCTCCAAGGAGGGAACACATTCGACCTAGAAGTTCTAAGGGCTTCCGATCACCCAGTGACTCCCCCTAACGTAACTGGTGATACTGCTGTTGGTCGGACACAGCATGAATAATTTCTGCCTTTAAGGTGGATAAGATAGCAAGAACTAAACTTGACAGATAAAACTAGCGGGGAGTACCTCCACAATTTTGTGGTATTTCGCCAGCTCCTTGGTTACTTTAGCAGAATAAATGGTTGATTCGATGCGGATGACCTAAAGTTCTGGAGCGTGTTGCAAGAATTCAGGCAAGGTAAAATTGACGGCATGAGGGGACTGTGCAAGGGCACCAAGTTGTTGGTTGTAGTGAGACATAATAATTAAGACAGAGATGGCAAAATATCAGAATTCGTAAGAAAAGTAGACGTAATTGAAATGGAAAATGCTAAACAAATAGTACGTTAAATGCAATTCAGTATGACAGAGAAGTGTATAAGGTCCGCGTTAACGTCGGGAGTCACCTATAACGTAAATGGTGATGTTCTCACGAACTAACGAGTAATATCTCACGAGCCATTAGCCTTAAAGGGCAGAAAGCAAAACAGACAAAAGAGCGCGACAGAAAAGCAGGCCAGCAAGGCGGGTTGTACAGGTGCGTTGTTCTTCGTCACATTTAAACAAGCAATCTGGGCAGAGAAAACGGGACTAAATTGTCGAAGGTAAACTTGTCCGGTACCTCACCACATATCTACTAGTTTAATTAAGGAAACGTGTGAGTGCAAAGATTATCAGGACTACTACTATTTACAACTACGTTAACTTCGATATGCCCACACACAGTATCTATTTAATATAGAGACAAAAACACATAATTACCACCTTCATAGAATCTCCTTCGAGTTTGCGACCAACGTAGGTTATCTTATTTCCGGTGTTGACCGTTTTCTATGTGTTTCCCTCCAACGGTATTATGAATTAAAAAGAGGGGTTTTGTCATATTATTCTAAAAAACCTGCTTTCGATTGGTAACTATGGCTGCTAATCCAAGTAAAATCAAAATATCGACTTATTTATGGCTTGTTTTGCGCACAAATGGAGCAGCAAATGTTAGAAGTTGGGCTTTAAATACAAATGTATCAGAAGGGATTGGATTTATGTTGTGTTTATTCTCTAAGTGTGTTGGCATGCCACATTAAAAGGAAATCAAGCTGTCAGGCCACTTTTAAATTCCAAAATGTGCCCAATTAAATGAGCCAGAGAATTTACTCACTACGTTTCTAAAAAAACCCATTTTTGTGCTAAATTTGTGATAGAGATAATGTTGCTGGGGCGAGGTCGCATTCACAACTACAAAACTCAATAAGAGTGGTGGTCTTGACAATCCGTAGCACCTTAGATACATGTATTCAATGTGGACGCACACTGAACCCCCCCATCATTTGGCCACCCAAAATGCTTCGAGCCCGCCGTCGGAGCAGGAAATATTGCCCCTAGTGTCGACCTGCTCTAAGACCTTTCGCGCAAACGTTATCATAGATTAGAAGTAGGAGGATCTTCCGTCCAACCCTGAAACTTCCTTCAGCAAACTGTCCCTAAGGCCGCAAAACACTGCAATGCTAGACCACAGGTGGCCATATATTCAGTTTATCTTTAATCAAATCAGCGGATATCTTGGTGTGAATGGTAGATATCATACCGACAGTTGTTGGCAAAACTGCTTACATAGGTTTTTAAAATTTATAAAAAAATAAAAGACATATGACTGTATTCAGAGATTTGCGATGCATTTTAAACGGATTCATACGCCCACTAAAATAGATGCATGTAGAAATGGGCCTCACAATTCGCCAAATAACTGGAAAAAAGTATACATTGATGCGAAATATGCGTTGATGGTAATAGCATAGGTGTAAGGTCGCAGTCGAGATAATTGATAAAATACATAGTTATTTTCTGTGGCGTTGTCTTTTCTAATGCTACGGGAGTGAAATTTATTTCGCCTAAGTTCATTTCAAACAAAGCAAGGCAAAGAATATAACAGGAGGATAAGTGATGCCGACAAACTCTGTGGAGCATTCTAAATGGGAAAAAAACCATCGAACACTCATTAACAGAAATTCGCACGACTATTTGAAAGGACTTAATGGTAAACATCTACGAAAATGGTCAATATCACTTGACAACATACTGTATGATCGGAACCACCAAACGAGAATCGTAATCTTTTCTACGCCCAATACTTTTTTGTACAAGGTACTTAACTCGATTGTGGTCGATCAAAGCATCCACAAATAGCATCCTCATACTACATTTACAACTCCTCAATAGGGCGTCCATCATGCTATGGGATTCACTAACGCACATAAGGTAACATTATTATCGCACTCTAAGACGAGCAGATGCTTAAATTAAGTCTTTAGAGAGAAGTCATATTTCACTACATCGCATCAGTCTTGCCTTTACATGTCGGCCATCCATCATGGCCAAGTGAAACTCTTCATTCCACTTGAAGACGAACTAATGCGTCTTGAACGTGCTGCTCATCTTCAGACTGTATCCGTCGCCCGCAGGCGCGATTATCATAGTCGGTTTACGAGTCTTGGCCGCCGTCTTCTGAGCCAGATTAAAACCCAGTCGCTGGGCGATTTCGTCGAATCCCTCACTGTCGGTCCGCTTCCAGCTTCCGCAGAAGGCGACCAGGTTAGATGGCGGTTATGACTAGAGGTAGAGACTGTGTGGCGTTTGGCGCACACCGCGAATGTCTTACAAAATTATATACTCAGATGCCGCCTTCTGACCTTGGTGGGGCGGCAAATTACGCAGAGCTATAGTGCATTCGCCCTCCCCGCTCACCGAAATTCTATGAGAACGGAATAACGCATGTTTAACGTGTAGAAATAGGACGAAGTGGGATACTTCGATATTTTTTCAGCAACCAACAGGATTTAACCTGTTGTGATTGGGTTCATGTCTCAGGCAGCAGTACTGACGTTGATGGACACATGTGCGTGTGCGACTTCATGGCGTATTTCATCGTCCATGTTGACATGCATCACTTTGTCCGCTCAATGAGCGCTAGCAGTTTTCAGGTCACTGCTTGCACCTCCAATTCCGAACTATAAAAATTATAGGTTAATTACTTTCAAGCTCCGGTTACCGGTTTCTAGTTATGGAGGAAACTAACAGACAGACGGTCGCAGTTCAGAGTCATACGTTGGACATCCCCCAGCCTCCCCGTCCAGTTGATCACTAAAAGTGCAAAACAATGCTAATCTTTTGTAAGGCAACTACCGGTACCGTGCGGTACACTCTCTGCATTGCGGCATAAGCGGCCGAAAGTAGTGCAAAGAACATACGCCGGGCTCAAGGTATGCGGTCACTGCCAATCCTATTGCTGTGACCACGCATTAAGGCGACATTATAGCCTTCGGAGTTCGCCCGCCTTAACAAATTCATTTCCTTCTCGTGTTAGTAAGGGGTGGCAACGGAAGGCCTAGACTTTCGAGTACTGCTTCAGATTTCCATACGGCCAAATGAAAAACGGATAACGCTTGCAGTGTTGTATAATTTTGGAAAGCTCGTACACTGGGCAAAAATTAAGTTCGACAATAAAGTTCGCACTCAGTAAACGAGGATTATCAATGTTGGTCGAAGAGCAGTGTCACTGAAAATGAAAACAAGAGTTTAGATTTTAAGCTGGGAATTGACATCAATTGTCTAACTCATGTGTCAAAAATCGCACTTAATACTTATCAAAATCAGGATTGGTTTAGCGGCTATTACGCGTTAGTTTGACACCCGCACATACATTTAAACCCCCACCCCTTCCTTTTCCATTCAAAGTGCACAAAAGTGTTGACCTTTCAGAGCAGGCGTGTTCGTACAGTGCAAAATATTGTCCGCATCTTAGCATCAAGAGTTGGCAGTAGCGACATTGAAAATGCCTGCGGTCACCGATTAGAGTATTACAATAAGAATGCATTGGTGGCGCACGCTAATATATCTCTCTGGAACGCTCAGTCCTTCTTGTACTTTCTCAATTACATATTGTTGACATTTATGCAAAATGGCCCACCTTCGTTGCATATTTTAAGGACTGTTTTTGATGTCCGCTTAATAGCATTGATGATTTTTCGAATGCGGAAACGATAAAAATGTATGATTTTGAATCACTGTATGCAAATGCGATGGCAACTCGAATTTAAATATGTCAGTGAATTATTAAACCGTTTGAAGTTAAAAGAGACCCTTTTTCGACAAAAATTTCATGTGCTGCCGAATGACTACAAGACAGAATGCCCGCATGCTTGGTACTAGTTGTAGCGCATCAAGGCCCAGTGGACAAATAAATACATTTGACAGGTGCGATTGTTACAAGCGGCCCGCATATACTTCATGTAAATGTCGGCATCCAGGAGTGGTGGTGAAATGGTAACATAATTCAGTCAATATTACTACTCCCGCTGACATGACTCTGCCCAATCGAATGCTCGATTAAGTACTTCGGTTCACATTTCCTGAGATGTAAAAGTAACTGTAGGTAAAGTTAAGACGTACAATATGTTTGGAATCGTCTCTGTTGGAATTGTTCGTAAAACAGTTCGTATTTGGTTAATTCCTATATGTAGCATGTTATAACCGACAAAGACAACGGAGAATGGAATGGCTATTTACGACTGATTAGCCGTCGTCAGCCAGTCATACCCAACCCTGAATTGTGGAACACCTGAAACTCGGACTCGTGACCTGTTAGTTAAAAGTCCAACTCCTCCAACCTCTGGGCCTCGGGCCCGTTTTCCTGTCGGTTTCGATCGGGAATATACAATAGTAAAGGGACGCTCACCGATCGTTCTTACGGAACTCACTTCGTCCGTGGTGACTTGCGGACCATCGCTCGAGCCCAACCGGCAGCCGTATAGCCCGTATGTTATTACCGACGAGGGCAAGGGAGAATGAAATGGGCATTTTTGCTCATTAGCCGTCATCAAACCTTAAGTATATGACAACTTTCTGGTTGCATGTGTACGAACGTTTTGTCCGCGGACGTTTCCGTTGAAGCAATAGGCTATTAATGTGCAATTCAGAGACAGACGCTAACAGCCCAATTATAGTAGTCAATTAAGCCATATTGTAAAGTCAATTTTGAGTAGAATCCCTGTCATATATAGCGGTTTTAATGCCAGTAAAAAAATGGAAAACGCTAGCAAGAAAACCTTCACTGCAGCATTATGCGGGAGGGAAGATTTGTTAAGTACGTATAACATGCTGAGCCAGTTTTTGGAGAAAAGTTTGGGCGATTACACAAATTCTTCTCAAAACGCGGGACTGTGTCATAAATGGGAATGGGATCACTCAGAAGGAGAGGTCGGAAATGTTTGATCGATCACGGCTTTGATCCTACTCCTAATATTCCCCGTAAACCTCTCAGCTCTACACCTAATCCTATCACTAATGCTGAGTCTCATTCTAATTCTAAGCATAGCACTTTCAAATGAAGATGTGACGCCGGCATTTCAACCGTCGTGACTGACGATGTCCACCGTGTGCTACGCATCAAGGTTAGAGGTGAAACACGGAATATCGTCTGTAATGGTATGAAACTGGCGTTGCATCTAGCCCACACTTTCCCCTTCTCCTCCTCTTCCTCATCTCCACCTGGGTCCGGTGTTAATCCAGAGTCAAAAATGCTGAAGGCGGAGCGATTGCACGTAGTTAAAAGGCGTACAAATGCACTCACTTGTCGATAAGGAACACTGACAAGGATTTCACATAAAAATAAATAGACGATTTAGATCCAAACTGATGTGGCGTGGTCTTATGACTGAGCCTCCTACCGTCTGCCTGACACTTGTTATGCGGTTTGCATTTCCAATAACTTCTGCCGAACCCAGGTCTAACAACTGCGTTGGTCTAGCGCATCTACCGCACGGGATGTTTTAAGGACACGCGCGTTTCACAAACCTTTACACTCCTGCAAGAATTTCAAACCCAAACTCCGCCTAGAATTTAGCACAGAGCTTCTTGCAAGACGGACGTTCATATTTCCACACCCACCTCAGGATTTTACACTATTTAAGCGCACAGCCTGCCGCCGTCTCATTAGAACAATATAGATTCAGCACGGTTTGCCATCCAGCATTAACGGCGATTTGTGTCCTGTGACGAGTGTTTTGAAGTCGACTTACGTTTATTCAGATATCATGTTTCTGAAGCATCCATAGTCTTAGCCGATATTGGTACACAACAGAATACAGAGTTTTGTTAGCTCTAGTATGTCGCAAACGCTAAGTTCAATGATAGTGACATACTCCGATCACGTCTAGGTAGGAAAGTAAGATTTTGCAATAAATTTGGCAATATAAATTCAATCGTGAATCTGCGCAAATGGACACAGATAATACAAAATTATTAGTGAAGATGAACATAAGACAGAGGTTGACAGTTCTGACTCCGTCTTTCTCGTCCGCGTGTGAGATGGAGTCAACTGTATCTAGAAACGTGGGTCCAAAAAGAGGGCGAAGTTGTGCACATTACGTTTTGCTCGCCATTCTTATTAAAATGGTAATCTCTTTTAAAAGAGAATTCGTTATCTCTACTGATTAAACGTTCGAACAGAGCGGTCTAATTTGAGACGACCATTGGCATTGGATCTAGTCGCCCCTTTCTTGCGATACGCCGTAAGCTAACTAGCTGGACGGACCTGGTAAGAATGGTTGCCCCTTCTGGGTCTGTTTGCTATCTTTGCTGAGGTTTATTTCACTGTGATAGCTAGCCTTCTCCATGAATAAGCCCTTGCTGATGCTACCTTAGGGCGTGTACACTTTGATTTATGTGAACCGCAACGATCATATTTTGCTTTTAAGAGCCTATAAACTCGATTACTAAATTCACGACATTGTGATATATTGGGGGATGGCACCCAAAAAACTCCGTTACCTTGGAATAATACCTACTCTATATATTTGAGTAGGCTATAGCCCTACATATTTATTGTGTCATCTGAACTGCAGTCTCCTACTATCCGACACCTTTTCGTGGTACGCTAGTGTCAGCATTACTAGATAACAAAATGCAATATTTGATCATTGGAAACGTCTCGCTGTATTTTCATTTCACTGTGGAAACATTTATTGTTTAGCAAACGGTTTGTCCACTGACATTAACAGCCGCCGATCAGGTTTAAGTAGGAGGATTTTAGGCAGCAGACAGCAGATTTGAACCTATGTAAAAACTATGCATATTAATGGAACTAATCGTGAAGTGTTAACTGAAATTGGCATATATGACGTATTGACATATGTGGCTCATTTTTTATTATGCATAATTGGAACAACGGTAGCAGCATCCGCTTACCTGCGGCTCAAATGCCAGGGCTATTTAGCATATCAGCGATAAGAGAAATCGATAAAAGTTCTCCTTCAAACACAGGCGGGGTGTGGGACTGTGGGGGAGGGTAGAAGGGGGGGGGCTAATAGTAGCCAGTGTTAGGGGCGGGTTGAGAGCGAAAGTGCGCGGGGGGAGTTGCACCGTTAGTCAACCTTAGACCACTGTAGGCGCGGAGCCTTAAAGTGGTTCTTCTGTGCGCATAAGGTTGGCTTTCGTGACCTCATGGCGGCCGCTTCCGCTGTCGCTAACAGGCGCTGGCCTAGTAGCTTAGGGTAGCTCGATGGGACCTTATAAATCACACGAAAAGCTTCGTTGGGGTCCACACGATGTCCGGAATCGACAACATGCGCGAGAATGGCGCCGCGTATGCTCCTCGTTTCGCCTTTTCCCAACCACGCCGTGAGGTGTTCTCATATTATCTTGGATAGGCGTCGATTCGTGCGACTCGTAGACAAAACACGAAGTTTACCCGTATCGTACCCCTTGAACTAAAACGAAATCTAGTCCGATGTTTGGCAAAAAGAGCTATAAAAATTTGCTCAACAGACAGCATCGAGGAGGAGCCCAGAAAAATTCCGGACTTCCTTCGAGAAAACCGGGAATCCTGGCAGGTTTATTGCAAAGAAAATTGCCAAAAGACCGGCCAAACCCACCCCACCGACAGCTGAAAAGTAAACTTTGTTCCTCAAAGTCCCTTTCCAAGGGGACGCGACGAGTGAACTCCTAAGGCGACGCCTTGATCAAGCTGTCTCGCTAACCTTCCCAGCAGTAAGTGTTCAAATATCATTCTCTACTAACCCTATTTTACGCGGGGAAGGTAAGGATAAGTTGCCACCGCAGACCACCTCAATGTGCATATATTCCTTCACTTGCTCCTGTGGAGCAGGTTCTGTTGGTCGGACGAGTCGGCGCTTATCCAAGAGAATACGCGAACACCTCCGAGCATGGCGAAACGAGGAGTATAAGCAGCGTCATTCTCGCACATGTTGTCGATTCCGGACATCGTGTGGACTCGAACGAAGCTTATCGTGTGATTTATAAGGTCCCATCGAGCTAACCTAAGCGACTAGGCCAGCGCCTGTTAGCGACAGCGGAAGCGGCCGCCATTAGGTTACGAAAGCCAACCTTATGCGTACAGAAGAACCACGTTCAGGCTCCGCGCCTACAGTGGTCGAAGTTTGACTAACGGTGCAACTCCCCCCGCGCACTTTCGCTCTCACACCGC
>CACRXP010000048.1:1168807-1198410 GCA_902702965.1 Spirometra erinaceieuropaei | reverse complement strand
ACACCCCGCCTGTGTTTTAAGGAGAACATTTATCGATTTATCTTATCGCTGACATGTTTTACTTATACCCCGTTCCTATATAACTGTGCTGGCCCGACGAGAATTTATTGAAAGGTACGTATGCCCGCCACCTCGCCTTCTATTTAGCATATATTAAGTCCCGAAACTAGGAAGTCTGTGATTTTTAAGTTTTGACTTATGATGGCGGAATATTTACAAAAGCCTGATATTGTCCCCCATACTTCCTTTGCATCTCCAAACAAATTGCCAGGGATGCGCAGCCTGAGATTTGTATACATTGCCCTAACTAACCTACTAAGTTAAAATTCTTCAACATCTCGCCGGATAAAAGCATGACCCAGGGCTCGGTCGTCCGTTTGTATCGTGCAATGTTTCTCAACCCCCTTTTTGCAGCCGAGAAAGGATATTTGGTTAATCCTTGGCGCACGACAGGTCTGCAAGCAGTTATATTCAAACTGAAGACGGTTTAGCACGAGCGGGCCATTTCGGTGGGGATAAGATGAGATCGCAATAATGTGGGAGGTTTTGTGAGTCACTGGGATACCTTGAGTTGTTTGCGTCCCCAAAACGAATTATCGAAATGGTGCAATGATGTCGATTGCTTATGGCTCCCAATGCACCCAGACCTTACCTTCTGCAACACAGATACCTTAATTAAAAATCCGGACGACGCGAGCATTTGGGGCCACTTTGAAAATGGTGACAAAATCGCCACTACTGTTGTTAATGGCGCGCATGTGTGCATGTTTTAGATAAACGATAGGGTGATATTTGTAACTGGAGTATGCTTGGGGGTAGGATGGTAGTTGGTAGCCCTGCCCACTGATTCTACAATTGTACTGACTGGCTCGATTTCAAGCTTTGTGATTACGTTCACATTATGTCTGGGAGTGCACGCGCAGAGGCCCTGTCAGGATGACTTTCTTCTTCACTTAAACCGCCCCGAGAACGAGGCGCTGTAAAAATGTCTATATAGACTCATTGCATTCCACCCCGACACGGAAATCTTTAGTAAAGGGCGAAAGATTTATCCTAGGCGGATAATGATTCATCATGCTTTTCATTATGCTTTTAATTGCATGCGCGCACTGTGTTACCTGCATCTGATTAATTTTAGAGTTACTATCCTAGGCTGCATACCACAGTACCCAGATGGTACCTGAAGGCATATCCATCGGTGTGCTGTCGCAGTATTTGTAAGGGCATGACCTTTCGGCATCTACATAAGACCCTACAGGTCAGTAGTCATTTCTGCTGGAGATAATGCACTAGGTAGGGCGACTGGATTATTTCCAGGATCCGCGAATAATCTGTCGGCCTATCCACTTGCGGTCCTGCTTTCCTTCGCCTTCTACGAGACTGGGCTCTGCAAGCAGAACAAAGTGTAACTTCATATACAGAGTGCTAATTCCTCATTACATTGTATAGTACACCATTCACGTATACCAAACAACTACTGCCATGATTTTAATCCTTAATGTGGCCACAGTGACAATACAATATTATTTGCAGATTTTCTATTTCGCCCAAATATATTTTTCGCATTCACGTCTTACCCCGCTTGCGTTATGCCGTCCTGCGTGCCGCTGCTGGACTCTCGCGTTCTTATGTCCATTCTGTCGGTTAGAGTACTATCGCACATACTGTGGAATGACCTTCTTCCTATTGGTTGTTCGCCTTCGCTTGCAGTTCTTTCCAATCTGGGGCAAGGATGCATTTATTCCGCATACTGTACTAATTATCCATACTTATTTCTATGCCCTCCTTGCATTTTTCACCTTATTTAAATTACACTTCCACTTTGCCAGGAACGTCAATTCCAGGCATACCCTACAAGCGCCATTTACGCCTCCACCTATCTGCCCCACCCGCATAGCCCATATTACCACCGGTCCCGTAAGACAGGTAGCAAGGGGTTTCAGTAGCGGGAGGGCTACCAACTACCATCTAACCTGCCTGGGATTTGTTTGCTGATGAATGGTCAACGTTAGTGAATAGAAAACTGAGAGAAAATGCTTAAGCTATGTTTGCAGTAGGTAGTTTGGGAGCGTATATGCGCCGCTGGTGATGCAGAAGGCATGCTATATATCATTTCTCCTGAGATGTTAACTAAAATTCTAAAATGTGTTTTCGACCAGAAATGACTGTATAGGTGTTGCAGTATTATTTTTAATTACACGATGTAATACAGAGACAAGGCATTCATATCAAGATGTCATCTTACAGATGAGCTCCTTGCTGACCATATGGGTTAGCAAATTTGGCCTTTATGAAATTATTTAAGGTCGTAGGATGTACACTCTTTAAGCACTGTGCCGTTTTGTTTAAGAAAGTTGCGCATGAAGTATAGCAAATTTATCCACTGCCACGGCAAGATACTTTTGGGGTCGTTTATCGGATGTGGTGCAATTGCGGACAAAGCAACTACGTCAGAAAAACCGGAAGTGTGCTCCAAGCGCGAATGGCCGAGCAGGCGACAGCAATGTAAAGAAATGACGCCATCTGTCATGCTGCGGCTCACTCGACGAGATCTGGTCACACATTCAAATTCGACGAAGCCGAAGTTATTGCTAGAGCTGACAACCGCGTGAACCGCGAGCTGCTTGAGTCATGGTTCACTTGCCCCCATTCTATTAACAACTGCGACGAAATTCTTCTTCCATACTCGGTGCTGAGATTTCGCCTAGGCGGAGTAATTAGCCACGCGGGGAGCGCACATGTAAACACTGTGCACAACGCCAGGGCCGGCAGGTCAGATGGTTGAGCACCAATACTCGTGATGAAATTTCAAATATTCCTGATTTAAACACCGCCCATCCAACAGTCATTACACCAAATGTATTTATCTCTGATAAAGGGAGGGGTCGTGCATCTGCATAGGTATGCGGTAGCTTAACGATGGAATCCAATAAATACAGTTAACCGTATTTGTTAATGTCTCTTATGGTGGGTTTGTATAGGAAACCGAAACTTCCGTACGAATGAAGCTTTTGTTCCAGCAATGTGCCTTCATCAACAAAATGCAAATTTATTGAACTTTTTAAAAAAGCCGTTTTCATGTTTCTGTTATAAACCATGGTTTAGTTTACATAAACAGCATGCATAGGTTCATTTAAACTATTAAATTGAAATAACACATCAGTTTGATTGTAAATTACTAGAAAGTTAAAGAAGTCTTGCAGAAACCATAATATATCCTTTAATAAGCACGGCCTTTTAAACACCTTATTTGCCACCGAATTGGTGCAGAAGAATGACATTGTGCATGCTTTCCAAAAATATATATTATAAGTCATAAATGAATTGAAAATTAATGGCAAAATGCATACTCCATAAGTAGTCGTATTTGGGCGCGTGTAGTTTTTCCGTAGATGCCAATAAAGGCTCCTTTAAAACTTTTTGAGACTGCGCCATAAAAAATGCCACAAGCCACCTATGTAATTCTTACTAAGTGAAAAGGTAATTCGTAATTCCAACTAAATAAAACTATGATATGGACTGAATAATGTAATATATTGCATGTTGGAGGATGTACTGCGATACGTATTTGAATTGCATTGTTTATGCCGAATGTGAAAAATGTCATATCTTATTAAGGTTTGCTACCTCTACACAAAACAATAGATCAACCGATTTAACAAACTCCAGGACTATGCTAGATGACGGCGGATGGTACTCCAAAAAGATGTCCGTTAAGAATGTCAAAGTTACAAACCTCAATACATTTTCTTCTCTTACTACACATAATTCATCAAAGTCTCTCCCGCTGTCCAAAGGTGGTATTTGTGTTCGGCCTTGCTTTCTGCGCAAAGTGCGCCTGTTTTAGCCAAGCAAACACATGTAAACTGTGTTTATAATAGGTTCGAATGTCGACCCAGGCCCAGAGTGTATGCTTGTTGACATAACTGGTGCCAGATTGTTTTTATATGCGTATGCACTCTCGAATGCGCTATCGTGAGGGGTCTAGAATGCCGCACTTATACATACATATACCAATTCATAGTAAATGAGCGCGATAATGGTTGTAGAAGATATTGCATACCAAAACCCATCATTGTAAAAATAGAAAGATCAGAGGGCAACGTACTAATGCATATGCAGTCACGACCGAAAACTAGGATCAAATAGGCGCAGCCCAACAAGAATCAGATAAAGATATACCAGGTGAATATATTGATAATACACCAGGTTTTAAGCTGCAAACGCAAGGAGCGAGCGAAGGCACGAGCGAGGCCACAGCTTTTACGCCGACCTACTTGCTGTCGTAATAAGACCTATCGTAGTTGGGGGGTGGTTGGCTGGTGTGCTTTAAAGTCGGGATAAGTCAGTCGGTGTCCTTATTCACGGTCAAGACAGGAGTTAGACATTTTCAATTTGGATATGCATTTAAACTCCAGTAAATTTGCCGACGACACCCAGTCACGCGGACGAACGGGTTGCCCGTAAGCCTGGCTTCCGGCTGCCAGCCACGTTCACAACTAATCAGCTGTTGATTAAGCAGGTTCGCTGGTCAGAAGAGTAGGAAGTCCTGCACAAACAGTACTGCAACTAGAACCCTGCTGAATGAAGTCTGACATGCCGACTGATATTACGTAAGGGAAGGAGACTGTCAAGTTCATAACCTGCATCGTTTCCTTTTAATGATCCCTCTACCCTCGAAGTATTCGCAAACACATCAGCTTTGAGGGCGTCAAAACCGAAAAACGTTTCAGTTTACCGGAACTTTCCCTCTCTCACTATTGGCTGATGGTGTATAGTTGAGTTCATTGCAAAATGCTTAAACTATGATGGAATGCTTTGCCCAGAAAAGAACAATAATATAGAATTAATAGTTTTCGATAAATATATTTTGCGTAAATTCAATATCATCTAATGTGTTCTCGCTTAAACATACGCGAGGGTTTGTGTCAGTTTGCTTGTAGGGGGACAAAAAGAAAGTTTACAATTGTAATTCCTGCAGCAATCCTCATATCCAAAGAAAACGGATACCTGAAACATGTACTACCATGTGGAATGCACTTTCAAAGAGCCTGGGAAACTAAATAAGAACGTTGGGACTAACAAATGTAGCGAAAACCTCAAACCTTTTCACAAAAATAATAAGCGAATCGTGAGTCCTAATCCAGGCAGCTGTTTCCGGCCTTTACGGTAAACATTAACTAACATCTTTGAGGGAAACCTTAAAGTGGACAAAAATGGATCTAAATACGTAATGAAAGTTTGGGCGTGATCACAAGTCATTCAAGAGTAGTGTTTTCAAAATGCCACGCAAAAGGCTGTCTCAGGAGTCGAACAGCACTAGGCTTGCACGATCTGTATGCTGGTGATCAGCAAATGTTTAGGCATGATCCCACCTAAGAAGAGAATTTCGTGCAGTGACGCTAAACTATCCTTGAGATCCTGACGTGATTAATCCTGGATTATGTCCCGATAGTAACATTGGATAGGGTTGCATCGATATACTGTGTTAGCCAGCCTCCGCAGGTATTATCACAACCTACTATGGGAAACTGCCGATGAAAGTAATCGAACGCGCGCAGACGGTAATCAACAAAATAATAGGAACCATGCTCTTTCAGCGTACAACAACGTTTCATTTTTCACTATTGACACTGTGACACCTCTCACATGAATCCGCCACCGGAGGAATCCTTAACCCGTTAGCCTAGCTGCTGGCAATTTGGTGCGTTTACCGCTGGCGGATAGGGGAACGACCTTCGGCGGCTGTAAGCTGCAGACATGAGCGGCCTCTCGTTTCTGGCGAATAGCCAGTTACAAACCGGAAATGACAGCTTGTTGAGGTCGGACGCACCGGCTGCCTTATAAAACATGGTCAACCAATGCCATTCTAACATGGCGATCGTTAACCGCCGCTAAGTGAGTCAACTTCTTACCGTCGCGGTTTTACTAGATTCTTCAGTCAAAGCGCTGGAAACAACACCGATTCAACAGTCCGAGCTTCTCTTGGTAAACTGCCCATATGCCGCCATGAAGTAAACTCATGCAATGTCCATTTCAAGCCCCAAGGCGTCTGCGGGATCCGACGCGTTTCACAACCTTGATGTATGAGCTGAACCTAGTAGGTGGTAGCAATCCTTTGGTGTTGAATGTCGAAACTTGCGAACGCCCCTGCAAATATCTGTTGCCTGTCCAATGTCCTAATTCCAGCTTGGACGCTTTGTAAAAAAAAATCCCATGAACCAACTCCCTCCCCAGGCACACTCAAAAATCTACCACACTATCCGTGGTGTTAGGGGCAAACTATCGGCCCTGAGTAGTGCCGTTTAAGCAGTGCACGGAGACTACTGGTCACAAAATGTCGAATGTCAGGTTCTGGGATGAGCGATTCCAGTACATTTTTGACTTTGTTTAACATCCCCCGATCTCGTCCCCAGCAAGGACACCCCTCCTCAGCCTTTACAGTCTCACACGAACCCATCCTCGTTGAAGAACTGCCGATGCAATATCGAGGCTGGATGCGAGCATACAGCTCCCAGATAATGATATCCAAATGAACGCAGGAGAGAATATTTTTGTGTGTCTTTTGCGTTTAAGATAACTGAATTTGTCGGGACATTGAAATTCACCGGGGAAATTTAATAACGCCGAAAAAGGAATTTTTTTACAAAGGTTTAAATTTACTGGCAACCAAAAACAAGTTTCTTTAAAAGCCGATATCCTGGAGGGATTAGAATACAATGTGGTTATACTACAGGATAATTACCATAACAATCGTGTGTAAATCATCTTTAAGGATCTAAATCACTTTCCAAAGTCAACTTTTTATGAGATAGTACATCTACCGCATTTCAGTTTTCATGAAGTCTGTTAAAGTTAAATAGCTCGTCCATTCGAGCAGCCTCTCCCGTCTCTATAAATAGCCTTTCCAAAAATGACAGTATTTACAAAAAATATATCCGAAAGTTTTTTGTCCCTAAGCAATTTCTATATGTATGCATCTTGAAGAAAATGCATAAAATATAGGGCGATCGGGCATTGTCTGGATATTAGTGTGCGATCAGTTTTGGAGTTCAGAATTTACTAATAACGTTCTACTGCTTTGGGTTGACAAATGAATGCCAAAATAATATTGAAAAATAACATTAATGCCTAAGAAATGTCCGTCACAGAGCTCCTTATATTTTCTTTAACTTTCGGGCTGACTCGAAGAGATCCACTATCACTGAAGTAACCGTCTGCAAACTCCATTATCCAAGCCTGGTCACATACAAACACGACGGATAGTCTCAGAACGCTAAGGCCTTCGATTTAATACTTCGATTTAATACTGTCTAAAACACTGATATCTGTATACAGGACCTGATTCGGCATGACGATTTCGTGGAAAGTAATGAAACTCCATTTAACTTTATCCGCTTATTTGACTTACATGGCAAAATTAAAATTATTTCCACCGTTTTCACGATTGTTTCAACAGTACCCATTAGACCCGGATATTTCCTTGGCATTTATGAAAGTTACAAAATACGAACATAAGATCCACAGCTTATGCTGTTGTTGACTATGCTAGAACGTAGTAAACGATATACTAAAAGCCGGTTCAAGATATTTATTACGTGCGAGTTTAGACACATGATTTTGTCGATTGATGTCGAACCCCAGTTTAAAGGGCAAACACTTGTTCTTGTTCTCATTCATCGACCAGCATTGGTGCTCCTTGTTTACCGAATGCGAACTATACTATCGAGGCTAAGTTTTGCGCATTAAGCAGGCCAATTCTTTTTTGGCCATGCGAAGCATTTCAGAATTATACAACATTGCAATCGTTATCCGACGCTTTATTAGCTGTATTCGACATCTAAAGCAGTACTCGAAAATTTAACCGTTCCGAAGCCCCGTTTGACTAAAGGGAAAGAAGAAAGTTAATTTGCTCTACTGGCTTCGACCGCTAATTCGGGCAGAAATATTTCATAAAATCGACGGCCAACAGGTCTCCTTGATGAGCACTCACAGAGATAAGCTTGGCAGTGACGGCAGTCTTTGACAGCAATAACATACTGCATGTAGGAATTTACCAAATACGAACTTTTTTACGGTCAATTCCAACAGAGACGATTACAAACATATTGTACGTCTTAACTTTACCTACAGTTACTTTTACATCTCAGGAAATGTGAACCGAAGTACTTAATCGAGCATTCGATTGGGCAGAGTCATGTCAGCGGGAGTAGTAATATTGACTGAATTATGTTACCAGTTCACCACCACTCCTGGATGCCGACATTTACATGAACTATATACGGGCCGCTTGTAACAATCGCACCTGTCAAATGTACTCCTTTGCCCGCTGGGGCTTGATGCGCTACAACTCTTAACACGCATGCGGGCATTCTGTCTTGTAGTCATTCGGTAGCACATTAGGTCACTTTAAAATTTTGTCGAAAAGGGTCTCTTTTAGCTTCAAAGTGTGTAATAATTCACAAACATATTTAAATTCGAGTTGCCATCGCATTTGCATACAGTGGTTCAAAATCATACATTTTTTATCGGTTCCGCATTCAAAAAACCATTAAGTGGACATCACAAACAGTCCTTAAAATATGCAAGGAAGAAGGGCAATTTGGCATAAATGTAAACAATATGTAATTGAGAGAGTACAAGAAGGACTGCGCGTTCCAGAGAGATATATTAGCGTGCGCCACCAATGCATTCTTATTGTAATACTCTAATCGGTGACCGCATGCATTATCCTTGTCGCTACTGCCAACCCTTGATGCTAAGATGCGGCGATATTTTGCACTTTACGGACACGCCTGCTCTGAAAGATCAACACTTTTGTGCACTCTGAATGGAAAAAGAAAGGGGTGGGGGCATAAATGTATGTCCGGGTGCCAAACTAACGCGTAATAGCCGCTAAACCAAGCCTGTTTTTGATAAGTATTAAGTGCAGTTTTAGACACATGAGTTAGACGATTGATGTCAAATCCCAGCTTAAAACCTCAACTCATGTTTTCATCTTCAATGACACTGCTCTTCGACCAAAATTGATGCTTCTCGTTTACTGATTGCGAGCTTTATTGTCGAAATTAATTTTTGCCCAGTGTGAGAGCTTTCCAAAATTATACAACACTGCATGTGTTATCCGTTTTTCCTTTGGCCGTATCGACATCTGAAGCAGTACTGGAAAGTCTAGGCCCTCCGTAGCCACTCCCAACTAACAAGAGAAGGAAATGAATTTGTTAGGGCGGGCGGACTCCGACGGCTAAAATGTCGCCTTAATGCGTGTTCACAGCGATAGGATTGGCAGTGACCGCATACCTTGAGCCCGGCGTATGTCCTTTGCACTACTTTCGGCCGCTTATGCCGCAATGCAGAGAGTGTACCGCACGGTACCGGTAGTTGCCTTACAAAAGATTAACATTGTTTTGCACTTTTAATGACCAAATTGACGGGGAGGCAGGGGGATGTCCAACGTATGACTCAGAACTGCGACCGTCTGTCTGTAATTTTTCTCCATAACAAGAAACCGGTAACCGGAACTTAAAAGTAATTAATCTATAATTTTTATAGTTCGGAATTGGAGGTGCAATCAGTGACCTGAAAACTGCTAGCGCTCATTGAGCGGACAAAGTGATGCATGTCAACATGGACGATGAAATACACCATGAAGTCGCACGCGCACATGTGTCCAACAACCTCAGTACTGCTGCCTGAGACATGAACCCAATCAAAACAGGTTTAATCCGGGTGGTTGCTGAGGAATATCGAAATATCCCACTTCGTCCTATTTCAACACATTAAACATGCGTTATTCCGTTCTCATAGAATTTCGGTGAGCGGGGAGGGCGAATGCACTATAGCTCCGCGTAATTTGCCGCCTCACCAAGGTCAGAAGGCGGCATCTTAGTATATAATTTTGTAAGACATTCGCGGTGTGCGCCAAACGCCACACAGTCTCTACCTCTAGTAATAACCACTATCCAACCTGGACGCCGTCTGCGGAAGCTGGAAGCTGACGGACGGTGAGGATTTCAATGACACTGCTCTTAGACCAACATTGATACTCCTCGTTTACTGAGTGCGAACTTTAGTGTCGAAATTAATTTTTGCCCAGTGTGCGAGCATTCCAAAATTATACAACACTGCATGTGTTATCCGTTTTTCATTTGGCCGTATCGAAATCTGAAGCAGTACTGGAAAGTCTAGGTCTTCCGTAGCAACCCCCAACTAACAAGAGAAGAAAATGAATTTGTTAGGGCGGGCGGACTCCGACGGCTAAAATGTCGCCTTAATGCGTGTTCAAAGCGCTAGGATTGGTAGTGACCGCATACCTTGAGCCCGGCGTATGTCCTATGCACTGCTCCCGGCCTCTTACGCCGCCATGCAAACAGTGCGCTGCACGGTACTGGTAAGTTCGTTTCAATAGATTAGCATTGTTGTGCACTTTGAATGGCCGCCTGAACTGCGACAGGCTGTTAAAACTACCAATCTCACGGCAGTTCGCTAGGGGGAGGGGAGTGGGGGAGTTTTAACGCACTCTTGCTCCGCGAATATGCCGCCTAACCAATGTCATCAGGCGGCATTTAAGTATATAAATTATACGACTTATGTCAAATGCACCAGACGCCGCACAGTCTCTACATCTTGCCATAACCGTTAACTAACATGGACGCCTTCTGCGGAAGCTGGAAGTTAACCGACAGTGAGGGATTCGACGAAATCGCCCAGCGACTGGGTTTCAATCTGGCTCAGAGGACGGCGGCCAAGACCCTCAAGCCGACAATGATAATCGCGCCTGCGGGTGACGGATACAGTCTGAAGATGAGCAGCACGTTCAAGACGCACGAGTTTGTCTTCAAGTTGAATGAAGAGTTTGACTTGACCACGATGGATGGCCGACATGTAAAGGTAAGACTAATTCCATGCAGTGAAATAGGAGCTCTCTAAAGACTTAATTTCAGCATTTGCGCGTGTGAGACTGCGACTTTATGTGTCATGATGCACCATCGATGGAGGTGATAGGCATATGATATCGGATGTTTTTTATTGATGTGTTGATCGACTGCAATGGAGTTTTGAATGATGTACAAAAAAGTGGCGGTCGTAGAGAAACATTGTGAGTCTGGTTTGGTTGTTCCGATCGTCCAGGTTACTGTCGAGTTAGGTTGACTATTTTTGTGAAAGGGTGCTTTCATGTCCTTGTCGAAGGCAATTTTACCTTAAGTTAATGGAACTGCGATGTTTTTTCCCACTTCAAAATGCTTAACAAAGGCTTTCGGCATCACGATTATGTGCTGTTTTTGAAAAGTCAATGACACAGATAATAAATATGGATTTTATTAGTTATCTGGATTGGGACCTTATTGTAAGACTATCATCGTCGCATAACTCTCTTTAAAATCAGTTTTTACAGGTGCAAACGGCATAAATTTTATGAAGCTACTTTTCAAGCCCATGCCTAAATGTATCCATTATAAAAGTAAATTAGACTTTCTTTAAACAATGCATGCTAACACGCTTTGAATAAAGTCGCGTGTCTGTTTTTGCTAATAAAGTACGGCATCTATCTACCTAGTTGTTTGCTACTAATTACCGGATGACCTCTACGATTCAAACTAGGATACCTATTGATTCGACTAAGGTGAAATTGACAATATTTCGCCAAAGTCCAAGAAATTCAGTAAGTTGCAAACCTACTAACGATTTATTAGAGAAGGTTTTAAAGTTAGACAAACGAATGCTCTACTTGTAGTTCATACTATTGGTGGCGCGGAAGACCATGGTGCAGTTCGACATCGTAAAAAAGATTGCCTATATGGAAACTGAACTCGGTGCATTGTGGTTGGCCATATAAAGGGAGGAGGCTAGTTGGGCATCCGCATCTAGTGTATGTCTAGAACTGCGACAGGCTGTAAAGAACACCGCTGTTATGCTGGTTTGCAGGTGGCAACTGTAATCTCACCCCATCATCATAATTGCTATCAAGCATGCAACAGCATAAAATAATTTTTCTCTAAAAAGCCACGGCTCATTCAACTGTGAATATTGTAGAATTTACAAGTGGTATGTCAGCTTGATTTCACTATAATTCAAACCCACGTAGAGCATAGGCTTCCGATTTTTTAATCATTCCTGAAACGTTTTTACTGTAACCCCATTTTTGACATTCGGTGGTCTCCGTCTGCATAAAGTAGGCCATGCATAAGTCGAGATTATGAAATGTACCAGGTTAGCAGCCATACATCAATTAAAAACAAATTACTTTAGAATAATATGGTAAAATCCTTCTCTTTTAGTCCATAATAACGTTGGAAGGAAACACTTTGAAACAGGTCGACACCGGAGATAAAATAACCTACGTTGACCGCGAGCTCGAGGGTGATTCTATGAAAGTGGTAAGTATATGCTTTTGTCTCCAAATGGTACGGATTCTGCCTATAAGCATATCGAAGTTAACTTAGATGAAAGTAGTAGTAGTAGTTGCCATAATCTTCGTAATTGGGCGTTCATTTACGTGAATATGTGGGCATTTAGTCAAGCTTAGTGGAATGTCCAAAGGATTGACTATGTTTAATGAACTTCCAGACTAATTTCCGTCCGAACACAATGCCAGTGCGAAATAATCCAACCCTTGGCGTCTAGCATCTGAGTTTATGCAATGGCTGACACTACGGGTGTCACAATATTGGGCTCTTAAATTACTTTCTGTAGATAATATTCCAAGCGTTGCAAGCGCCCGTTCGTCCTTTCCGTTCTGAAGAGGATCGCCTTATGTCTGCATTTACTGCACGGTCAGGGGTTGCTGTGACAAAACCTACAGGGAGAGCTAGGCAAGAGCGTTCATTTACACAGCAAACCTGCCCCTGAGAGCGCAATACCTTTCGTAAATCGGCCAGTGTGGCGAGATGGCTCTATCCATTTTCTGTCGACGGTCCATCTCCTGATTTCTATTTCAGAACTGTATTCTGTTAATAGTTTCACTGTTATTGAGCGTTTAGCGTTCAAAGAACGAGTTCTGCTCAGGATTGAACCTGCAAATGTTAGCAACATGGGCGCTCATTCCCTTTCTGTGGTCAGTGTTTTTCATTAGGCTGATGGTAAGGGACGCTCACCGATGGTTCTAGACACGTGATTTCTGACGAACGAACTACGAGATCGAGCCCCAGGTCTTACACATTTTAGTGTTAGGCACGACTGGCTGACGACGGCTGATAGGCCAGAAATGGCCATTTCAGTCGCCATAGTCTTTGTCAGTAATACAATTTTGTCTAAATCTGTGGGATCTTGATACTGGTCTGCCGACTACTGAGTGTGCGCAATTTTGTTTGTTAGTTTTCACTGCCTACCTATGTTTTATTTTACGTAAAATGCTAAAATTTTAATTGCATCAGTTAACATTGCTACTCTGTAAGCATAATTAAATATATCACTATTTTGGTTTAACCTCATTGGCAGACTGACGACACTCGTACATTTTGTCTAATGCATTTGCTATTCAGACAATGTTCCAATGCTGACGTTCATATAAAAGACGTTAATGCAGCTTCTGGGCTTTAAATCCCAAATTATTTATTTTCAAATAAAATCAACTACGTCAGATAAGATTTAAACCCGCCAAAACAAGACAAGACATTTACTCGTGTCATTGGCATGCCTTCACGAGTTATTTGAATACTAAGATTTCCGAATTATACACGTTAAGAGGTGATTATTTGTGTCCTAGGTCACCGCAAGTTCGATTAAATGAGGTAACTGTCATTATCCCTGCTCTAAGGCAAATGACCATAATAATAAACCGTACTATCTCAACCGGTCATACGCCAAGTTCGGCAGTTGTATCGGCTTTTTCTGTTAATATAATCGTGGACACGATACTTGAAAAAATAGTATTCCAGAAGACCGATGTACAACGGAGGCAACGGTACCGTTCTAGGAAAAATAGGATTAGGTGCTGTGGTGAGTTTTTGATTCGCCTGCTTTTTGGGGTTTTCGAACAACAAGATTGTCAGCTACCGCAGCAGATAAGTATTTTTCATGACAGTTTATTCCTATTTAGATTTTGACGTTTTTGTTTATTATAGTTTTGTCTGAATTTTAGACCACACGTGTGGACGAACTCGTTTCAGTTCGACATTACGCCAGGGCGTGATTGTGCGATGAGCATTAAATTTTAAATAAAGATCAATATTGGTGGTATGACAGCCAGTCTCCCATTTTTATCACACAGAACGGGTAAAGGCACATTGATGAATACTGCTGAATTTCGGGTATTTTCGGTATGGGTCATCAAATGCTCCTTTGAGCTATTTAACTTTCTATAATTCACATTGGAATTGAGTGATTAAAGTAAGCAAACCATTTAAAGGTGTGAAAAGAAGCGTAAGTTATCATCATGACTTTTCGAGTAAATTGACGGCAAAACTTGACATCTTCATTTTTGACAGACAGAAATCCACTGTCCGCGCACACATAAAATCAAATTTGCAGTCCTTTTGCCTGTCTGATAAGGACGAGACTTTAGGCACTATCGTAGCAACGCTTTTGAATTCAGGTTTGAACCTTCAAAGTGCCTCAAATGTACCTGCACATATTGGGTTTATCGTTGCGAATTCCAAGTAGCTACATTGATTTACGTCCTGCGGTAAGATGTGAAAGCGCGTGTGTCAAAATACTGTACCCTTTTAATGCCGCCAAATTGATCGATTACGCGGTCCTGGGTTTAACAGTTTTCAGTTGAATTTAGGTATCCTTGTAGATATTTTGCATACGCCATCAATGAGAAATATCTGTTGCACACTGCTGTGATAAAATTTCAGTTTTAATTTCGAAGTTTGCCGAAAGAAAAAAGCGCGTATGTTCGGATCGCCATAGAAGTAGTCGTTGTTTTCAAACTTTGCTGTATGATGTCAGCAATAACGAGTACCGGATTTCAGTATTAATAAACTTATCGTCTGACATAGATTAATGATTGACATAACTGCTAGTTTGGACTCTAAAAGCCTCATACCTAGTAACATAATCAAAATTCTCTCCTATCTGGAATGTGGAGTGCAGCTATCGCTTTATTTAACCCTAGCCGTGGGTGTGCAACTTTGTTGTTGCCCTTCAGTCTAAATATGTCTTGTATTGTTACATTTATACGAACCGTCAAGGGTCAGAAGATATTCCGCAAAGTTCGGAACGGCTGAGGTGTCTGTTGCTGGCCCCACTGTTGTAGAACTGCATGGTCTCGGTAAAGCCGAACACTGTAGAGTCTCACTTACAGTGTTTTGCAAAACCGTAAACTCGCCTGCAGGATGCGGTCGACGAAAATCGATAAGGCACACTTCTTAGCGATGTGTATCCACAACCAAATGCGGTGTATATGAAACACCGTTGCTAGTGGCAGCGCGGTAGTCCAATGAAATGGCGAATTTCAGTTTTTTTAGTTAAACCGATTACAATTATATGTAACTTTACATGAGACGTGTCCAAACGTATCGAATTTGCATAATATGTGCCGGTTAACCTTTGTCTGGAACACCCGCTGCCCTGAGATGCCTGAAATATAATGCGTTATTAACGATCTTGTGTCAAACCATTTTTGAAGAGCTGCTATTTTTTAGAACGTTTTGGAAAGGCACGATATTTTGTACTGTTTTCTTAATTTGTCATTATTCGTTGCTCGTTCTACGAAATATGCTGTTGGACTATATCCATTTGTATAAGCGATTAGTTATAGGAGCCAATGACTTCGCACCATCAAATATGTTTTGCAGATCCTGAAACCTATTACTTCCATTGAAAACCTGTAAGATCCATATCGGACCTTTTCGAACTATTCCGACTTTGCATAATAAAAAAAGAAACTCAGGCTATGTGGTTTGCAAGTGGTTTATATTAATTCTGATCGTGGCCAATAGGACAATAAAATTTAAACCTTATTTAACGGCGTTCGTCATACCGCACGGGGTGCATGTTCATGGGCGACAAACAATGAATGCTATGGCTGTTATGGCATGGCAACCCAAGGGTTAACCTGGGGCTTACGGATAATTGGTTTGACACAAAGGCTCCAGTCAAGAGGTTGGCAGTCGTAGTGTTTCATCTACGGGAATCCGAGAACTTCCCAACAGAGGTCCATGAAAAAAATGTCAAGTTTTCTTATTACGCATCTTTTAATGCTCATTTGCACAACGCTTGATACATATTATTGGCGATTTCCTTTTATGTTGACATCTCTGGCAGATAAGACAGATATGTACCCTAACCTACTGACAAGTCAAGTGTAAAAAACGGCTTTTTTAGTTTATTCAAACAAAAAAGCAGAATTTTAGACTGTAGCGCATATGTTGCCCAGTCAGGACAACTTTGAGTCGGTAAAATAGACTAAGTTGCACAATATGCATTTTCCGGGAGCACGTAATCTATAAGCTCTTTCTCCTCCGTTATTGCATTTGCATTCATCAGAGCAGGAAACTTTCTTCCATAGCAATGCAGATACTGACTTATTGTCATTATGAAGTTGGGACACTGGAGGTTCGAAATTCCTATAACATTTGGGCCCCACATCCCCGTGTTCCAGCTTGAAGCTTTCATCGTAAAGCGACATTGGACCTCCGCTATCTCAAAATGTTTTAAACCTCCCTTAACAGGAGGAAGATTATCACGTAGATTTCAGGATTATATTAGAAAACTCTCGACTAAGTTGACAAGCAATTTAACATCTACGTTGCATCGTAAAATAACTATTTACCTGATTCAGTATCAGCGGAATGTTACGCCACAAGGCACTACAGGAGTATTCACTGGAGTGCCTTTCTATCGCGGTCCAGTGCGGCTTGCAGTCGTGAACAGACACATTGCTGTGGAGCTTGATGTTGTAGGAAGGTTTACCGAGTTCATCAGTTCCATCCGCCACGACAAGATATGCAAGTTTTTTGATGAGGTGCGTGGCAATAGTGTGGATCCGAAATATACCTTCATCGTGCGGGCACTTTTCTCGTCCTATAGGAAATTAAAATCACACATTTGAATCATTCTAATGACGACGAAAAGGGACTAATGAAATATAATAGCTTTTGAAAATGCAGAGGTTGAATCATTTGAAAGCAATCTAGATTAAAACATGAGTATTCTTTTTTGTTCACAGGTGCAGGAAACGAATTTAAAATGCTCATTAACGGGCAGCAAACGGTTGTAGCGGTGGTGAATTCGAACTCCAGAGCTGGGTCAGGATATGATTATTTGGAGTTAAACTTAAAAATAAATTCTGCAGGCATTGAGTTTCCAGTGCATCCATGTCGATTGTAAGCAGAGCAGCATGTTAACAACTCCCAACACAACGTGAAAAGCCGTATTTCACGCAGTCCGCAAATGTGTCCAAATGCGATGGAAGCGGGCAAACATTGGTTATTCAACCTACCAGTAGATCTCGCTGTCAGCGGTGGAGAATACAGACCAGAGAGCCCGCTTCAATAATTTGTGATGGACATTTATGCAAAAAGACATCTATAGTGTCTCGTAACGCGATCCGAAAAACTGTAATAATCTAAAAGCCCCAGAGTACTCTTTACATATAGTAGGTGGACCAACTCATGAAATGCTAACCGAAATTTGGAAATGCGTTCTCGTCTCGAAAAGATTAATGAAGTAGGATTGTAAAACGTATCATGATACAGCATAATTCTATAAAAATCCAGTTACCACAGGGTGTCAACTTTCGAATGAACTTATGTTCGACTACATGCAAAAATTATCCTTTGAAGAAATGTCTGCTTAATTACCATGCAACTTTCTCATCGATTGTCAACGCCCTTGAAATTTTAATTATATTTCATGAAAATCATGCGTAAGCATATAAATTCATTTACTAATCTGGTAGACATCACGTCTACTTCCGATTTTATAATCGATAAAAGAGTATACTACGGTTTGAAAATGACTTTCTGATTTTCGAATAATTTTGTACCCGGCCTGCTGTTACGCTTGCATGCAGGGTTTCAAATGTACAAGCCATATATTTTCCGCGTACGGCAAACCATGCATTTTTCTACGATACAAAGAGGAGACCACATGGAATGCATACAGTTAAGCAGTGGATTTAAGCAATGTTGTTAATTCTACAAGCCATATTCGTAAATGCAGATGCATGATGTTTCATGAAGGGTTATTTCTAGGTATTAGGAGTACCACGATTTGAAACGTTTTTGAAATCAACTTTTACCTTTCTTTCGAGTACAAAATTGAATAAAAACGTAATCTTCTACCCATAAAGTAAACAAATTAAATTTTTTACGCATGTTTTTCATGAAAAATGATTTAAATTTCAAGGACGTTGACATTAGATGAGAAAGTTGCGTGGTAATTAAAAAGTTATTTCTACAGAGGATAGTTTTTGCATGCAGTCAAAATTAAGCTCATTCGAAATCCGGCACGCCGTGGTAACTGGATTATTATTGAAATATGCTGCATGAAGATTAGTTTTACAACCGAACTTAATTAATATTTTCAAAACGAAAACGCATTCCCAAATTTCGGTTAGCATTTCATGAGTAAGCCCACCTAATCTGCTCGCATGCGACTGCGCCATAATACGTATTATGTAAATAAAATAACATTTACATAGTGGATATTTTCTTTCCAAAAATTACGGAGTGAAATCAAAAACACTCTAATGCCTCCTAATTTGGGTATTATTGCCGAAGTGGCCCCACAAGGAAGAGAGAAATTTTTAAATATCGGTTAACAACTAACGTTATAGGCTCCCATATCAATGAAAGTGTTACAATCGCGAAAACAGCTGATATTTGGCGCATAAAAACCACTGACCGCGGTCGACGCAAATATCAAATTTGACAAAAAGGGTGAAATTTAAGCCAAATTCTCATCTTCGGCAACCGCAAACTGCAATGCTCGTAAAAGTTTTTTATGCAAGACTAATTATATGTTTCAGCGGCATCACCCGTTGGCGAACTCTCTTCCAAAGATTCAAAGCATACTGAAGCACACCAGTCAGCAAACAATCCCAATATTTGTGCGTTCATAAATCTCAGGCTATTTTGTAAGGCCATCCCTTTCATTCGAGGATTATCTGAGTTGGTCCCATGACTGATACTGCCCGTGAGATTGCATGGACAATAACATGCATATCACTTTTGTTTAGTAAACACTTGGGACAAGCTGACATTTACCAAATTATCTACGGCATATTTACAAATAATTTGCAATGGGGGAGAATACAACTGCGTTGGGGAAGCGAACAAAATTGCACACTTATCAACATAACAACTAATAGATATATATGATGCCTCAATGCAGTCAATCAAATCACACAGGCCTTTACAACACTATAGTAGTTAGTGCAGAAGCTAGCCGTCTTTGACTAAGGAGGAGTTTTGGAGAAGTCATTTGGCGCGTACATGTGCATAAACAATGCTCCAGAAAGTTATTCTTAATGAATGAAGAGTCGGTTTTGACTAATAACATGTATGTTATGAGGCTAAGGTACCCTGTAAATTAAGGGATAAAATGGCCTCCAAACCGAACTTAAACAGCAAGATAATGTTATGTCCGAGCTGCCCTGACTACACGATCCCATTTTGTAACTTATCCAGAACGAAATGTATGACTCCCTGCATACTAAAACTTTGCTCAACATTGTGAGTTACAAATTTCTCCCGAATTTGCAAAATGATTTTGAAAGGAAGGCCAGATGCAGTTCTAAGAATGATTTTAACTAAAACATCATGAATGACTTGATATCATCGATTGAATGATTTCGAGGAATTTTTGGGCATGCTAATGTTTTTTTGCACATACTAACACAATGCTGAAATTGTCTTTCAAATTACCCCTATTTGATAAAAGAAAATGTTGTTTGGAACACTTATCATACTTACGGCTTATGGAAATGCAGGCACGATCGCCACTGAAAAACACCCACAGGAGCGCCAAAACGCTGCGAGGCATCTTACTATAGCACAAATGTAGAAATTGCTGAGTGCACATTACCCATATAATAAAAGCCCATGGCCTCTAAATTACTGACCAATCAGAAACAATAGGACTCGATAAGGGAGGTGTGTTTGTCTTATATTGCAGCAGATTGCAAAAAAATGACCAAATAAACCTTATGTGTTAACTTTGATATTTCATACCACTCAGGAAAATTCAATAAGATGCCAAAATGTCCGAAATGTAAACAAACACAGTCAAGCATTCCGAAGATAGAAAAAGAGAATTTGATGCGTCGAATGCGTTGCAGAGTTCATTCGGCTTTCTTAATAGAAGTTAAAATGCACACTGTCTGTGAGTTTCATATTTTGCTCCTACCGTGGCATAGATATGAACTGATTCGGCAATTCATATCTGTGATTTAGTTGCGTAGTTGTGCTATGAATTTATCTATATTTCCTGCTGGTATTTTCAGCGCATTGCGCTGATGAATCATAATAAATAAGATGTCAACATGACTGCTTTAAAATATGGGAGGGTAATTCCATTGTAGGCAACGTACTTCACTTTGAAATGGTCCGACTCAGACATAGTTTAAATGTCGCCTGCTCATGTAATTAGCTGATGTGGGTTTCAGCTGTTAGGCATTTTGCTATATAATGTCACTGCGACGTTTTACTCACCCAATTTGTGATCTGCGGTATTTGGATACTCTCGCTTCCCATCGATTCGGTATTAATGGGCATATGTCAGTAAACTGCCATATATGTTGTACGCGGTATTCCGAAGGCGTAAACCTATCCAGGTAAAACCAAGTTTATTATACTTAGTCAGTTTTGATGTAAGTAGAAGAAGTTTTATGTGAATGAGCAATTCGTTTCTGGTAGACAGTTCACGCGTCGCATGATAACATTTACTCGTGACAACACTGTGCCCGCTTAGGTCAGACAGGCGTACGCCCAAATGGGCCAGAAGGCAGTATCATGAGCGCAAGAAGATCGGTCACGGGCGTATGTCAACGTCTGGAGCGCACTCAAAATATTTCCCTTTCGATGTAACCAGACATGTAGAGACTGCTGGGAGTGACTGATAGACGGGGTCACAGTAGTTTCAAATGGACTTGTTCTGTTGTAACCGTTATTAATCTGTCCCATGCCTGAAAAAAGTGACAATCAAACAGGCCACATTTTTTGCTGCTCGGTTAGCCTAGCGCCCTGACTCTGGTCTTCAATGTGTGAGGGGATGACTTCAACAAAATATTGATTTTAATTCGCCTAAAACCATTTAAACGGCAACATTGTGTGCAGCAAGGGCGTTAAAGACACTAAAGTTTCCGCATAATATTATTATTAACTGTATCCCCTGACACATGCTATTCATGAATCTATGTAATTAAAGTTTTGGTTGATTTTGGACAAACTGGCCGTTTTATTTATCTAAACATCTTTAAATGCAGACACGTAACTAGCTTTAATGAGATGTTTTATTTTATTTATTAACGCCCCATCAGTCCTTCTTGATGGGACAGCCTTCTGGAACCGCAAAAATAAAGATGCGCATAAAGATTATACGTGGTCGATTAAATTGGTATGAATATGTAGTGATCATGGACATGAGATCAACTTCAACCACATGCAATAGTTTTGCTCCGTCTATTGACAGAAACCAGGAAGTTGTGAGAACGGGTTTATTCTGTACACAGGGCAGGTCGCCGTAAGTTGGATGTATGCTTGTGACAGAGATAAGCGTTCGTTCTGCAGAGCATCATGTTGCGGAGCCGACAGTGTGTCGCTACCAACAAAAAAGTGTTGTTTCCTTCTTGCCTCTGTCCTGTCTGTTTAAAAATCACGTCCGCAAGGGCGACGTCCCGTGTGTGCACTTGTAACTAATCACCAAAAGAGATCGCATTGATTGGCCTTGAGAGCATGTGAGGGTAGTGGCGAATTACTGATCAGGAGTGTGGCGTGGACGGGAGTGCAAATCGAGGGTTAGCCAGCGCAGCCGTGGCGCGTATACAGTAGAACAAGGAGACAGAGAAAAGGCTGCTGCAAACATTATACGCTTCAAAAGAGCGTACTAAACTCAATGAAACACCGGTTGTTCACTACAAACCTGTTGTTAAGAAGTGATAACACGAATTCTCGGTTTAATTGGAGAAATATCCCTTAGTATCGAATTCTTTATCAACATCAGCAGAAAACGCTCGAACACCATAGTGCAGAAATTAAATTAAAACACACGTCAGAGCGACCTTCAGCTGGATTACCAAACTTTTTCCATCTGTGCACTATGACCGAGTTTTAAGCTCACACAGATGCTACTTTCCAAATCGCAAATCCCATAAATTCAAGCCTGCAAATATGTTTATGTCACAACGTTCCCCATGATACATCTCTATCGCAACCTGCACCAATATATCTTTTAATCTAACAATTAAATCAAGGTCTCAAACAGCCTGCCTTGCTTACTGACTTAAAAACCGCTGTCCATGTAATTCGACTTCATAATCTACCAAGCAAAAGTATTTGCTGAAATGAAGTGCAGGAACCTAGTCAATCAGTGCTTACATTACCCCGGCGTTAAACTTGGCAACGATCAAGTATGTGGTACTACTGAGAAAATGAGAAGCGTGAAACATAGGAAGTTATCTGAGGTCTAAATCCAGAAATTGGAAGTGGAGAGCAATTATAAATGCACCATTTGCTTGTTCAGAAACACAAAAACAACGCAAAACCGCAAGCGCACAAATTTTGACTGCCATGTCAGCCGAAATGGCAGATTGATATCAAGTTTTGAAGAATGGTAACCGTAAAGAGGCCTATTGCGTCCATTAATGTTTAAGCACTTTGCTGTGCACAAAATGTGAATGGGATTGCAATTGTTGTCTTGTTTGTTGGAAAAGTAGAACATTTTTACATCACATCATCTACATCACATCTGTGCGATTTGATGCTTGAAGTGCAATTATAATGCGCACTGATAATCCTTTGTTTACATGGGCTGAAATTAATTTGCCGTTTGGAACATTTTACGTGATTTTACAGAAATGACCACAACCAAATAATCGGTTCCACTTTTAAACATATGACACATTATTTATCGTGTATTCTAGACTCTTATTCAGAAATGAAGTAAACAAAATATCAAGAGTTTCAGCAAAATATCAGTATTTATGCCGGCACGCTGTCGTGCATTCGGAATCGCAAAACGGAGGCTAAAAGCGAGCAAATCCAGCGAAGGTTGCCGCAATATATAGAGGAGGGCAGTTTCTTACGTTTGCGGTATAAAATTATTGGTATCGTTTATAAACGTGAAAGAAACGGCCAAACGTCTTGATTTTATTGAGCTTACCACGCAAGACTGAATTGCAAAGACACATTTGTCACTCAATTGTAGTATTAAAAATGGAATTAATACAGAAAGTTTTATAGTTGATCGATGACATATTCGTCGCTAAATGTCGCTGTGGATGGCCATTTATCCGAGAATAAAGTTTCATATTTGAATGAGTCTTCAACTATGACCGAAACGATATTTTGCATAAAAATGAACGCAGAGACACAGGCTTATTTGAAAACTGCCCTCAGAATTATCCTAGTTTAAAGTTTTAGCATATATATAGTGCGGAATCTGTTTTTACGTTTGACGGAACATTTAGGTGCAAACCTCACATAAACATTATTTTGAAGCGTTATGTTATTTGTACCTTCATACCTGCTTCGTTTGTCCGCATGAGAAAACATTATTAGGACTAAAAAGGAGGCCTACCATATAGCAGCCATTTTTAATATTTTCGGAATTTTGTGATATTCAAAAAACGGCATTTCGAAGCAACACAGCACTGTCTTTAGTATGTATTTTGTGTTTTTAATTCTTTAAAAGTTGTACTTAATTTTTGTACATACTAGATGCATGCATTGATGTCGGTTTGCGAGTGATTGGTAAAGATTCGTAAATTTAGATGCCTTTCATGAGTTAGGTCGTCTACTGCAAGTGTACGACCTCATCGTTCCACTGAGCTTTCACTAGTCAGGAAGTATGAATTCATTTAACAAATTCAGATGGACTTACCAAAGAGGGTTGAGAACCCTAACGTTGAAAAAATTGCAATATTCATACGAATAAACGCCCACTTCGTGAATGCGGATATTTGTTGCAAGGAGACGAAATTTCTTAATGGAAGTAGTAATAATTGCGCAGATACGACGACGAGTACACAGTTTATATGCCTACCGATGTCTTGCAAAAGAACGCTTAGAGGAGATAACAGATATGTGAATAATAACGAGGGAAATCTATACAATGATGAGCGCTTGAAAGTGATGATAAAAAAACCATGAAACCGACGGCAACTGCCGACCGATACGCAAAGCCTAGTAATATCTTTTAAGAAAGGAGATACCTTCAGCGACAATCAGCGGGATTCGAAAACAGACACACTGCACAGAACAAGTCGCTTGTTTGCGCAGGGCACCGTGTCAGCAGCAGTGGAGGAGGAATCATCAGTGCATGCCATGCGTCACATACCGAATAATACACTTCATTGAGTACGAAATTGGAAGAAGACGTGATTTTCTACCGAATAAGTAAAGGAGTGAATATTTTGTGCATGTTTTCCATGAAATATAATTGAATTTTCAAGGGCATCGAAAATCAATGGGAAAATTGCATACTACATAAGTAGTCATTTGTTGCAAAGTTTAGATCGTGCATGCAGCCGAAAATAAGTTTTTTCGAAAGCCGACACACTGAAGTAACTGAATCATTATAGATTTATGCTGCATCCTGATTGGTTTTACAACACTACTTAATTTATCTTTTAGAAACGAGAACGCATTTCAAAATTTTGGTTGACATTTCATGAGTTAGCACATCTACTGTACAGTGAGGGACTGATCGCATGAAATGTTGGCCGAAATTCTGAAATGCGTTTTTTCCCAGAAGGGATTACTCAGGTGGCGTTGCCCTATTGATTATTCCGCGCCATAATTCTATAATATTTCTGGCTTGTCTGGATGTCATCTTTTGAATGTACTTCTTCTCAATCCTCAATTGAAACCGCAGTCGGCAAAAGTAACTACATTTAAAGCATGCATTTTTAACATTAAGTTTTGGCGGTCTTATAAATTTAAATATACCTTACAAATAGCCCACACAAAACTATGTTTTCTTTGACGTTTTTGGTAGAAAGTCACGTTTATTTTACGATCTAAGCCCGAAAAAATAGTTTCATTAGGTTTTAAAAATGTTTTTGGCTACGGTAAGTCTAAAACCGTGCGATGTTCTTTCATACAGCATCGTTCCTGTTCGTTTAATTATGCTCCTCGTGAAGCGTAAAACATAGTCCGCATCCATCGCAAAACTTTGCAAATTGGATATATTATATTCTAAAATGCATAATGGAATACATAATTTTCCTTATGTGGAAGACGGCACCTTGTAGACTAAGATTGCCAAACACTAATGCAACCGCTGATCAGGCTCAAAATTATCCGAAAAGTGGGAAACGCTTTCCAAAACTTAAATATAAACTTTCCTCGAGCATAACCTGAAAAGAGAATATGGTTTTCTGCGAAACGAGTGAAAACAACTAGATTTTTCTTAATTTTTTTATAAAATATAAGTAATTTATACGACTGCTGAACACCAATGTGAAAAATGCCTGTTATTGAAGTGGTCATTTTTATTGGGTTTAGTTTCTACAGCGAGTCGAAAAGAAATGCACACAAAGTCGGCATCTCGGATAGTCTGAAGAATTATATGATTATGACGCGTAATAATCAATAGTTCAGCCTCGCCCGAGTTATCATTTCCAATAACAAGGCACTTCAGAACTTCGGCCAACATTTCACGAGATCGGTCACTCACTGCAGTAGGTAAGTAATTTAGTTTGTGCACACCGAAAATGACATTTCATCATCGCTCGTGGTTAAAAATAATTAAATACAAAGAGGAGGGAGCAATGCTTACGCGCCCAGAAATTGAGTATGTCTACACGCCAAAGAAGATACTGGCCAGAACGTAATATGGTTGATAGGCCAACAGGGGACGTGTCGAAATATTAACTAAAAAGTATGGGTTTTTCAGATTTTAAAAGGGCGCGCAAAGGTTAGTGTATGAGTAATAAAATAGCCGGTAATATAGAGCTACTTACCTAAATACACCAGCGACCACATTGAAACCATACGAATGCCGGACCAGGCGATGGCTACGTTTGGGTTTGGAATAATGGTTAAACGCAGAGGTAGCTGTTGAAAGTTTTTTAGGTGAGGGATATGTACGATTAAGTAAGTCAACCTCAGTTACAGTTACTGATACTTAATTTGTTTGGAATTCCATGAATGTCCTTTGCACCTGCTCCGGTCGACGGATTTGTGAGGGTAACCAAACGCTCTAATTTAACGTGGAATTTTCGGTGTCCAGTGTGATTCCCTTCTTCGAGATACATTTTAACAATATTTTTATAGTCTAGACATGCCAGTTCATGAGGCTGAAAGACTCACAGATACGGGAGGAAACGACTGGCGTCAGTGGGTGGTTGGTCCAAACGCCAATGGCCAAGCATGCAACAGTAGTGTGTAACAATGACGCCAGTTCCCAGGCCACTGGCCATTCGATAAGATCCAGCCGCAATTTTGCGTTTTACGAGGTCGAACTTATCGCAAGAGGTCACTGCCAGATAATCCTCAAACTACTCGACGCATTAATTCCTGGCCCGCAATCATTTAATAAATCATTTTACTTGCGCCTCCATATTATTTGCTGCAGTTTTACGCACATAAAATAATTAGTCACTCAGAGAGAGTGCAGGCAATTAGCATTTCTGACGACAATGACCTTAATTATGGAGTAGTATGTCGCGCCACGAATCGACAATGATGATGGACTCACGGCTATTATCTACTCGTATCCTTTCCAGCACGTAATCATCACGCATCGTCTTTCAATTTTATACTCGAAGGAAGGACATAATTTGGTTTTAAATGGCCGTTCATAAAACGTCATGTCTCTGCATTTACCAGTGTGGCTTCTAAAGTTAACAATATGGATCAAATCTAATCCTAAATTTTATGAACCCCATATGGTCTCCCCCCAATACCGTAGAAAAGTGTGTGGTTTTTCATATGCGAGAATACATTCTAAAACCCTGCATGCAAGTGTGACGGCAGAGCTGGTTCAAACTAATATGCTTGTACTATGATTCTATAAAAAAAATTACCTAAGTATGTCGGCTTTCGAACGAACGTCCTTTTGGCTGCATGCAAAACTATACCCTCTAAGAAAGGACTACTTAGGTAGCATGCATTACGCCTTTGATTTTCGATGCCCCAAAAATTCCAATTATATTACATATAACCAATGATTAAAAATGTTCATTCTTCCGCTCATTCAGTAAAATATTTACGTCTTCTTCCAATTTCATACTCGACGGAATAGCTTTATTTGAATTTCAAAAACCTTTTCCATTCTCGAATAATTTTGGACCCGCTCTGCCGTCACATTTGCATTCAACGTTTCCGACATACAAGTCATGGATTTTCGGCGCACGAAAAAGCACACATTTCAGTACGGTATTGACGGTAGACGATGTGGGGACCATAACATTTAGCATTGAATTTGATCCATATTGTTAACATTACAAGCCACATTGGTAGATGCAGAGACATGACGTTTTATAAACGGCCATTTTAAGGGATTTAAAAATCTCCTAATTATAAACTTTTTTAAAACCAAATACGGTCCCTCCTTCGGGTATAAAAGTGAACGAAGACGTAATTGTCTAGAGAATGAGCGAAAGAATGAATAATTTTGGGCAGGTACATGTCCATAAACTATAATTGGACTTTTAGGTGCATCGAGACTGAATAGGAAAATTTCGAGCTACTTAAGTTTGCCATTTTTCAGCGTGAATTTTTGTCATGAAGTCAGAAGGTACTTTGTTCAAAAGTCGGCATCTGAGAGAACTGAATTATTATATAATTACGCTGCAGGCTAATAAGTTTTATAACGCTGCATAATTAATCTTTTCAACACAAAATCACATTCGGAATTTCGGTTGACATTTCATGAGTTATCCTACCTACTGTACGCACAGTGCTACTTGGCATTCCGTTTTATGATCTAGTTTGACTGCGTCTCAGAGATTAGTCTTTTATCTATAATTAAGGCAGGAATCCTGTATTCAGTGGTCGTTGCGTGCAAGATACAGGCTTAAAACGATCCAAAGAAAGTTCGATAATCTACAAGAAAATGGCAAAACGTATGGATATTCCAACACATCGCATGCAGCCACGAACTATTACAGAGTCTGGGACAAAAAGAGTCAACGGTGCGTGTGCATATCAAGTGAAGTAAACATTTGCTGGCAATAATGGTCATATTGTGGCAGTGGCCGGGAGACTACATTGATCGTTTGATCTATGACTAGATGATGCATTTTCAATGAAAAATAAACGCAGCAGTCCGGATTATTTGATGTAAAAATGAAACCGCTGTCTCAGTCACTGGTTCCTACTAAACAGACTATAATTGATTCTGTCTGGTAGATTTCAAGACCGCGGTTGTAGGCTTGGACTGATCGTGAAGGGAAACGTGGAGGCATTTGCGAACTCATGAGGCAGTGACTGTTTAAATGGATACGGCTAGCAGCGACGCCGACTGTGAGGTTAAGCTGTCTGGCCCGTCGGCAGACCTGACCCGACAGCAGCAACTGCGGCGGCGAGAACAGCAGCGCGTGTCAATCAAGTTGATGCGGTCGTGAGTGTGAGCCATCACGCACACACCACCTCTGACGGGGACGCAGACGTGCGCGGCAAATCCAGCCATCTGTCATGTCACTTGGGGTTAGCTACATCGACTAAGTCAAAGACTAAGTGAGATCCAAATACCGTAAATGAAAGACGATTCGTTCGACACGACGAAGACACAGCAGTAGCTAAGGTGAGAGTTTAGGAGCTATAACTCTCACACTCGACGATCGGACATATCTGGGACTGATATGATTATTTGAGACTCGTAAAGTCATTTTTTATTACTGCCTCAGTACTTGTTTCAACGACACCTACTTCGGTCCACTCCATCATTCCTATCGAGCCCTTACTACGCTTTCGCTGATTCACTACGATCAGATTCTGTTTATTACCGAGGTGACGCAAAGGCTCGTAGTAGGCTGAAATCTTGAAGGCAGAAATTTTCGGGAGGTTGAACAGTTTACAGCAAATTTAAAAAGTCTCATTTATAAACCGTAAGAATTTGCCTCGATACAGGACGCTTATTTTTTGACGATCCGACAACATGACATTGCAATTTTATTTGCTCATTATATCTTCCTTATGGTATTTTGCAACAGTACAGTGAGCACCTTCTTCAACTCCCTTCTCTTCCCCCTTCAGAACCCACGCGTTCATGGAACTGTTATTAACCTCCAAAATTTCGACACATCCCCTGCTGCCCATCGTTATCATCGCCATTGTCTTGTTCGCTATCGCCTTCCTAGACATCATCCTCGTCTACCTCGTGGGTAAGATTAACGTCTTCATTATTTTCACGAACATCCACAGGCTCACAATTAATGTCACAATTGTCATTTTCTTATTCATCATCATCATCATCATCATCATCATCATCATCATCATCATCATCATCATCATCATCATCATCATCATCATCATCATCATCATCATCAT
>CACRXP010000048.1:1144134-1158111 GCA_902702965.1 Spirometra erinaceieuropaei | reverse complement strand
AATATTGCATGAGCACTGACTTGCTGCCTGCTGTGAGGAGAGACTTTCGCCAGTATGTTTCCGTATGCAACAGGAGAAGCATAGATTCCCCGTAAGAGGAGCAAGCCACATCGTCCGAGTCAATAAGAATAGGTATGATATACATTCTGCATATATATGGATATGTTTGAGGCATTTGAATTCTTAATAACGGGTTGCCTGATCAAGCCCCAAGTGTTCAACATTTTGGGTTTGGGTGTGGATGGCGACTGATAAGCTAGAAATGTCCATAACAGTCTCCCTTGACTTTGTCCGTAACAGCATTCCGCAAAAACGCATTTCTCTGAGAAGAAAGGGTACAACATAGAACGCAGCTATTTGTTCAACGTATGTGCCCAAAACGCTGTCCTCAAGATTTTGTACGCCGATGCATGAGATAGCGGGAATCAAAATCATTAATTTTAAGGGGCTTGCATATTAAAATGCATTTTATAAAAACCACGAACACGCATATGTTTTTTTTGTACTTGCTTGATATATATTCACTTCGATGTTATAATCTTTACTCGAAAAAGGAGTATAATTGTGTTTTCAAAAAGTTTACTAATCGCCATATAATTTAAGCGTGATTAGTCTTTGCATTAGCGCTTACTATTTCAGTCTACAAGATTAATGCGATCCGCGTACAGAGAATTCTATGCCCTTGAAAAGATACCATTTAGAGTTTTTAAATTTTTGAAATAGATCGCAGTTGGCAGCCAGGACCTTAACCCTTACCCTAACCTTAACCTTAAACGTTAACCGCTAACCCTAACGAAAAACTCAACCCTAACCCCAACCATAACTATATCGTAAATGTAACCTTAGCTCTTGACATAGTCCTAGCTGTAAAACCGAACCGTAATACTGAAACCTAATCGTAAAACCAAACCCTAACCGTAACCCGAAAACCTAAGATTAAAGGGTACAACCCTAACCCGAAAATCGGAAACAGTCAGAAGCGATTATGTAGCTTTACAAAAGACTCCCCAGTAAAAAAAATCCCAGCCACCTGTTATACGGGGCCCGGCTACCAATTGCGATCTAGCCAATTTTTCCAATGCATGCGGACTTTGTTTTTCATTTCATGACGAGCAATGGTAAACGGACAAGTACGATGCTATATGAATGGACAGTATGCGGTCTCAAAGGTCACATAATCAGAAACTTTCCAAGACCTAGTAATACTCCCTCAACTATAAAGTATAAAGTCGACTGAAGTTTCTATCAAAAGACTGAAAGGAAACATACTTTTGTTCGTGGTTTCTTGAATTTGCAAGCCTATTGAAAATCAGTGCTAAGTAAGCAGTCATCTTTTGCCGAGTACGTTTTTTACGGGGGTTTGAAAAGCAGTGTATACAAAAGCGGCCATCCTACCGAGCCCCAAAATATTAAAGGATTATGTCACCTTAGTAGTCCTTAATAATCAAAAACGCATTTCCCAATTTCAGCCAACATTTCATGAAATCGGTCACTAACTGTACATTCTTAACCGTCCCCAGAGTCAAGCTAAGTACGTACAACCATTTTTGTCCTGAATGTATGCGAACACCTACCCATATTCAATTGGCTTCAGGCTATCAGTTTTTGGCCCAGATCATCGGACGTATTCGATCCATGGGCGCACATAGCAAGAAGGTATATTAGACCGGCGTCTTAACGTACTGTCCAAAACTGACCACGATATGACGCTAAACTTTAAGCAGATATTAAAGGGAGGAAATAAATCCCGCAGGATGAATGTTTTCTGCCTATTTGTTTTGAATTGAGAACTCACTTAAGTAGCGTTGTAATGCTAATAGACGCGTGCCAAAATCTCAAATTTGTATAAAGACGACTGGACGCTCACTTCTAGGCTAGCGTTTTTCCAGTTCATTACAAACAATACCTCTCTTTGCAAAAATTCGCAAAATAAAAAACGTGCACATACCTGCTAAATGGCATTACCAATAAAGAAAAAGGAGGCTGAAATGTCCATTCTTAATTAATTAGCTGTCGACAGACAGCTTTACACGAATTCGAATTGTTGAACGCCTATTATACAAAGATCATGCACCGCTTTGCGGCTGTGGGCTGGGTCCGAGAGAGATCATTAAGGCGCAACGCAACGAGCGACTTCCTTAAAAGTGATCACTGAGTGCTCTTCTACAATTACACACATACAGTAGATGTGCTAACTCATGAAATGTCGACCAAAATTTCGAAATGCGTTCTCGTTTCGAAAAGAGAAATTAAGTAAAGCTAATCATGATGCAGCATAAATCTGTACTGCTCCAGTTACCTCAGGGTGTCGGCTTTTGAAAAAATTTATTTTCAGTTGCATGCAATACCTATACTCTGCAAAAAATACTACTTAATAAGTATGCAATTTTCCCATTGATTTTCGATGCCCTTGAAAATGCAAATATGATTCTTAGAAAACATTCATAAACATGTTCATTCTTTTACGTATTCGGTAGAAAATCACGTCTTCTTCCGATTTCATACTCAAGTGTAGAGTATAATTCGGTTTTAAAAAAGTTTCTAATTGTGAGATATTTTAATGCCGTTAAATGGCCGTTCATGAAACGTCATGTATCTGCATTTACGAATATGGCTGCCAAAGATAACAATATTGCTCAAATCCACTGCTTAATTTTATGAACCTCATATCGTCTACTCTTAAAACCGTAGAGACATGCATGGTTTTCCGTACACGGAAAATATACAGCTTGTAGTTTTGAAACCCTGATTGCAAGTGTAACAGCAGGCCATGTTCAAATTTATTAGGGAATTATAAAAGTTTTTTTAAAACCGCATTATACTCTTCTTTTGAGTATGAATTTGGAAGATGACGTGATGTTCTACCGAATAAGTAAAAGAATGAATATTTTTATGCATGTTTTCCATGAAATATAATTGAATTTGCAAGGTCATCGACAATCAATGAAAAAATTGCATACTACTTAAGAAGTCATTTTGGCAGAGTATAGATCTTGCATGCAGCCGAAAATACGCTCTTTCAAAAGCCGACACCCTGAGGTAACTGGATCATTAAAGATTTAAGCTGTATCATGAATAGGTTTACAACACTGCTTAATTTATCTTTTTGAAACGACTACGCATTTCGAAAAGTTGGTTGACATTTCATGAGTTAGCACATCTACTGTATAATAACCGGTACGTTTTTGGCAGGGACTTAGGTTTTTTAATTTTCTGTATAAAGTAATTGCATAATTCGTTTTTGAAAAATGCTTCCGATTCGAAGGTAAGTCTGAAACTTACATGTTGTTAACTTGTTCGTTAGGAAAATCTTATATTTTTATGCATCGTTATGGACACATTACATCAATATCATGTTATTTTGTAATGGGTGCCGACTACTTTTCAATTCATTATGGACGCATTCATACATGCATATGTTCCCATTTCCGTTTTGGAGATGCTTGTAAACACCGGACACCAATTATATTTATCAGGCGTACAAACTTATACTGAGTTGAAAAACCAGTGCATCGACGTGAAGGGTTTTTTTGTATTGCTACCTTCCCGTTAGCCGAATAGTGGAAGACACGTTGCCGAGATCCTCGACATATTGATACATAATTGACATCAGCCAATCAATGGCTGATAATTCTGTTTTTAACCTGCCCACAAGAACCCATGAGTTCACATATTAAAATTATATGGGGAGTAGGATCAGGACTGGCGAGTGTTTCCGCGTATGTAGACTTTAGTGCTTGTGAATGTATAGCTTTAACCTACCGTCCTTGGGCTCGATGGTGATGTAAGCTCCCCTAAAAAGTCTAGGCAAGTCACCTACGTTTTTTTGGAAAAAAGCGGTTTATTACGAAAATGTTTGACACCGGTTCCCCAGGTCGTCCTAAGACGCAGACAAAAGTATTTAAACCAATACCTCATTCCGAACGGCGTAACATACTATCTTTCTAGGCTTGACTACTTTTCATGCGTTTAACAAAAGCCCACGTTCATATCACGTAATCAAACTAGATTACGTAGAAAGTGTTGCGGTTTTCGAAAATCATGGCGTCTGACAACGCAATTTTGCTAAAAAGCTACATACTCATTCGGCATCTAACTTAATTACCAGCAGTCAACAATCTTCAGATGACGCTTTTGAATTGCAATGTAGGCATATGAGAGGGTTTGATAATCATTCGCATGCAAAAGTATGTAGTTGTTATTTAACAGATCCTGAACAAGATTCTGGTAAGACGACTGGAAACGACTGTAATAGACTTGGTAGACGAAGTGCAGAAATAGCGGCAGACTCCCAAGCGCTATGATTTGGAGGGGGCCGTGAGAAGGGTAGGCAGGGGATAATGCGACCACGTTTGCAAGGTCGACGAACATAATAGCATGCTGACCAAATATTTTTCCAGACGACAGGATGATTGAGATTAGTTCTTCCCCAAAATTAGCCACCCACAGTGCCTGTTCGATTATCACAGCGAAAACGTTAACCTATGCCCTATGAACCGACACAGGGATGATTCTCTAACCCATTACACAAGAGTAAAGATGAATGGTTATTTATCAGCTAATCCATGCAAAGATGAACTCAAAATAAATGCCATCCCTTATGAGCACGGCCATTATTGGTAATAACAAATAAATTCCACAGACCGTAGTGTGTTTCGTTCACGGTCGTCGCCGACTCAATTAATTGTGCTTGTAAAGTTGTGACTATTTCGGTATTCCTTAAACACTATCGATTCGTGGGGAACGTATGTATTAATATCAATTTTAGAACAACGCTTGCCGCTTTTTACTAAAAAGACATCAATTTGTATATTACTGTCGCCACAGTAAGTCGTTCAGTTTATATTATTTTGATGAAAACCAGACGTCGATAATGCCCTCGCGTGTCATTATTCATGTGCGAAGATACATGTTTCAGTATCTGGAATTTCAGGTTTGGAATTTCTTAAGGCGCTGTTTATCCAGCCACTTACAGTTTAACATTTCTACAGTTTGTATATTTGTTGGCTTTGATTTGTGCTGAAAACTCCCTTAGTATAACACTAAATATTAGCATTATATTAATCAAATTTTATAGACTTAGCTCGATGACATCTCTCGCTAACACCTGCATAAAACTTTAAAGTAATTGGCCTACGCCTTACTATGTTGATTACGACGTTGTTGTTTACAGTATTTCGTATAAATGTAATATTATGCACGTTGAAGCAGCTTTCCCTCATTGTCTGAGACGATGACCTGCAAGTTGTTTCTTCAAATGCTTGCGCTTCTTCTGCAGATGGGAGTTGGGTTGGCGTGCAAGAAGGCTGTAGAAGAATGTACGCTCGGGGACACCCGTTCATGCTCAGTGCAATTTATTGCAGTATAAGTATACACATTTTAGTTTTGAACTTGCATGCCAATGATCTAAACTCGGAGATTTTACGCTATGATAATAATCTCTGTCTCACTCCTTAAGTGATTTGTTTTTTTAACTCGAATGATTCGTCTAGTAATATACAGTGGGTGTTCAATTCAGGTTTGTGCAGCTACAAATCCTTACTGAATATTAGTCTAATAAACTATTGCCAGTCGCAATTGCAACAAGTAGGGTCAGTGTTCAGGTAAGTCACGGAAATTCTTAACTGCTTATGAGTATTCCAACAGGTAGCACGTACGCTATAACATATTTTGCCTTGATAAAGAAGTGAGAAAAATCGGCTTTGAAAAGCAAGTAACTTTATATTCAAGATCACCTCACATTCGTCCTGTCATGTGGCGGGCAATATTTTAAATTTTATGAATTCTCAATGCCCAAATAGAATAGGAATACAATTTTTTATTTTCCCTTCCTCAAGCCTGGCGTTTATGCCCAAACAGCGAAGGAAATGTCCATCTGGAGGACGTCTTGCAAAAAAAATTTCGAAATTCGTTGACATTTGAAGCTGACGTTCCGTACAAATTCAACAGTGAAACACAGTTCACAATGACTATACTGCCTAGTTTAGTAATGCGTGCGTGCTTCGATACTGCCAGCTTTCATAAAGCTCGAATCTTGAAATTGTCGTGCAGTGTTACCTTTTCCAAAATTATCATCAGCGCGTTTCTAAGGGTAAGCGGCAGTATACCGATATAGTTCCATTTCACATTTATTGGATGTGGCGTGTGAAAGACACGAAGGCTTTTTCTTTTGCGGCAAAATGAATTTCTCAAAATTATTGTATTGTATTGTGTGTATTGTATTGTATTTTATTGTGTGTTTAATACTCACATACCTTACATTTGCATCTCCAGTGGCTTAACGTTGAATGTTTTATGAAATCCATAAATGCGTTTTTGGTCCAGAAATATCACCAACAAAGATATGATTCCTCTAAATCTTTTTATTCTCTTTGGCATATTAAGCATTGATTCGTAAAGAAAGAATACATTTTTGGATAAACCTGAACTGTGCAACCCATAGTTTATGCTGAATGCAACATGAGATTATTAAAATTACGTCGACAATATTATCTTTCTGGCCTAGATCAATGATCATCTTGCAGGTATGCTTGGGGTCCCAAGTCGCACAGTCGATTTCATGTACTTCAGTTTGGACAATGCTTCTGCTGTCGCCGAGTTTTATATATTTTCAAGCGATCTCTCAAAAAGAAGGGTGTTGCACTTTGACGGGCTAATTTTTACCAAACTAGGCGCAATGAATTCTTCAAACGTAAGGACAGCTTCCAAAAGCATTGACGATTATTGGAGAAAGGCTACCATAAATGTGCTGAGCCAAACTGCAACAAATGTATTTTCAAGAAATTTGGCATCGACCTGTTACTTTTGACCTGGAATTGTCAGAATTGAAACAAACTTCACACGTTGTAAAACATGCTTGCACTAGCTGAATGAAAATGAAAAACGAATATTCTGAGACGTTTCTTCTGACTGCAAATTAATTGTACGTAATGTAACTTGTGTCTTCTTTGTTTGCTTGTATAATGTGCGGCTAATAGACTTTACAGCCAATTTATGAAGGCAAACACATGCAAGTAATGGAATATTAAATTTTATTTGTGGATAAATCAAGATGATATTGTGCGTATAGTCAGATGGTCTTAACGATAAATTGGAACTTCCTAGACTAAATGCCGAAACGCCCTTGTCTAATTGTTTTCAACACACGTGCGTGTAAAGAACCAAGACAGTCTCTGGATAAAACGAAACCAAACGGAATCAGTTTTCTCCATTTTAACATCTAGAAAAAATTGAGCAACTTATAAAATCTAAATATTTATGGAGGGAGAAGTAATTTATTTTGAAAATAACATTCACAACTTTCAGCAAATCGGTTCTCCAGCAAACATTGTTTACCATAGAGATTTACAAGTATTGGACAGGTGGACAGTATAGAATTCTGATAAGCCGAAGTGCGACAAGTGATGTGGCGGAAGCATCGACGCATGGGGTGTAAGGATTTCGCAGCCATTATTTCATTATGAATGGGATGGACGGTGTCATTCAGAATTCGGTTAGCAAATTGCTCCCCATATGGAAGTGTCCCTGCACGATGATATCAACTAAAATATGAAAGAAAACACCAGCAGCAGAGGTGAGCATTCGAATGACACGCTTAAAAATAATTATATCTTTTTTAAGTAAAGCTGGAGAAAAAACTGGAGAAAAATGAAGAATGAGTGGAATAATACAGTCATCTATTAATCGCCAGATTAAGGACGGGGTTGTGTGATATGAACGTAGACGACGAATGTAATAAACAAGTTTTTGAATTTTTGTTAAAAGGGTTTCCATATGAAAAGAGAAAGAACGATTCGAGGACAAAGTAACACCTAGGTACCGGAAAGAGGATACCTCATTAGGAAGAATATCCAAAGGTTCAGGAATGGGAGAGGCTCGCAATCGAAACACACACTGTACTGATTTCTTATTGTTGAGTCGAAGTCCATTATTCGACGACCATGCGGAGACGTTATCTAAGCCATCCTTTAAAGACTGAAGGTGAGTCAGGATTTTGAATGGGTGGCCCGCGAGCAAGTCATCGGCATACTGAACATACATGCAGTCGTTTTGCGATCTCAAATCATCAGTATGTAGAGAGAAAGGATGAGGGGATAAGATGGAACCTTGTAGAACTCCACAATTATTTGGACTGGACAAACTGTGTGCGGAAGGAAAAATAATCTCTTAGCCAAGAAACAACCCAGCTCGGAGCGTCACACGCAGCTGCTTTGGCCAGTAGGAGTTGGCGCGCAATAGTATTGAAGGCGGATACGTAGTCGAGAAAAGCACATGCATATTCACGGCATCCCTTTTCTGTCTCTCAAAGCTGAATGGACGACTAAAGCAACAGCATCCAAGGTGCTACGCTTTGCCTTGTATGCAATTGTAGAGGATCAGAAAAATTGAGGGAGGAGTACTTAAGGGAATCTAATGCAACTCGTTCAGTAAGTTTCAGGAATACAGAAGGGCAGCCAATACGACGGAAATATTTAGGAGCAAAAGTAAAGATTTGTTTAAGATTGGAGTAATTTTTACTGTACGCCAGGCGTCAGGAATCGTAGACTTCATGAAGGATTGATTAAAAAGGTGGGTCAAGTCGGGAGCTATCTGCGAACAGCAAGACTTAATGAGAAAAGGAGCGACACCGTCCGGCCCAGCCGCCGTTGACCCGCAAAAATTTTGAGATGTTGTTCCAGTGTTGTCACAGTGACAGGAGTAAAGTCGCATGGTAGTAGGTAAATTTCGTTTGGGCGAGAATGGGAGTCGTTAGAAGTACAGGTTAAATTTCGATTTAAAGGGTTTAAATCTACATCAATTTTTTCATATATATTACGTTGACCATTGAGACGCTTGGGATTCCTTAACAGTTCAGCAGACGGAAAAGAAAAGGAGGGAATGGATGATGTAGAAAAAAGATGACTAACGAATAAACTGTTAAGTTTAGCAATTTCGTTCATGATTAAAACATTAATATCATTCACCTTGTCACGCTGACCTAATTTGTAGTAGGCTTCTTTGCGACGTCTCAAGTGTTTGAGGTATGGTGAGTAGATTCTGTCAGGCAAGGCCGTTACAGTTTCGTGGGGGCAATAAATATCAAAAATGTGATTCAAAAATAGCGTAAGATTGTTAGAGCATAATTTAGCATTTTGTAGTGCTAGAAAAGTTTGGATGGTACTAGTAATCGAACTCTGCCGTAAGTGGATCTTATCTACGAATGTGTCTCGAACAGTAATTTTCCTCTCGCGTTTTGTAAGCAGTTGACGCTTAGAGGTGGAATAGACCTTTGGAAGTCCTAGTAGCACTGAGTGATCAGACCCGGAGAGCGGAGCTCTATTTTTAATACAAAAAAGCTTTGGGTAATTGGTCAAGATGTGATCAAAAGGGGCATCAACCCGTGTATTGAATGAAACAAGGCCATCATAACCCAGAAGTGTAATGGGCCAAAAGCTCACACGGTTAAAATCACCGCAGAAAAGAATAAGATTTTCCGAGGGAAGTTTTTGTGTGAGAAAGTCAGAAAACGGCCCACAGGGCCTTTATTTGTTTAAGGCGGGATGTAAATACTGACAAATATAATACCATTAAAGCTATTAAACAAATAGGGAATACAGATAACAACAATGACATCAATTAAATCACCAGAATATGAAAACAGGGGCTTACAATTTATACACCAGTCTTGATTGCCAGAAAAGGCCACTCCGCCACCTCTACTGCCTGTTGGAGATGATCTATCATTTCGAAAACAACAAAATGACGAAGGAGTGGTTAGTTCTGAGTCAAAATGGCTATTTAACCACGACTTCTGGAGACACATTACTCCAGTTTTGCCATGTACTTTGGTTGACAAAAGTAATTCCAATTCACGGGCTTTGTTAAATATCGATCGCAGTTAGTCCGGAGAAATCCCGGGATTGACAACTTGTTTTAGGCTGACGTTTAAGCGCAACTTGCCATCCCCAGCGATGTTGCTTTCGAAATATTGGCCTTTGTTGATACGAGCGTGGGAAGGCCAAAGAGGAAGGACGAGAAACAGGACAAGTTGTCAGTGTAACTGCTGCTGGCACGGTGAGTTCTTAGCGTTTGGGAACGTGAGAACGCCAACGCAGGACAATCGCAGAAACGACAAATTGGCCGCAAAGTGTAACCACTAGAGTCATGATCAGGAGGCAAAAAAATCGATGCAGAAATTTCGCAGGGTTTAAGCTCCATTAAAAAGGTGCTAGCGTACTGTAAAGACGACCTCATAGGAATAGATCAATTAAAACAAATGAATAAGCCTGGGGTATGCAATTAATAAGTGCTAACTTGACTGGAGGAAAAAAACAAAAAAATGACGGCTCAATTTCAAGATCCCGCTCCTCGCTACTTTATCTAAAAAGATAAGGTTAATAAATAACGTTGAAGATGAATCAAATAGACAATAATTTTTCCCGTTTTTCGGCTTAGAGAAAACAGATCTCCTGCCCTTACCTAAGTTGCGTTTACTAGCTGGTCCATTTATGCGTTTTTAAATGTTATTTTTCCCCTAGCTTGATAAACTGGAAACACTTTCATGTTCTTCATAATATTCAAATACCGCATTGCTACTTCTGCGGAATCGTTCGATCACAAATAACTATTTTCTTGCCTCTATGGCAGAATAAGTCCTTTGACAACCAAAATTTAAGAACCGAGATTCGGCGATTTCTATGACATTAAACATGGCAATCACTGGACTTATCGGGTGCACTCTTTGCTACTTTATGTACGAAATCCGTATATGATGAGTGCAAACAATTTTCTCTCTATCATTGATTCTTACAAAACATGGAGATGTTCTGGGATATTCGTCGAGTTGGCAAGTGCATGCATACGCGAAGTTATAGGTTTGAAGTTTCCAACGATCTGAATTGGGCTGCAAAGCACTCGGTAATATCAATAAAACCAGGGTAGCACACATGGCTACAAATTGGCTTCCCTTAAACGGTTGAGGCGGTAGATTACGTGCTGGACCAGCACGGGGCTAGACGGAACCTCCATATGCGCTATCGGAAATGCACATCGATAATAACTGCTGAAAATGAGGGTCTTGCGACAGGTCCAGTTTGCAGGCTCAAACCGCTCCAAGTGGTATCCGTGCCGCTATCTCTTTCCGGTTGTGCACACTGCTGGCCCGTGTCGTTATGGATCAAGTGCGGTGGTGATATGCCTAGGCGTGAAATTCCTCCGTGCTGGCCAACTGATTTACCTCTAAACATCGGTGTCTTTGATTATTTTGGCACAGCATCTAAGTAAATCGCCCGCAAGCCACTGCCTCCGCTCTCATCCTACTTTAGAGTGCATGGTGGACAACTTCGCCCACGTAGTGTAAACTGACATATATCGCGACTTGAAGAAAACATCATATTCCAAGGCGTCTCTGGAGGGCTGAATTGTTGCAAAGGATAGGCTTCAAGTTGAAATCTAAATGCGCTTTTTTAATCGTCTGATTTAAACAATGGACTTCCGCTTTGGACGATGTTTGCAGTATGTTCTTTACTTGGCTAGTCCAATCAACAGTATGCAAGACCATTTTACAAGCGGTATCCTTGCCTCATTGCTGTCCTGACTAAATCTTCAGAAGAAGAGAACACGAATAATCGAACGTTTTTTTAGAGTTTGGAAAATGAAAGTGGCGACGAAATGGTCATTCGTGAGGTGCGGTCACCGAAACCTTCCAGTTAGCTATATGCAGAGCCAAACGAACATTCGCGTAAACAGTTGCTAGCTCAATCTGAAGCTCGCACAGTTGCCTGGAAAAAGGACGGCATAGCAGCCCTAGAGACGATTGTATTTTGAATGAAGGTGACATCTTAAAGGGCGACTTTGGCAATGGAATCCTTCGCTTATGCAAATACTGACGATTTTCCTAAAAGTTATGACCATGGCAAACTTCCAAGAAGCCACGAGCTTACATGCCATCCAACAACGTCATACGACAGACATTTAACTTAATTTTCAAAAAAACATGTGATGGTGTTCCGGACTCAGTAACGACTCCACCCGCTATTCGGCAAACCAAGCGCGGCAACCGCAGACAGTTTCACTGACAAGGTTGTTTTTATATTAAATTGTAAAAGGACAATTTCTGTTGATGGGGTCTCGTCGCATCGATAACCACGTGCGGGAAACAATAGCTGACGAACAAAGCACGATTTCCCTTAGTGTATCTACGCACATCAACTCATAAGAAGACTCGAGGCTTCAGAAGCATAATAAATAAGGATCAACTGAAACAGTAATGACACACAAACAGTAACTCCAACACAAATTTTCCGTCACATATATGACTGGAAATAAAAGTTAGGGTTCAAATGGCAATTCGGGGAACGGTAAACAGGTGCTGAGATCAACAAAGCTTTCTCACAATCATTTAAATGAGGCATTTGTCCACCTACTTCACCCACAGGAAAACGAATGCGGTTTGTTTTAAACAATGTACAAGATTAAGGAAAATGCATTATACCCCCTATTAACAAAAACCAGCTCGGAGTCGGTGTTTTTAAAAGTGCAGTGCAATAACAGAAGACAACAGATGTCAAATTTCTTGGTTGAGGATGGAAACGCGTACGAATATTTAAAATAAGTATAATTTGCGCCATTGGCCCCTGTATAATTAAACAGATATGTGGAAGGAATATCATCTATTGCAGGGCAAAGTGCATTCAAGTTTTTACGTTTATCGCAGAGTCAATTATAAATGAACAGTGATAATTTGCATTACCTTAAATCGCTTTGGAATAACGACTCAGTTTTAACATCTACTATCAACAAGCAGTATATATGGCTGCACTCCAGATATATGCTTTAACTGTCAATAGAGCATGCGCTCGCAAATGCACGCTGGAAGAGCCGGTTCAGTTTTAAAGACATCTACCGCCGTCGCTGCCGTTGCAGATGTTGTTACTGAGAAGCAGATGTCTCGATCTCCATAAGTGGCAATTTGTGCCAAACTACCACACGTACTAGTGTCTACAGGGGCGGGAGAGTTAATCCGTCCTAGAATTCTCTCTTTTATGGCTCTGGGAAGTCGAGCTTTACTTATTTGGACGCATGATTAGAACATTCACCTTAACGTTTTCTTATTCCAAGGGATATTATTTGCAAGGTAAATCTACGCCACGAGTAATCGGATGAATTGGTAGCTAATAAGACATAGGAAAGGGAGCAGTACGATTGCAAAGCTGCAGTTAATCTTTGCTAAGATTTCATAACACTGCTGTTGCCCGATACCTGCGCTCCCGATGCGTCGATATTGTTTAACAGAACTTTGGACTGTGCTGCTAGATGACAATCACTTGCTCGAACTTGAGAGAGAGAGAGAGGACTGCTTTATTTTGAAAATAACTTTCAAAACTTTCGGCAAAAACGGTTCTCCAGTACACAGTGATTACCATAGAGATTGACAGGTTTTGGGCAGGAGGACTTGCAAACAATAATCGAAATGTCCCCAATGCCCACACCGGAGTTAAAAACCTCTATTGCACATTCATACATGTTGGTAGGCAAATGGCGTAAGTAATTACTAAGTGTCTTTTTGATAAAATTCGATGGTAATGGTCATCATTTTCAAAAAAAGTCATCGTTTTTTTAAAAAAATTCACTGTCTTTCTAGTAGCAATAGCATGTGTCATTCGCAAAGCGCATGATACGTTTTCATGCATCGAATGGTAATGTGTCGTGTTGTTCAAAATGAAGTTTGAGTTTTAGTTCTTGTGTCCGAGGATTTGAGAAGATTGTTTATGTATATATGTACTAAGAATAGTATTACAAAAAGAAACGAGCCAGAATAGGATGGCAATTCCTGGCTTTTTGGCCGTCATCAGCCGGAAACTCGGGACATGCAACTGCCGCGATCCAAACCCGTGACCTATTTATAAGGATTCCATTAGCCTACGATAAGACCATGGGCTCGATATTCTTCTGATTGAGATCGGATATCGGTTTAGGAGCGCGAGTCAGTCGCGTTAA